>OZ038399.1:34073043-34444584 GCA_964036045.1 Eutreptiella sp. 'Long Island Sound 2002' | reverse complement strand
CTTTAGCCGGGAGGGGCAATGCCCTGTGGCAATACCCCCATAAACTGAAGCATGCCCTGCACCGGTGCGGGAGGGGGCAAGGCCTCTGGAGAGCTGGGGTTACAGTGCGACGTGCGACCTAGCAAGAACGCAGAGTCATGTACAGCGTCATGTTACGGGCCCTGCGGAGGTGCAGGAGGGGGCGTGGCCCCTGGTATCTGGGATACAGAGGAAAGTATGGCCCTGCGCAAAGGCAGGAGGGGTACCACAGTACCCTTGGTGGTTTGTACGTGGGTGCGACGAGTGCATCGCGTGAGGTAACGTCTGTCCAAGGAAGTGTGCAGCCAGCATGCATAGGCACCGGAGCGCGATGTGCAAAGAATCAAGTAGAGACGTGCATGCCCCGATCGGAAGTGTTAGCCTTGATTGCGGGAGTGGGTCGACGTGCTATTGAATGTGCTGTTGCTCAGTTCGTTGTATAGCAATGCCACCACTTCAAGGAGCCGTCCGCCCGGACACGCTGAGGTCCTGGGTATCTGTGTCGCGCGGCAGTGATGGTACAGGAGCCCTGCTGAAGTGGCAGGACGTCGACGGGGCTGTGAAGGACATTGAGTACCAGGAGGTCGTGTCCAAGGCCGCAGATCAAGCCTGGAGAGCACCGTCTCGGTTACTGGCTCTGCACCTATTGACGGACACGGTGGTCCCAGAGTTGCTTCGTGCTAGCCTACAGGCGTCTGACGAGCTCTGCGCGGTGCGGTCGTATGGTGCAGCTCTTGCCATGTTGCCGGGCCCTGACCAGCGACGGATTCTGAGGGAGGCCGGCTGTGATGAGGACGCAGACCTGGCCACGATGGAGGGCGTTCCCTTGATCAAGAAGCTGGAGGTCGCGTTCAAAGTGGTGGCGGGTACGATGCGTCCGTCTGAAAAATATGCGGGATACGATGTACACAAGCAGTTCCAGGCGTCAGAGTGGAACCAGCCGTTGTGGCGCCCCCAGATTGTGCGGGCAATGACGGAATGTGGGTTTGAGGTCGCTGATCGCCCAGCAGCAGCACAGCCGCCAAAGTCCAAACCGTTGACGGAGGATGAGAACATTGACAAACAAAAAGCCCAGTCCCGCAAGGTCATGCTGAAGTTCGCCCCGCAGGACACGTCCGAGATGGGAGTATGGTACAGGGTAGTGCTGGACCACTGGGACTACATCCGTGCCACCAACACCAAAGTCAAAGTCATGGACATCATGCAAGGAGAGTTGGACGATGTGCCCAAAGCTATGCAGCAAGTGCTTGATGACCAGAACACCGCCGACGGGATGGGCATCATCGATGATTGCGTCACAAATATCGTTCGGGAGATCGTCCGGTTGCGCAACGAGAGGGAGCGCTTGGGCGTGCAAGAGAGGGCGAGAGATGCTGAAGTGGAACGTGAGCGCAAGCGCGAGGCCGACCGACAGCGCCGTGAGGATCAGCGCAAGCGAGACGATGACCAGAAAGCCAAAGACCGGGCGGCAGCGGTCAGGGTTGACGCAGACGGCGACGACACAGCGGGGGCGGAGCAGAAGGATGCACAGCACCAGAAGGAGCTGCGCAAGCTCCATAAGCAGCTCAGAGCCCTGAAGCATGGTGAGGATTGGTCGGGGTCGGAAGATGAAAAGAAAGGCCCAGACTACCAGGATGTCACGACCGCCTCGCAGAGCATTGAAGTGATCACCTTGACATGCCTCAGAGGGGCAGATCCAGCCACAGTTGCCAAGTTCGTCAATGCTGAGTTCACCTTCAACAACCTCGCGAACATGTACTCCTTGCTGGCTGGGGCGTGCGATGGCAAGGCCCAGGACCGACTGAACCTCTGTGTGGATGCCGCCTCAGTGCAGCGCATGTTTCCAGACGGACAGGAGGAACGCCGCTTGAAGATCCGAGGAGCACCAGTATCAGTGGTCGTGTCGAGGTCCAGGCATATGCAGGCTCTGGCGCAGGCGATTCGCGGTCAGCCCGAGCACCCGACGGCCAAGGGCAAGGGCGTTGTGATCTCTGCAGGCCAAAAGTTCTATGAGCAGAGGGCTCAGCAGAGGGCGTCGTCAGGGCGATCGTGGCAGCAGAGGACCTCCTTCGTTTCTGGAGGTAAGGGTGATCGTCAGCATTGGAGATAGCAGCCCGCCTGTGGCTGAATAGTGTCGGGGATGGCTTCACTCTCTGGTCGATATACAGTGCATGCGCACTGGCTGTTGCCGCCTAAATGGTGCATGTGCAAGGTCCACCTGATGTTGTGGGTTGTCATTTCTGGTCTTCCTTCGGGTATAATATATGGCCGTAGACTACGTGCAGGTGGCTGGCGTGAGGCACATGCTGGTATGGCGCCATCATGCAGCAATCCTGGCATGTTAGTGCACAGCGACAGGCACGCACAGGCCAATCATTGATGTCACCTCCCTGCCAGGCAGGCCAGTTTTCAGTATGAGTCGTCCTTTGTTTTTCTGGCAATAGTCGTTTGTGGGGGCTGGCTCGGGCAGATTCGTTCTTCAATATATTCTGCTAAGTGCCCCTAAGGGTGGCTACACTTGAGGATCGTGCTACAGCGGTGGGCCGTTTGCCCTGCAGCAACTTCCGTTTTTCTGCCCATATAACGCCACATTTTTGTCAGTGGTTCCCATCCAAAGTGCGGACTGCAATGCGCAGGTAGCATGCCTGCCGGACCATGGGAGTGGCGCACAAAGACAACAATGAGGTTGATGGGCAGTTGACCATTGGATGTGTCGCATTTCACAGGGGGCAATATTTCATGCCGCGGGGAGGGCAAAGGTGCGTCTTGGGATATGGGAGCTCATCACGGTCGGCCGGTCCACAAGACTAGGTTACACACGGCAGGGCATGGTCTCAGGAATCAATGAACCCAACGTATGCCGTATACATGGTGTGGCAGCAGTGAGCATACATCAGCTGCGGTTTCTATCGTGGTAGGAGGAGAGCAGGGCCGTAAAAGCAGAAAACACCTCCAACCAAAATGAAGCAGAGTCCCAGAACCCAGTCTCACAGGGCAGAGCGAGGTCGCAGGATACCAAAAAAAAAAAACGACGAGAAAACCCGCAACGTCCAAGGTAAGAGGGGAGAATGAGTCCATTCGCCATCGGCAGCACGGTATTGCCCTCCACCATTTGGCGGGGCAACGGACCAGAGAGCAACAAAAACACAAATATCACAAAAAGACGTAGGACTAAAGATTCAAGTAGGCAAGAGCAAAGAAGCATAGCCGGGAGACACGGGAGCAGGGCCGAGCCAAGCCGGGATAGGTGCCTGGTTCAGGTTCTGGCTCTGGGTGCAGCACAACAAATAGGCATGCAGGTGCACACAAGGGTAAGGGGGCAGAGGGGGCGTCTCCCCGGAAAAGGCGACACCCAGACCCAGACCCAGACCCAGGGAGGGAGGGAGGGAGGGAGGGGGGGAGGGAGGGAGGGAGGGAGGGAGGGAGGGAGGGAGGGAGGGAGGGAGGGAGGGAGGGAGGGAGGGAGGGAGGGAGGGAAGGGAGGGAGGGAGGGAGGGAGGGAGGGAGGAAGGGAGGAAGGGAGGGAGGGAGGGAGGGAGGAAGAAGAGCAGATAAAGAGAGAAAGCAGATCGGAAGAGGGAAGGCAGGAATAGTGGATGTTTGTTCATCTGTCGTTTTGCGGGCCGCATCACGTATCCCCATAACCATCGCCTGGCGGCCACATGACCCCCGGGGCAAGAGGGGGGGGGGGCATCCTCAAGGACCAGCCGGTGGACGCGTTTGGGAAATCAGGGGGAGTCCCGTCCACCTGAGGGCCCGCGAGAGCGTCGCGGCATCGAAGACGTTCTCGCGCTGCGCGAGCAGCGCGTCCACCGCGCGCCCGTAGGTCTCGATGGCGTCGCGCGTCCACGCCCAGAGCAGCTTCGCGGCGGTGCGCATGTCCTCGGGGACGTCGATGAAAGGGTAGGCCCAGAGGAGCCCCAGGTGCCGCACGGAGTCGGGGGCGGCGAACGCCGCGACGTCGCCGCAGATCCAGTTGCGGCCCGCGAACAGGCGGCGGGCGACGACCATGTCCAGGAGCGCCGGCACCGCTGCCCAGTCGTGGAGGTCCAGGAGCACGACGATGACGCGGCACCGGGACGCCCCGACGGCGTCCAGCGTGGGCCCCCCGGTGCCGGGCCCGGTCCAGATGAACATGGCGGTGGCGTCGGGGGGCAGGGCCGCCATCAGCACCCCCATCAAGTCGATGGAGTGGGCCGAGTTGTCCTGCCGGACGCAGAGAGAGTGGCCCGTACCGGGGGGGGGGGAGAACACCTGCCGGTGAATACTTCTGGTACCGGGGGGGGGGGGGGGAGGGATGCATTAGAAGGGAAGGCACCTCAGAGGCAGCCCCAGAGGCGGTTAGGCGGGCGGTTGGAGGAGGTTGCCAAAGCGGTTGGGGGCGGTTACTGTCGGTTATAAATGCCATTGAAGCTGGCGTTTGGCATCAGCGAGACAGTGGCTGGGCGTAGGCTGAGCGCCCTGGAGGCGGGGGGGGGGGTACCCCCCCCCCTTCCAATGCATCCCTTGGGGGGGGGGATCAGGCCACAATAGTTGAGTTGCTTAACGCATGGGGCTGCGGTGCTCGCGGTAATCACAGGGTCCGTGGTTCGAATCCGGGTCGCCGTAATTCAGGTACAGGGGATTCGGGTGAGGGGGGGGGATTTCGGCCCGTGGACAAGGTCAACGGGGAAAACTTCGACACTGCCGGAATTCCCAAAGCCTGCGATGAATGCCCCACCGGGGCAGCCTGCAATCCCTTCCCTCACATGACTTCGTCATATTCTTAACGGTGCCTGGTCCCTGAGGACTTCTACCCAGCGAAACATTCCTTCCTCCACCTGTCCGAGCCTTCGGGCTGATGCTGAGCAGCAGCGCATGTCGGCTGCCTGGCTGCGCCTCGGGCCTCTGTCGCGCAAACAACGCGGTCCCTGCCGCTGCTGTTCACACCCCCTTTTCCAACGGGGGCTCTTTGAGATTGCCCACAGAGCGCCTTTCTCAGCCATTTGAGACCAGCATCGGTGGTGGACAAAAATGTGAGTGACTAGATCAAGACAACATCCAGTTCCCAGCATCTCAAGCCCTTGTGTGACACGCTGCAGGCGCACCACGAGCAAACAAACGACTTTGATAAAAGCCCGGCCAAAGGAGCCCCTTTCTGCAGTTCCCCCACCAAGACCCCCCCCCCAAGAAATTGGGGGGCTCCTAGCCCTCCCCCCCCCAACAATTGTTTCCGCCGTCCCCCAGGTCGTGCAGGGGTGTTCGCACACTTCGGGCAAGGAGTGTGCGAGAAGACTATATATCCCTTTGCATCGACCACCGAAAAGGCCTCCACCAGTATTTTACCTTTTCAGGCCCATGGTGCAACTCATGCAGTGTTTTTCACCCTGATTAGGTTTGTAAATACTCGCGGCTGTCCTTCGGAGAACTTCGGCTCACCATGAACGCTCACTCTGCCCATGGTTAGGCCGCCTTGATGCAATGCTTTGGGCGGGGGACCGCCATGCCTAAAAAAAAAAAAAGGGGGGGGGGGTGCGAGAAGACTGAAGGGTGCTGCAGCCGGAGAGGGGCTTTGAAGGCAACTCGGAATCAGTCGCAGTGCGCAGAGCGGCCACAGGGGATTGTGAAAGCGGTTGGGGGCTGGTGTGGGGTATGCCTTTGGCAGGAGAGTCAGGGCCGGAGTCTTGGGGGGGGGGGGGGGGGATCAGTTCCGGCCAGTTGGACAGCAAAGTGCCCTTTTGGCTCTATTCGGGTATATCGCAGGGAACACCCCACCTTGACCCGTAATCCCAAGGCGGGTGGAAAATTGGACAGTGAGGGCGGGGGGGGTGGGGGGGGGGCGTATGAGCCCTCCGAACCCCGGTAGGGGGGGGGGGAACAAAAAAGGGGCTCTTCTGTCCGGTGACTTTGTGACACCTTCTGGGGAGGGTGGGGTTGCTCTTCTTTTGCCAAATGTGCTGGCCACCAAGAGTGTTGTGGGCTGGCATGATATCCCCGCCAATGGTTGAGCGGATAGTAGGCTTGTGGCATGGGGTGTGTAACATGCCGGGGAACAGTAGTCCAACAACACTTGATGTGCTTTTCCGGTTGGCTTCAACGTCCTTTTTTTTTTGGATGATCCAAAAATGGGGAGGGGGGAAAAGAAAAAAGTGATGACTGGGGACGCCCAGCTCCTCATCAGGATTCGCGATGCCCATCCCCCTTATAAAGCGGGCTCAGCGCAAGACCCCTTCTTAGGTTAACACACACAGACTCTGAGTAAGGCACTGGGAGGCCTTGGTGGGGAGCTGTCACTGAGAACAGCCGGAAATGACCAGGGACCAACGTGTCCTTAGACACTACCAATGCCATGTTTGCTGAAATTAGCCACCCGACAGAAGAGCCCCCCCCCCCCCCCCCCCTGGGGGGGGTTGGAAAAAGGGGCTCATACCCCCCCCCCCCCCCCACTCCCGCGGTGCAATTTCCCCCCTGCCCAATTATACTTTTCCCTCGAATTCTAAGCAAGCCAAATCCACCCAACTTCGCTCCCTGCAAAAACGGAAAAACTTTTATGCACATCGCGCTGTGCGGGTGTTGAAACAATCAGTTCTGGCCGGCCGAGGGGCGGGGGGGGGGGGGGGGCTCGCCCTTCCAGTGACGCCTGGGGGAGACCTGCAGGATGCACACGGGGGTCCACGCAAAATGGACGAGGACGCGGGCCAGGAAACCGCCCTGGATGCGGTTGGAGGGGGCGATCCGGCTGAAGAGCGGGTACGCGGCCTTCTGGTCGGTCAGCGCCTGCAGGGGGGCCATGGAGAGCACCGGGACGTTGTAGACCGCTTGCACCAGCGGAGTGAAGCGCAGGGCCTCGTCGCAGGTCAGGGGGCCGAGGGCACCGATGGGGAGGGCTGTGGGGTCGTTGCTCTCATACTTCACGAGACGGAACTGGTACGGGCGGCCGAGCATGTTCTGCTCGATGACGGACATGCAGGTGCCCGCTGCGACCTGCGAGGAACGGGGGTGGCTGAAGGGGCACTGGGGCTCGCCTTCTGGCCTTCTGACCGGACACACTCACGCGGGCGGTGCCTCTCCCTCTGCCCCCACGCGCACGCGCGCTGTGCCTCTCCCTCTGCCCCCACACGCAGGCGGGCGGTGCCTCTCCCTCTGCCGCCAAACACACGCGCGCTGTGCCTCTCCCTCTGCCCCCACACGCAGGCGGGCGGTGCCTCTCCCTCTGCCCCCACGCGCACACGGGCGGTGCCTCTCCCTCTGCCCCTACACGTGGCAGGGCTGTCCTTTGGGTATGCTGTGACCAGCTTGGTTTGCTCATGTCAAAGTGCTTTCAAGTGACCCCTCACTCTGCGATATGCCCAAGAAACACCCCAAATGCCCCGAAATGGCCCAGAATCTGTGACCTGTGGCTCCAAAGAACCCTAAAGCAAGACTGGGTCATATCTCAGCCTAGGTGGCTCAAAAACCAAGGGAAAAGATCTTTCTTTCCTTCGGTTGAACAAGGACGACCTAAGTTTATCGCCGCAAGATTGGGACCTATGGGTGGCAGGGTTTTTCTTAACCAGGGGGGGATGGCGGGTGGTGATTTGAGGGAGACCCCCCCCCATAGGGTAGGACACACACTAAGAAAAACCCTGATGGGCACGCCGCAAAGAATGGCGGGGCAAAAATCAGCGCTGCACTTCAGAACCTTCGCATGGCTTAGGCATGCATAGCCGCATTGGCCTGTGGTGGTCATGTCCTCATGTGCATGCTCGGCTGTTAAAAAGTACTTGCCAGGTGAGAAGCCCACGCCACCACAGTTACGCTCGATTCCCCTCTGCCACTGTTACCACATCTCCATGGTACCCCCCCCCCCCTTGCACAAGCACCAGGAAAGTGAGGAAAGTGACGGTCAGACCGGGTCCAGGTGTTTAGACAACGCGGTGCTAGCGCGTGACACGGAGTACCAAAAGAAGGCGTGTCCCGAAAACTTGCCCATACCTCACCCTAAGCACAATAGTCACAACAGGGCACTAGAACATAATGTGTAGGCAAATTTCAGCACGTTCTTGAGGTCCTCACTGCCCATCAGGGGCATCAGGAGCTGTGGAATAGAAGCCCTTTCCAACCTTGCGCCTCATCTTGAAAAATTGCAATTCCTCCCCTTGGGGCAGGCTTTGGCGTAGGCTTGGCAGCAAGCAGGCTTTGGAATGGGTTTAGGCTTCCTATTCCTTGGCACAAAACTGTCATCCACAATATCTTTGGTGAAGTAAAGCTTGCCCTCAAACACATGGCCTGGGCCCCAAATCCCGCAGCCCGCTTTGGCCCACACAATCTGCACTTCATCATCCTCCCTAGAAGACGATGAATCATCTGAAGTGAGGAGCTCTGAGTCAGAATCAGTACCACTGTCATGGTCAGCATTAAAATCAGAGTCCAGCCTTGCATTTGCCGCGTGGTGCTCCGGGAAATCAACATCCTCCAATTGGCTCAACTTCAGGTCATTGGGGAAAATGGCTTTTCGCAGGGCGCAGCGCAACTCATCATCAGAATTGCATGCCACGCTTCGGAAACCCACTTAGCAAATCACACCAAAACAAAGAGCAGTGGGGTGTAGTACGAAGCAGAATGTTGTTATGAGCAGGAAGACTCATCACAAGCATGACACAGCCCCTCTTTCCATCTACAATCGGCACACAATCCCGCTTTGCCTAGTTTCTGACCGTGGTCAGAAAATTCGGTAAAAGTGACGGTCAGACCGGGTCCCGGTGCTTCGCCATAATCCGACGATGGCCGTCACCCCCGGTATCCCACCGGCATGAAATCAATGTTATCGTGTCCAGCACACGCGGTGGAGCCGCGGCCACAAATCGTCCATACGCGGCGAAGCCGCCCTCATGAGTCCGGGTGCTTAGACAAGGTGGTGCTTGCGCAATGGGGGGTAAGCTAAATCGCAGGTGCCGTGCCGGAAGATCAATGCAGGGCTCCTTTTAAAGGGGGTGGGGGTTGGGCACAGCCCCTCCCCCCTCCCTCCCCTGTGGTGCTGAGTTTCTAGAGGAACTACATGCGACGAAGAAAAGTTTTGGTCTAAAAAAATTGGCGCCAGAAAAATTTTGATCGGCTGAGGGCCCCGAAGAAAATTAGAAAATTTGGCCCAATCTTTTACGGGTGGGTGGGTCCGGATGGGGGGGATCCCCCCCCACACACACCCCTAGTGGTGCCAACTTGTTGACAAGGAGCCCTGGATCAGTGGCGCGCGTTTTATGGCACGATCTGCGGGCACTGCGTTGTGGCGGTGCCTTGCCTGCAGCTGATCAGGGACAGCTATAAGTGCAGGGAGGGGTTTGGGGAGGAGCCAATGAGCCGTGAGACCACATGTGGCGCGACACCATATTCCTGGGCTTGTGAATCTTATACTATGCCCATTGAATGTCATGTCGCACCCCACGATTCACCAACCTCCCCCACCACCCCCCGCCCGCCGAGGGTAGTAGATCCATCCCTGCAGCTGATCTATTGCCTTTTGGGGGTTGAACGGGTCCAGCACTGTGTTCGAGTGCCTTGCTGTCAACTTTGTTTCATGTCGGCTTGTCGGTGTTTTGTTGTTCATTGTCGGGGGGTGGGTCTGTGAGGGCGTGCCGGGGCAGGAGGAAAAAGCGCGCGCGCATGTGGACACAGATACCGACGGAGAGGCACACTCCAGGGGTTTGTAGGCAGAGGCAGGGAGGGAGGCGGAGAGGGTTCTCACGGTGCCACTCGTCAATACCATCCCCGTCTCTCACTGGGCTCATGCAGGCTTTGTTTATAAGGGGGGGTGGGTCTTTTGCCTCTGAGACCCATCCAACCCCAAAAAAATCTTGACCCAAAAACTTGGCTGAGGGAAAATCAACTTTGAATAAGCGGCCCTTTGTGGGACCCCCCCAGACCCCCACCCCTTACAAAGAAATTCCTCATAAACAAAGCCTGGGCTCGTGTCGGGACCTCTGCGTAGAACTCCTCATGGGCGTCCAGCAGCATCAGATGGAGGGTGGCCGGCACCCCCGTGGCCGCAAGCTGCGGGACGGTGACCGTGGCCGAGCCCCAGACGTGCGCTGGCTCCGCCAGCGGCTCATACCACACGTCGCGGCACGTCCCTGTGCCGTTGCGGGCCGCCGCCGCGCCCGTCCACCGGACGGTGGACAGGTCAATGGCCCCGACAGATACGAACGCGGAAGTCGAGTTCCCCACGGCGTAGACGTCGTAGGGGGACCGCTGGCGCCAGCCGTGAAGGTCGACAGCCACGCGGCCTGTGTCCCCAACGAACGGGGGGACCACGTCGAGCGGCAGGTCCTTGATCTCGAGAGAGGGGCATGCGGCGCGGAACCCGCTCACGTGGGTCCACGCGGCGGCGGCCATGTGCAGGGCGTCGCGGGCCAGCGCCACGGCCAGGCCTGAGGCCAGGCCGTACTGTGCCGTCACCGCCTCTGCGACCTGCGGGGCACGGGCGACAGGGGCAGGGATGCATTGGAAGGGAAGGCACCTCAGAGGCGGCCCAAGAGGCGGTTAGACGGGCGGTTGGAGGAGGTTGCCAAAGCGGTTGGGGGCGGTTACTGTCGGTTACACATGCCGTTGAAGCTGGCACTTGCCATCAGGGGGACAGTGGCTGGGCATCGGCTGGGCGCCCTGGAAGGGGGGCATCAAATGGTCGGTCAGCTGAACTGGATGTCCCCGCCATAGACAATTCCAGCCATTGTTCATCAGCAAGTTGAACAACTTCCGGGGTTTGGCTGGTTCTCTTGATCCTCCCTGCCCTCAAGACACGGGCACAGTATAAGTCGAACAACCATCTGACGGGCGGGAGCGCGCGGAGAATATACTGCACACTGTGGACAAGAGAGGCAGTGGTGCCAAACTGGGGTTTCTGGGGAAACCTGGGTTTGTGCTAGGCGACAGCCTGGTGCTTCCGCCAGTGTCCATTTGCCTTCCTTCCATATGTACACATGCCTTTGACCACACTGTGCTTACGGTGGTTGCGGTCCAGACTCTACCCGGTGAGTGGCGTACATACCGGTCAGAGGTCAGTCCCGTGGTGTACCTGCTTGCAGTTGGCCCCGTTTGCCCAGTACTCCTGGGGACGTAGGCTTTGGTCCTTAGGTTGAAAACCCCAGTGGGTTCAGGTCTGGTTAAGGTGACATACACACAACACAGCCATTCGGTGCAGGGCGGGGGGGGTACCCCCCTTCCAATGCATCCCTGCATCACATCAGGGGTGTGTGGACGCGGGGGCCGCTTTGGAGCTGTCACGGAACGCGCATGGGACGGGTCGCCCTTCCCGTTCTTCCCGCGGGATGTGCCAGGAGCCCCCGAATCCCTTTGTCCCTCCGGGGGGCCCCCTGTCTCCACTGTTCTGGCGTTCGCTGGCAGCCCTTTGTGACCTTTGTCATTGAATCTCACGAAGCCACCTCGTGTTAAGTCTGAAGTCTGAAGTCTTGAAGACTTAAGTCTTCAAGAGGTGAGTCTGAAGTTGTCGGGGAATTGAAGCCACGAAACGAGTTGCCAAAGAATTTGCGTTTGCCACACTTGACGATGTCATGCCGACCCGTGACGCGAACATGCCCTCCGTTCTACCGCTGGGGTCAGGGCGGGGGAGTCGTGGGCTCCCGCGGAGTCAGGGCGGTCCTTAACGGGAAAAAAAAAAGTGTTCCAGAACCAGTTTTCCCAAAAAAGCCCGCGGGCACTCCATGTGCTCAACCATGGTTGGTGGCGGTTGGCGGTTGGCGGCGGTTGGCGGTTGGGAGTTGGCAACTGGCGGTTGGTGGCGGTTGGTGGTGGTTGGCGGCGATTGGTGGTTGGTGATTGGTGGTTGATGGCGGTTGGCAGTGGTTGGCAGTTGGCGGTTGGTCGCCGCTGGCGGTTGGCGGCGGTTGGTGGCTGGCGGTTGGTGGCAGTTGGTGGTTGGCGGTTGGTGGCGGTTGGCGGTTGATGGGAGTTGGCGGTTGGCGGTTGATGGTCCCTTGGGGCGGTCCTTAAGGGCGGTCCTTAGCAAAAAAAAAAAAATCTGGTCCCTTAAGGACCGCCCTGCGCGGAGTAGCTCCGCTGTACATCGCGTGTGCGCAAGCGCACAAACGGCGAGAAGGAATCCCTGCGCCGCCCCGGGGCACCCGCAAGGCGTGAGCAACAGCGGCATCGCGGACCGCCGATGCCGCGATGTGCAATCGGACCATCGTCATGCCGATCGCAGTCAAACACACTTCCAGTGCTCACCGCAGGCCTGCTGCCCCCCCCGCCCCCCAAAAAAGAAGCCTCGTCCACAGTGAAAACCCCCATTCCCGACCGACAGCCCTGGGCGAGTCCCGGTGCCGCACGCGCCCTGCAGCCCTCGTGCCCCGGAGCCAGGGCCGTACCCAGGGATGCATCAGAAGAGGAAGAAAGGGGGGGGGGGGGTCTCGGACCCAAAAATTTGTGTACCAAAAATGGCCCCACCAGATTTCCCAACGGTACATTTCGTTTTTTCTCACGATGGTCACTTTGGTCTGGGGGGGGGGGGGAGGGGTCGGGGTCCTCCTACGGTTTGTTGTCGGCACGTCCCCGACGGCGTGTGGCGGTTCACCAACGGCAGTTGATGGTGGACGCCGGTTGGCGTGCAACCGCCAGCGGTTGCGGAGCGGCCGGTGCTATGCGACCGCCCGGGCGCACTGGAGTCTGGCAGTGCCGAGGGCAGCCCTGGGCCCGGCCATCGGGAGGGAAAGGGGGGGGTCCAGAGGGCCACACGTTCTACTGTAAGGCTGGCCCAGGGGCCAGGGCCGTACCTGCGGCACAAGCAGCAGCAGATCCGTCGAGGCCTGGGCCTCAAAGAACCAGCCCTCGTCCAGCAGCGAGTCCATGGACAAGACCCACGTGTTCCGGCGCCCGCCCACGGCCAACCGGTCCATCAGCTCGGCCACCGCCCGCAGCATCCAGCGGTTGTAGACCTCCACGAAGAACACGGACCAGCCGCGGTCGTAGAGCAGCCGCACAACCGCCTCGAACGCCGCCGCCTCGGGGGCCTCGATCCACCGCACGCTCTGGACGAAGCAGGGCATGTGCTGGTTGACGGTGCACAGCGCCGTGGCCTCGAGTTGGGTGTCTGTGAGGTACACGAGCTGCACCCACCGCTGCGCGTACGCGAGCTCGAGCGCCGCGGTCATCCGGGGGTCCGGGGCGTTGACGACGAGGAAGTTGTGCGGTTTGTGGGTGTACTTCATGGGCCCCGTGTTGACGGCGTACACCATCGGCTTTGAGCAGTCCTCCGTTGTGATCAGGGAACGGATGACGTCCAACAGCGTCCCCTGGCGATCGGGAAAGGGGGGGGGGGTCAGGGAAGTATTGGAAGAGAGGAGGGCGTGGGAGGGGGGGTATGGGACCCAAACGTTTGTGCACCAAAACTGGCCCGACAAGATCTTCCGAGCGGTAAATTTCGTTTTTTCACACGATGGTCACTTTGGTCTGGGGGGGGGGGGGGTCCAGGGGGGGCACCCCCCCCTCCTCCTGCGGTGTAAGGCCATTCTAATCCTTCCCACCGCGGGGGGGGGGGGAGACCACCCCAACTTCCATCTCCTACGGTCCCCCCCAGCCCCCCCCCTCTGTCGCAATGCGATGGGGGTGGAGTTGTGCAACCCCCTCATCACAAATTGGCTTTCACAGGGTGCCACACATGCCCTTTGCATGCGGGAACACCCGCTCCGCAGGTGTGGGGGGTTCTCTCCACCATTACTTCCTTGGGGCAGCTGGCAGGGGATTGCTCAGTGATACGGGGGTGGGGGGGGTCAAGTTGGCCCCCCTGAGATTTAGGCTGAGCCACCCACCCACCCACCCGGCATGGTATCAACCGGCCACTTAGCAATCCCCTGGAAGTTGGACATGGATGGAGCCCCCCATCAAAAGCAGCCCCACCACCTGCCCCCTCTGCTCTTTGTGGGAGTTGTTGCACCGCGTCCACACCGTGGCAACAACACCGGTGCACCATCCCAAGATGCACCCACCCAAACCGCCCAATAGAACGCTAGAAAGCTAAATTGCAGGCACATGACCTGTCTTCCTAGGCTTTCTTTTATACATCCCAGAGGCTTCTGCCACAGGGCCAGGGGGTTCACACACTTCCGATTCCATCGCCAATCCTGCCCGACCTGTGGATACCGTAGAAAGCGGGCGCTCTGGCCACGGTGCTCGCGCGGTGCAAACTTTGGGTACATTTGGGGCCCCTCCCGGTGATGATTGCAACCATCAAGAGGGCTCCAGGAAAGAACAAAGACTACTGGTGAGCTGCTCCGACCGCCTGGGCCCCAGCAGCCACCAATCCCCCTCCCCCACTACAACGGCTGTGTACTGCACCCTTGGGCGATGACGCCGGGGGAACTGGACCGGTCATCTCGGTGATTGTCGTCGTGGGTTTCTGCACCGCAAAAGAGGGACCTCAGAGCGGTTTGACCCATTTTATTTTCAGGTTGAACAAAGTGCCCGACTTCACGTATAACCCCCCCCCCCCCCACCCCGTGTCCAGCGAACGATAAAATCCTCAAAAAGTACGGTCCGAACAGGAGTGTTCGTTGGACGCGCCGTTCGGTACCTCATTAAAGCAGTACCCAAACCCAATGCCTAAATAATTTAGGTCCCAAAAAGATACGGTCCGAACGGAAGTGTTCGTTAGATAAGGCATTCGTTGGACACGAGGGAGAGGGGGGGGGGACTGCCGTGCTCTTCAGAGGACGTGTCGTGGCTGGTTTTGAGCTGTGCTCGCCTGCCCATCCGAACCCGTCCCTACCAGTCGACGACGAGCGTACAGTTTGCATAAGGCATGCACCGTTCATGGTGCACCGCGTTTGGACACGCTGCATGAAGTGTGACGAGGGGGCCGGCGCGGGGGGGGGGGGGGGGCATACCGCGTGCAGAAACACGCCACATGCAAAAGGAAACATGCAGCGCTTTGCACACCAGCCGTCAACGATCGTGGCTGACTTCCGTTTTGGCCGCAAAATGGCATCACAAACCTGCTTTTGCCGCAAAAAGTTGACCACGGCTCTTTGGAGTGCCGAATGTGACCGCATTGTGTTGCGAGTGGCCCAAAATGCTCTGGAGATGGACGTTTTGGGTGCCAGAAGAAGGACCTTGCCGGGTTGACCGTAGAACAGCGTTACGGGCCTGCTGCTTTGTGAGCCAAAAAAGGCTTCTTTTTAGGCCGCGAAGGGTTCAAGGTGGAAAACACTTCCCAAAGCCATGCCACAACAAGCGGCGATTCACAGGGGAAGACTGGGCCTGTTGTTGGGGTGGGCGTATGCCCGTCACCCGCCCTGCCACTGCCACGGCCAAAGTCACATGGGCAGTGGTGCAGAGTCCGGGACATGATGCCAGACAAAGAGGTCAGGGCCGAAGCACCAGAGCACACCCTGGACAGGACCTGCTTGGCCGGTCTTGAGGCTGGTGAGGCCTACCAGAGGTTACCAAACTCACCACAGCTCCCGATGCTTGAGCACAGGGGGGGGGGGGGGGATGCTGGGGATTGCGGAGGTCAAGGAACACTGTTCTGGGGCATTGGGGGCGTTTTTGCACAGCGCGGGCACAGCGCCAATTATTACGTTGTTTATTCCGGGAACACCCCTAAAACCACCCACCTACAGAAGGATGCATGATCAATTCAAAACAGCATCGGGGGTGCAGAATTCAGGACCCTGGGACCCGTGGCTACTGGTGGTGGAAAACAGCCGACTTTTTGCACAGCGCGGGCACAGCCCGTGCACAGCGCACGGTGCGCCCCCATCTCGACATTCGGCACAAGAGGGATGGCGGCGGTGTTGTGGCACCTGCACGGTCGCAACAAGCACATCCATCGACTGCGTGTACGAGCTGGTCACCGCCTCCGCGGCCGTCTGGGAGGAGTTCACGTGGTAAAAGTGCAGCCTAAAGTTGTAGCCGTCCTGGACCAGCTCCGTAGCCTTCTCCCGCAGTTGATCGCGAAGGGTTTGGTGGTCAGCACCGTGGGCATTCCAGAGGACGCCAACAGCAAAGGGCTCGCCGGTGGTTGCGACGGGGCGCACGATCGTGCTCCATGTGGCCCAGCAAATGCACAACCACACGGCAACCTTCATGGCACCAGCCGTGGCTCAGCGCATGAGGCCGGGGTTGCAACAACACTGGACTGAGGAAAGGAAAGAGACTTGCGTTGGACACAATGGGAGGGAGAGAGCTGCGCCAATCCACGCTAGCTGCGGCTGCCGCCTCACCCACCACCACCTCCGGCTGGCTGGCCGGCTGGCGCACAAAAAAAATCCCAAAAACGGATGGCGGGTATGGAGAGCCGCATTGGCCCTTCCCAATGTTGTTCAAGTGGCAGGGGTATTGGAAGCATAATGGGGCTGCATGCCATGGAGAGATGCGTGTGGTTCACGAAATGCACCATCGTAGCCACCTGTGCCCACCCTGTGCAGCGAGGCCACACTCTTCTGCGTTTTTGCATCGGCCAAGTGCACTCCGCCTGTTTTGCATGCAGCCCTTATCATATATCTTATGACCAACAAGGGATTCTGATCAAGGGACAGTGAAGCCTCAATAACCGGGGTGATGTGTGTGCCAAGCTCAGTGACCGAGAGCCCCTCAACGGTGTAGTAGGGACTATAACAAATACACCCCAGCAATGGACACCACAAATGCGATACCAGGTCAACTTGCGAGGTGAAGCCAAAGCATTAAAATGGATTAATCCCATACCAATGCCCACATGCACTGCCACCGCTATGAGGTATCAACGCCTGAGCGCTGAGCACCAACATCCCAGCCACATGATAGCCCAAACAATCAATGTCCAGGGGAATGACCAGTCCATCATGCTGACCATAACAATGAGCACAGAGCAGCACACATAAAAACCTGTGCATGCTCCTGAAACGGGAAGCAGCGCCTTAAGGAGAGAGGTGCTGTAGCACTCAAGCATACGGCGCCCCAGAGGGGCCCACGAAGTGGGCGGGTGTGCAACCGCCACCTTACTTTGCTCCAGCCGCGGGAGCCACGCAACCTTCATCATACACCAGAGTCACATATGCCACTACAGTTCACAGCAGGAAAACCTCATCCCTGTACAAACCAGCCCTGTAGTCAGTAAGACTCGTCCGTTTCACAATAGCACCTCACTGAGATGGTATGCAATTTGCTGACATATCTTGCATGAAATCGTCCCCCACCCCCACACACCCAACCACGTTGGAGGTGTGTGGTGTGTCCCGATATCAATCATGCAGGGAATGATCAGCCAGAACATACGCAGTGCAATGTTCTTCAATGTGGCTGACTTGCTGTCAGCAATTCTCAGCGAAACAAAAACTGCGAACTGTGCGGTCCCCACATGAACTTGAATGAATGTGCACTGCCAAACAGAGACTGCGAACTGTGCAACTCAACAACCAACACAGGGTGCTTCTGGAATATATTCCGGTGCTTCCGGCATATACTTCGGATCCTGCGGAATATATTCCTTCCGGAATATATTCCGCACCATGCAGAATATATTCCGGATGGTGCGAAATATATTCGGGTGCTTCCCGAATATATTCCTGTGCTTCTGGAATAGATCCCGGTGCTCCAGAACATATTCTGGATCCTGCAGAATAATAATATATTCCGGTGCTTCCGGAACATACTCCAGGATCCGGAATAGATTCCGGAAGCACCAATATATATTCCGGTGCTCCCAGAATATTTTCCAGATCCTGCGGAATATGCTATGGTGCTTGACGAAGATATTCCGGATCCTCCAGAGCATATTCCGGATCCAGCGCAATTCCGGTGCTTCCCGAAAAATACTCCGGATCCTGCGGAATATATTCCGGATCCTGCGAAATATATTCTGCGTCTTCAGGAATATATTCCGGATCTTCAGTTATATATTCTGGTCCTTCCGGAATATATTCTGGATCCTGCGGAACATATTCCGGTGCCTCCAGTGTATGTTCCGGTGCTTCCGGACTAGTTTTTTTTTCTGCGTTCGACTTTCGAAGTGTGCGACGGCTGAAAGTGCCATGATGCTGCGGATCCTGCGGAATATATGCGGTGCTTTTGGAATATATTCGGGTGCTTCCGGAATAGCAAAGCCCCAACGTGGGACCAACCCCTTTTGGGGCACTGCTCGACAAACGTGTCGCATGCTACACACTCATGCAGGCTTTTGCTTATCGACCTCAAGAAGTTGGAAGTGTGCGGTGGGTGCTGGTGCTCCTGGGTCACTTGTGCAACAAGGGGATCTCAAGGATGGTGTCCACCACCAAGCGTGTCTACCAGACACATAGCTAAAATGTATGACTACTTGCAAAATGGGTGTTCATTGAGGCATCTCCCACGCCGTGGTGCCATGCGATGGTCCATTTTGAGGTGAACATGAGCTGTTTTTCAGTCGTTTTTGAGGATGTATGTCCCAAAAGTTCAGGACAATGGCCACTGTGTCATGCGGGTATCTCAAATGAGGGCCGTTCTTCTTCTGCAGCATTTCCTATGCAATGAGCAAGACTAGGACCCAGCTCAGTCCTAATCGTAAGACTTGATTAGGTCATAAATCCACATGTTTTGTGAGGCCATCAGCATCTGTCAATGTTTCCGCATTTCACCGACCATTGTTGATTTGACATAGCTTTGGACATTATTCTTCCGCTTTTCTGGCACCACACTTTGTCTCAGGATTTCACAGTAAGGATCGTTGACAAGGGTGCAGGACAGATGTGGGGGTTTTGCAACCAGTGGATATGGGACTGCACTGAAGAGTTTCTGGTTTCTGGAGGATATCTGGCTGACAGCCGATCCTCAACAGATTACATGCGTGAAGTGAGTGAGTTGGTTACACAACTAGGGTGGCCCACAAATCAGAAAGCCAAACTCTGCGGCCTATACGTGATAGGAAAAGCAAAGAGCCTGTGGGTGGGTAAAGGCTGGCTGTGGAGGCCAATCGCAGCGTCACCCCAACCCATTGTGCTAAAACCCAAACTCCGTGTTGCAGCTCGTGCATTTACTAGACTCCTCCAATACCTCGTGGACGAAATTCCGATGAGTTTTCTCCGTCTGTCTGTCACTGATATGTCAAATTGGTTCCACTGGGTGTCAGAACTCAGTGTGGGGTTCCTACAGTCAGAGGTCTCGGTTCTACCGCTTAGGCCGCCTGGAGGTTTCCAAAGAGGGATGGCCGGTGTGGCATACCCCAGAGGGCCGGATCACCCTATGCCAGTTCAGGGACAATATATTGGTCGCTACTGACACTCCTCCGCAGCACAGAGCACGTGTGATCCAGAGAGTACTTGAGGTGCTTATGGCTGTGTGGCACCTGCAGGTCGAATGTGACTGCATATCAAAGACTGTCCCCCAATGCACAGGTGCCTGCTGCCAGCAAGTCACAAAAGCTGTAGGGGTCCTGATGGTGTTGGGAGGGGGGACCGATGCTGAGAAAGAGAAGTTAGTTCCCCATGCATCGCCGCTATCCCAAGGTACACACACACACACACACACACACACACACACACACACACACACACACACACACACACACACACACACACATGCCCAGGTGCGCGCGCACGCACACACACAGTCACATGGATCAAAATGGTCCGTACTCTCCGCCTAACACAACTCCACAGCACGATGCGAAACACAACACATCAGTGTGCTGTTGACAGGAATCTGGGACCACCCAGTCCTCCGTGTGCTTTTTGCTGCTCCATGGGGGGTGTAGATCTGCACTCTGCAGCGAACAGACCACCGATGGGGACTGCCCCTGTTCTGCAAAATACATGTCCGCTGCATAAGCTTATGCACCTGCATTAGGCACGCACAGGAGAATGGGCCAGCAGGTTTAGGTGTGCGGAGGGAGAAGAAGACAAGGTGCTCCAGAATTTCAGGTGATAATTGAAAAAGAGCTCTTTCAGGTAAGGTCGGGTCAGATATTGCCCACCACCACCATCCGTCAGCCCGCTATGAAGCGTCCGACGGTGGACGTCTAGCGGAAACACACGCACTCAGAGGCCCAGAGCGGGCACCAGCCATAGAGAAGCTACCTGACCGAGACGAGCTTGAGCTGGGGAACTTGGGATGGCAGTGGTACCTTTGCCTCATTCGGATAGAACCGTCCCCGGGAGGAGCGCCCCGTATTGGCTGGTCCCGGTGGCGGGCCCCCGCTCCGGCCCATGCGACTCGAGAGCTGTTCTGATATCCCTTCAATTGGGTCAGTCCGGCTTGTACTGTGGTGGTGAACACGCCATACCGTGTCTGTCGCGGCCGCTCCTTCGCATGCCCCCACCCGTGACCAGCTCCTAGTGGAATGGCCCTGGAGGTCAGCAGGAAATTCAGGGTTTGGAAGATGCAGAAGTTGGGGGCACAAGGGCAAGGAGGGGGACCAGAAAGGCATTGCGTGTCTCAAGTATTCAGTGTAGATGCGGCCCTTTGTGTGTGTTGAGTTACTGATTGAAGGGTCAGCTTGAGCCCTGGAAACCCCCTACCCGAATGTCTAGGGGCCCTTGCAGCACCAGCACCAGCGTGCCTGGGCACTGCGGTCGAGGGTGACATTGGGAGCCTGTTCTTGCAAGACCAAATCTCGTGTTGTGCCAGTTGCTGTCACCAGGGGCGTAGCCTGCAGCCCACAGGGGGTCTGCAATTCAGTTCTAGACACCAACCCCCGCGGCGTGGGCGGGGGTCCTGAGGGGGGGGGGGGGGGGGCATTTTTGAGTTCCGCGTTTCATTCTGAACATTTTGAATATACACAAGTGGGGTGAATTGTGGTTTTACCACTCACAACAAATGAAAAATAGTGCTGTATTCCAGCAGAGGTACCCCCCAAGCAGCAAAGGCATCCCAGCTAGTAGAAGACGAGTGGCAACATCAAACACCTGCAACTGGGTCCATTCTTTCGAATGTAGCGTCTTCATTCCATCCTTACAAACACGGCCAAACATATATATGTCCATATATGTATGAACAATTTAATTGGGCCGGGTGATACGAGGGCCCACAGCCCATGCACAAGTGCACTTGGGGTTCGGATGACCACAAACCTCACAATGGGTTCGCTTATGCTTTGCCATTACCTGCACCCTTGCCTGAACATCCTTAGCCCACGCCTTGGCGTTCTCACTAGGTGGCCTTGGAGCGGGTTTAGGACGGGGCGGTGCTTCCTCATAGGCAGCAAAGCCCCTTCGAGGCTGCTCCACATCGGAGTCATCACTCCATTCACGCGATTCCCGGATTGTGTTCCCCTCCTTCCCCTTCCCCTTTGCGGGTGTTGTGGTCCGCTTGCGCTTGTTACATTGTGCCTACGTTGCAACAACCGTCGGGCCTGCATCCGACACATCCTCAGAGGGCACAAACTCAAATGCACTAGACGCACTTCTGGCCCAACCGCTACTCGACAAGGCAGTGGACGTGGACGTGGAGCTAGACGACGAACTGGTGCTAGAACTGGAGCTCAAACCGGGGCTTGAACTGTTTTCCGCCGGAGCCACTACTACTTCCGTAGGGGGCCCACAAGAGGGCGGAATTGCTACGCAACCCCTGCATTCTCGGGGGTCCCCAACACCAAGCGCGGGGACGAAATCAGAAGTGTGGGAGTCCGTATCCTCAACTCAAGGGGCCGCACCAAAGGCAAAATTTCCGGGTTGGCAGTTCCAACCAAATTCTAAATAGTATGGGCTGGGGGGTCGGGGGGGGTGGGGGGGTGGGGGGTGGGGGTTTGGTGTCAGGCCTCACATTTCAGTGCCCCCCGTGCTGCAGCCATTGAGTGTGGGTGCATGGGTGCAGGTGGAAAAGACGTCGTGACATGCGCCCATGAATCCCAATCACAGAGATACAGCACCCGAAGGTCGTCGCATGGCCATTGGAGTGCACTTTAACCAAGTGCAAACTCCAGCAAAAGTTCAATACAGCCTCCAAGAAATTTGTTGCACTGTGCATTCCAACTTCCCCTGAGGTAATGGGGAACCTCCACGAACCTCAGCAACCTCAGCAACCTCCACTGCAACCTATACCCACCTCCATCAAGCACCAAAAATCCCCGGCGTGACCTCTTGCAACCTCTAGCAGCGCCTCCAAAACGCCTGCATCTTCTTGTGCTGTCGCTGCCTGGGCCCCAAAGCAGTGCAAAGGCCAGCCCTGCACATAGAATTCAGCCTTTGTAGGCCTCGGGGTTGTCATGTGTGCGTGGCCTTGGAGGCAGCTGAGGAGCCGTGTCTTCGGCAGGTTTGCGGTGTGCCGTTGGCCCCTCGGTGACGCTACATTGTGCCCACTATTCCTGCCGCCACTTGTGCGTGCCATGGGCTCCTTTTGCTGCCGGAAGTTGTTGCTCTCGCCGACTGAGTAAATCCATTACCCATCAACCGCCGTCGAATTGTCAGCGCATCGGGTGGTCCGGATGAAGTAACCCCCAGAGCGGCCTGCGTTGCGGTGTTGAAGGAATCAGTAACAACGTCGTGCATGCTGCCGCCAGGGCACCACCCAAGTACGCCTCCTGGAGTGCCTGGGCTGCAAAGGGAGGGGGGTGCCCAGTCAGGAGGATGCACCCCTGCAACCCCGGGGACCAATCTGGCAGTACGAAGCAGCGCTGAAGGCTCAGGGGGCTGGTGCCGGGGCAGCCGGACCTGACGCCCGTGGGTCACTCGGCAGGGCCCTTTTCACTCCTGCCGCAACGACACCGCGGGTCAGCCTTCCCTCGGTGACCTCGGGGGCCAAGGCATCGGTGACGCTGGCTGTGTTCTGTATGTCTTTGATGATGTCGCCAGTGGTACCCACCGCCTCCCCCGCTGCCTCCCCGTACCTGTGCTTGACCAGGGCTACACCCTCCTTCGCCGCCGTCTCCACGATTTTGTCAGCCCCGTCGGTTGCATGGTCCAGCAGATCTAAGGCGGCAACCACACTGGACCCCACCACCACCGATGCAGCCTGCACGGCCTCATTTTTGGCGATGTGGGGGTTCATGGTGTCCACAGCTTCGGATACAAACCCGGACAGGGCCTGTGCGGCCTCGGCCACGGATGTCAGAATGGCTCCAGAGCCGGTGCATAGTTCCCCTGTGACGGCTTTGGCCTTATCGAGGCCGGCCTGCAGATCATCCGAGACCTCCGTGGGACCATCTGGGTCAGGGGAGATCATCTCCTTGACAGTGGAACCGGTCTGCTGAATGGCCATACTCACCTGTGGAGAGAAGTGGAGGGAGGGAGGGAGGGAGGGAGGGAGGGAGGGAGGGAAAGGGCTCCAAAAGTCAGATGTGGACCTGCCACTTTGCGAAAGCCGCACCTGCCGTCTCATGGCCTGCACAGCAATCTCACTTCGCAGCCTGCATTGGTTTGATGGCAGCCATTGTGCATATGTTCGTGTGACTGCATGTGCTGGCTAAGGCAAGAGCGTTCCCCACCGGGGGCGTTCAGACTCAAATCCTGACCCCAACCCCCACCTAAACGTTTTGGGCCCCGTGTGGGGGGGGGGGGGGTTGGGGGCTGCCCTTATGGGGGGTTGGGGTCACCCATTGGGGGGGTCCCGGGTACCCCAGTACCCCAACACACATACCTCAAAATGATCCACTCGTCGCACTGATCATTTTGAACACACATATGTGGGTTTTTTGAAAACAAATTTACCCACTGGGGGTCCGGTCCCAGCAGCCAGATTGCGGGGGGGGGGGGGGGGGTGAAATTTTTTCCCTGTTTTTGGCTGTTTTCGGAGGGTGGTAGATTTACTATTTCTGGCCAGTTTGGCCGTTTTCGGGGGGTAGTAGATTTATTATTTTTGGCCATTTTGGACGTTTTCGGAGGGCGGTAGAGTTATCATTTTTGGCCATTTTGGCCGTTTTCGGGGGGTGGAAGATTTATCATTTTCGGCCATTTTGGCCGTTTTCGGAGGGTGGTATGCTTAGTATTTTCGGCCATTTTGGTCGTTTTCGGAGGGCGGTAGAGTTATCATTTCTGGCCATTTTGGCCGTTTTCGGAGGGTGGAAGATTTATCATTTTCGGCCATTTTGCTCGTTTTCGGAGGGTGGTATGCTTAGTATTTTCAGCCATTTAGGCTGTTTTCGGAGGGCGGTATGTATATTACTTCCGGCCATTTTGGCAAATATCGGAGGGCGGTAGATTTACTATTTCTGGCCAGTTCTGGCTGTTTTTGGAGGGCGGTAGATTTATTGGTTTCGGCCATTGCGGCCGTTTTCGGAGGGTGGTAGATCTATTATTTTGGGCCATTTTGGCCATTTTGGGAGGGCAGTAGATTTATTATTTTAGGCCATTTGTGCTGTTTTGGGAGGGTGGTAGAATTATTATTTTTGGCCATTTTGGCCGTTATCGGAGGGCGGTAGATTTATTATTTCTGGCCAGTTCTGGCCGTTTTTGGAGGGCGGTAAATTTATTAGTTTTGGCCATTGTGGCCGTTTTCGGAGGGGCCGTAGATTTATCATTTTTGGCCATTTTGGCCAATATCGGAGGGTGGTATGTTTATTATTTTTGGCCATTTTGGCCATTTTTGGAGGGCGGTAGATTTATTATTTCTGGCCAGTTTGGGCATTATCAGAGGGCCATAGATTGATTATTTTCGGCGATTTTTGGCCATTTTCGGGGGGCGGTATACTTATCATTTTCGGCCATTTTGGCCGTTTTCAGAGGGGCCGTAGATGTATTATTCTTGGCCATTTTGGCCGCTTTCGGAGGGCGCTAGATTTGTTATTTTTGGCCTTTTTGGCCGCTTTCCGAAGGCATACATTTATTATTTTCGGCCATTTTTGCCGTTTTCGGAAGGCGGTATATTTGTTATTTCCGGCCATTTTGGCCATTTTCGGAGGGCGGTATATTCATTATTTTCTGCCATTTTGGCCATTTTCGGACGGTGGTAGATTTATCATTTTTGGCCATTTTTGGCCTTTTTCGGAGGGTAGTATATTAATTATTTTCGGCCATTTCGGCCGTTTTTGGAGGGCGGTATATTCATTGCTTTGGGTCATTTTTTGCCATTTTCGGTTCAGTAGATTTATCATTTTCGGCCAGTTTGGCCGAAATCGAGGGCGGTAGATTTATTATTTTTAACCATTTTGGCCGTTTTCGGAGGGCCGTATATTCATTATTTTCAGCCAGTTGGCTGTTTTCGGAGGGTGGTGGATTTATCAGTTTCGGCCATTTTTGGCAATTTTCGGAGGGCGGTATACTTATCATTTTCGCCCATTTTGGCCCTGATCGGAGGGCGGTAGATTTATTATTTTCGGCCATTTTGGCCGTTTTCGGAGGGTGGTGGATTTATCAGTTTCGGCCATTTTTGGCCGTTTTCGGAGGGCGGTATACTTATTACTTTCGGCCATTTTGGCCCTGATCGGAGGACGGTACATTTATCATTTTTGGCCATTTTGGCCATTTTGGGAGGGTGGTATGCTTATTATTTTCGGCCATTTTGGCTGTTTCCGGAGGGCGGTATATGTATTATTTTCGGCCATTTTGGCCATATATTCATTATTTTCGGCCATTTTGGCCGTTTTCGGAGGGCGGTATATTCATTATTTTCGGCCATTTTTGGCCGTTTTCGGAGGGTTGTAGATTTATTAGTTTCGGCCATTTTTGGCCTTTTTCGCAGGGCGGTGTAAGTATTATTTTTGGCCATTTTGGCCGTAATCGGACGGCGGTATATTCATTATTTTCGGCGATTTGGGCCGTTTTAGGATGGTGATATGCTTATGATTGTTGGCCATTTTGGCCGTTTCCGGAGGGCGGTATATTTGTTATTTCTGGCCAGTTCTGGCCGTTTTTGGAGGGCGGTAGATTTATTAGTTTCGGCCATTGTGGCCGTTTTCGGAGGGTGGTAGATCTATTATTTTGGGCCATGTTGGCCGCAATCGGAGGGCGGTAGATATACTATTTTCGGCCATTTTGACCGATATCGGAGGGCGGTAGATTTATTAATTTTGGCCCTTTTGGCTGTTTTCGGATGGCGGTAGATTTATTATTTCTGGCCAGTTTGGCCGTTTTTGGAGGGCCGTAGATTGATTAGTTTCGGCCATTGTGGCTGTAATCAGAGGGCGGTAAATTTATTATTTTCGGCCATTTTGGCCGTTTTCAGAGGGGCCGTAGATTTATTATTTTCGGCCCTTTTGGCCGTTATCGGAGGGCGGTAGATTTATTATTTTTGGCCATTTTGGCCGTTTTGGGAGGGTGGTAGATGTATTATTCTTGGCCATTTTAGCCGCTTTTGGATGGTGGTAGAATTAGTATTTTTGGCCATTTTGGCCGCTTTCGGAGGGCGGTAGATTTATTAGTTTCGGCCAGTTTGGCCGTTTTCGGACGGTGGTAGATTTATTAGTTTTGGCCATTTTTGGCCTTTTTTGGAGGGCGGTAGATTTATTATCTTCTGCCATATTGGCTGTTTTCAGAGGGTAGTATATTCATTATTTTCGGCCTTTTGGGCTGTTTTTGGAGGGCGGTATATTCATTACTTTGGGTGTTTTTTTGCCATTTTCGGAGGGCAGTAGATTTATCATTTTCGGCCAGTTTGGCCGTAATCGGAGGGTGGTAGATTTCTTATTTCTAACCATTTTGGCGTTTTCGGAGGGCGGTATATTCATTATTTTCGGCCATTTTTGGCCGTTTTCGGAGGGTTGTAGATTTATTAGTTTCGGCCATTTTTGGCCTTTTTCGCAGGGCGGTGTAAGTATTATTTTTGGCCATTTTGGCCGTAATCGGACGGCGGTATATTCATTATTTTCGGCGATTTGGGCCGTTTTAGGATGGTGATATGCTTATGATTGTTGGCCATTTTGGCCGTTTCCGGAGGGCGGTATATTGTTATTTCTGGCCAGTTCTGGCCGTTTTTGGAGGGCGGTAGATTTATTAGTTTCGGCCATTGTGGCCGTTTTCGGAGGGTGGTAGATCTATTATTTTGGGCCATGTTGGCCGCAATCGGAGGGCGGTAGATATACTATTTTCGGCCATTTTGACCGATATCGGAGGGCGGTAGATTTATTAATTTTGGCCCTTTTGGCTGTTTTCGGATGGCGGTAGATTTATTATTGCTGGCCAGTTTGGCCGTTTTTGGAGGGCCGTAGATTGATTAGTTTCGGCCATTGTGGCTGTAATCAGAGGGCGGTAAATTTATTATTTTCGGCCATTTTGGCCGTTTTCAGAGGGGCCGTAGATTTATCATTTTCGGCCCTTTTGGCCGTTATCGGAGGGCGGTAGATTTATTATTTTTGGCCATTTTGGCCGTTTTGGGAGGGTGGTAGATGTATTATTCTTGGCCATTTTAGCCGCTTTTGGATGGTGGTAGAATTAGTATTTTTGGCCATTTTGGCCGCTTTCGGAGGGCGGTAGATTTATTAGTTTCGGCCAGTTTGGCCGTTTTCGGACGGTGGTAGATTTATTAGTTTTGGCCATTTTTGGCCTTTTTTGGAGGGCGGTAGATTTATTATCTTCTGCCATATTGGCTGTTTTCAGAGGGTAGTATATTCATTATTTTCGGCCTTTTGGGCTGTTTTTGGAGGGCGGTATATTCATTACTTTGGGTGTTTTTTTGCCATTTTCGGAGGGCAGTAGATTTATCATTTTCGGCCAGTTTGGCCGTAATCGGAGGGTGGTAGATTTCTTATTTCTAACCATTTTGGCGTTTTCGGAGGGCGGTATATTCATTATTTTCAGCCATTTGGGCCGTTTTCGGAGGGTGGTAGATTTATCAGTTTCGGCAATTTTTCCCTATTTTCGGAGGGCGGTATACTTATCATTTTCGGCCATTTTGGCCCTGATCGGAGGGCGGTAGATTCAGTATTTTCGGCCATTCTGGCCGTTTGCGGAGGGCGCTAGATTTATTAATTTTGGCCATTTTGGCCGTAATCGGAGGGCGGTAGAGTTATCATTTTTTGGGCAATTTAGCCGTTTTGGGAGGGTGGTATGCCTATTATTTTCAGCCATTTTGGCCGTTTTTGGAGGGGGGTGTATTTTTTTTCGGGCCATTTTGGCCGTTTTCGGAGGGCGGTATATTTATTATTTTCGGCCATTTTGGCCGTTTTCGGAGGGCGGTATATTCACTATTTTCGGCCCGTTTGGCCATTTTCGGACGGTGGTAGATTTATTTTTTTGGGCCGTTTTTGGCCTTTTTTGGAGGGCGGTAGATTTATTATTTTCAGCCATATTGGCTGTTTTCGGAGGGTAGTATATTCATTTTTTTCGGCCATTTGGGCCGTTTTTGGAGGGCGGTATATTCATTACTTTGGGTCATTTTTTGCCTTTTTCGGAGGGCGGTATACTTATCATTTTCGGCCATTTTGGCTCTGATCGGAGGGCGGTAGATTTATTATTTTCGGCCCTTTTGACCGTTTTTGGAGGGCGGTAGAGTTATCATTTTTGGCCATTTTGGCCATTTCGGGAGGGTGGTATGCTTATTATTTTCGGCCATTTTGGCTGTTTCCGGAGGGAGGTATATTTATTATCTTTGGCCATTTTTGGCCGTTTTCGGAGGGCGCTAGATCTATTACTTTCGGCCATTTTGGCCGTAATCGGAGGGTGGTACAGTTACCATTTTTGGCCATTTTGGCCATTTTGGGAGGGTGGTATGCTTATTATTTTCGGCCATTTTGGCTGTTTCCGGAGGGCGGTATATTCATTATTTTCGGCCATTTTGGCCGTTTTCACAGGGCAGTATATTTATTATTTTCGGACATTTGGCCGTTTTCAGAGGGCAGTATATTTATTATTTTCGGCCATTTTGGCCGTTTCGGAGGGCGGTATATTCATTATTTTTGGCCATTTTGGCCGTTTTCGGGGAATTGTAGATGTAGTAGTTTCGGCCATTTTTGGCCTTTTTCGCAGGGCGGTGTATTTATTATTTTTGGCCATTTTGGCCCTGATCGGAGGGCGGTAGAGACATCATTTTCGGCCTTTTTGGCTATTTTGGGAGGGTGGTGTGCTTATTATTTTCGGCCATTTTTGGCCGTTTCCGGAGAGCGGTATATTTGTTATTTTCGGCCATTTTGGCCGTTTTTGGAGGGCGGTATATTTATTATTTTCGGACATTTTGGCGGTTTTCGGAGGGCGGTAGATTTATTAGTTTCGGCCAGTTTGGCCGTTTTCGGACGGTGGTAGATTTATTAGTTTTGGCCATTTTTGGAGGGCGGTAGATTTATTATTCGCGGCCATATTGCCTGTTTTCAGAGGGTAGTATATTCATTATTTTCGGCCTTTTGGGCTGTTTTTGGAGGGCGGTATATTCATTACTTTGGGTGTTTTTTTGCCATTTTCGGAGGGCAGTAGATTTATCATTTTCGGCCAGTTTGGCCGTAATCGGAGGGTGGTAGATTTATTATTTCTAACCATTTTGGCGTTTTCGGAGGGCGGTATATTCATTATTTTCAGCCATTTGGGCCGTTTTCGGAGGGTGGTGGATTTATCAGTTTCGGCAAATTTTCCCTATTTTCGGAGGGCGGTATACTTATCATTTTCGCCCATTTTGGCCCTGATCGGAGGGCGGTAGATTTATTATTTTGGACCATTTTGGCCGTTTTCGGAGGGCGCTAGATTTATCATTTTCGGCCATTTTGGCCATTTCCGGAGGGCGGTAGATTTATGATTTTCGGCCATTTTGGCCGTTTTGGGAGGGCAGTATATTTATTATTTTCGGCCATTTTGGCCGTTTTCAGAGGGCAATGCATTTATTTTCGGCCATTTTGGCCGTTTTCGGAGGGCGGTATATTCATTATTTTCAGCCATTTTGGCTGTTTTGGGGGGGTTGTAGATTTATTAGTTGCGGCCATTTTTGGCCTTTTTCGCAGGGCGGTGTATTTGTTATTTTTTTGGCCATTTTGGCCGTTTTCGGACGGCGGAATATTCATTATTTTCGGCCATTTGGGCCGTTTTAGGAGGGTGGTATGCGTATTATTGTATGCCATTTTGGCCGTTTCCGGAGCGCGGTATATTTGTTATTTTTAACCATTTTGGCCGTTTTCGGAGGGCGGTATATTCATTATTTTCAGCCATTTTGGCCGTTTTCGGAGGGTGGTGGATTTATCACTTTCGGCCATTTTTGGGCATTTTCGGAGGGCGGTATACTTATCATTTTCGGCCATTTTGGCCCTGATCAGAGGGCGGTAGAGTTATCATTTTCGGCCATTTTGGCCGTTTTGGGAGGGTGGTTTGCTTATTATTTTCGGCCATTTTGGCTGTTTCCGGAGGGCGGTAGAGTTATCATTTTGGGCCATTTTGGCCGTTTTCGGAGGGCGGTATATTCATTATTTTTCGGCCATTTTGGCCCTGATCGGAGGGCGGTAGATTTATCATTTTTGGCCATTTTGGCCGTTTTGGGAGGGTGGTATGCTTATTATTTTCGGCCATTTTGGCCATTTCCGGAGGGCGGTATATTTGTTATTTTCGCCCATTTTGGCCGTTTTTGGAGGGCGGTATATTTATTATTTTCGGCCATTTTGGCCGTTTTTGGAGGGCGGTATATGTATTATTTTCGGCCATTTTGACCGTTTTTGGAGGGCGGTATATTCATTATTCTCGGCCATTTTTGGCCGTTTTCGGAGGGCGGTATATTAATTATTTTCGGCCATTTTGGCCTTTTTCGGAGGGCGGTAGATTTATTAGTTTCGGCCATTTTTGGCCTTTTTCGGAGGGCAGTGTATTTATTATTTTTGGCCATTTTGGCCGTTTTCGAACGGCGGTATATTCATTATTTTCGGCCATTTGGGCCCTTTTAGGAGGGTGGTCTGCTTATTATTGTTGCCCATTTTGGCCGTTTTCGGAGGGCGGTATATTCATTATCTTCGGCCATTTTGGCCGTTTTCGGAGGGTGGTGGATTTATTAGTTTGGGCCATTTTGGCCTTTTCGAAGAGCGGTAGATTTATATTCTTTCCATGCATATTTGAATTCCCCATTAAATTCTGTACATTTTGAGCATACACACAATTTTTACCCCCCACCGTATGCCAAAAAACATTTCGGGCGCCTTTAGCGCCAGGTTTGGGCCAAATGTGGTCCAGACCCCCTCAAAACTTTGGACATCCCAGGGGGGCTTGGGTCGGTGGGGGTGTTGGGGTCAGGATCTGAGCCTGAACGCCCCGCATGGCATTGCCCCTTGTCTCACTGTTGCCTTAGACTTACATAGCTTGGCTGCCCTCTGCACCTGAGTTGGAGGCTGGCGTCCACATTGTGTCTCGTGACACTGAGCACGCGTCTCGGGGCCGCATTTGAATGGCGCTGGCCCTTCTTGGCGATGTGCCCCCCGGTTACCCTGTGGTCCGTGGCACGGATGGGGGTGGGTGGGTTATGGAGTGTTAAGGGGGCCCGAAGGATCAGCCGAGGAGGGCTTCGCCACCGGGAGGAAAAGGGATGGGTGTGGGGGGGGTTGGACTTAAGCTAGTTGTGGTGGGCAACGCCGTCTGTTGTCTGTATGAGGCAGTCGATCTGAACATCTTACTGGAGTACCAGCTTGATTGAGTATGGCACCAAGCCACGCAGCAATGGGCTCCAAACACATAATTGCCTGATATCAGCGGCAATTGGCCCCTGCACTGTGGCATCAAAAGGCTCCGATATCTTGGCACCTTGACGATTGCTGCACTGTAGCTCGAAAGCAGCGGTCTGCTGCCATAGAAAAGGAACCCCCAGCTGCGTACTCACAACCTATGCGGCAAGGTCATTGCAATGAGAGGGCTGATAGCCACGTCGCAGGGCAGAGGGGGGTAACACCCACACTCCTTGGGTTCGTCGTGGTCAACACGACATACAATGAGGCGTAGAGCATCATGTCATTGCACATCACCCTTCTGTGGGCTAGCCCTACTCTCAGAGATCTTTGATGCTACATACGATGGGGAAGCGACGGGATGAACACAGGTACAGCAGGGGTGCGGTGGGGTATATCGCACTGCGCTCACTCAACCAACCAATATATTTGCCAAATTCCTGTGATGACATCCGTCGAACACGCACGCACGCACACAAAACACAGAGCACACAACACGCAACACATAACACATGACCCACAACTCACACACACCCTCACACTCACACACACATGGTCATGCAGAGGGGACGACCTCTTCCACCACATCGTCAATGTGTTGGGCGAGCTGTTTGCCCCCTGTGACCACTGCTGCAGCATATGTCATGGCCCCAGACACGAGGACGCTGGTCTCTCGCTCTTCACCAGCCCCTTCTCCGCAAACATCCGTTGGAACTGTGAGCTCTCCTGAACAGCAGTTCACCACAGGGGTAGCTGCCAGGGGCCCCGGCTCCATGGGCTCTCCACTGGGGCCTGCCTCCATCGTGTGGAAGTCCGCGTGCGCCTCCAGAATGTCCTCCAACGACTGCAATTCCGCTGGGGACGTGGTGTCCGTGCCGAACTCGGCCACGAAGGACTGCCCGGGCATTGTGCACACGTAGACCCCCGGCGCCCGCCGGTGCACCGGGACCTGTTTGATGAACGGCAGGCGATGCAGCGTATTACAGATTGCGAACACGAAGAGCGTCTCGCGCCCCGGCGCCGCGGCGGAGGGAGCAAGCGGTGGCCCGCCACTGGAAGGGCCACCCCGCAGCGCATGGGCCCCCTCGTGTTCAAAGGCCACCGCAACGACGACGAAGGGCCCGGAGGTCAGGAGGCTCCGCGGCCCGCCCGGCGGCTCGTGGTACACCGACGCCGCTGGAAGGCGAAGCAGCACCGCGAACTTCGGTGGCTCGGCCTTCTCTGCCGGACGCGCCTGCGACCGCTCGTCGTCAAACTGCTGCACGACGGCGTCCGCAACGCCCCGAACGACTCCCGTGACGTCATTCACCAGCTGGTCCAGGGCGAGGCACAGGGCCATACCCCCCGCAAGCCCAGCGGAGGTGTACGTCTGTGCGCCGGTGATGAAGGCGTTGAGGTCTTGCTCCGATGCGGAAGCCCTCTGTGAGTGGCCGGTGGTGGCAGGGACAGGGCAGCGGCAGCGGCAATGGCAGGGGCAGGCAGGGGCAGGGGCAGGGGCAGGAGCAGGGTCGGTGCGCGGCGTCATGCCCACGGCAGCACAAAGAGGGTACGTTTGCCCGGCGCGCAACCAGCACGCCGGGCATCCAAATCAATATTCCGGCCATCCATCCCAACGCTGTACCCCTCAACATCGCCCCCTCCTCCAGCCCAGGCTACCTAACCCCTGCCGTCCCAGGGGCCCACGTGTTGGCAGAATGGCGACATCACCCCTGCCTTCTCGGGGTCCCAACACGGCGACAAAAATATGGGAAAAAAGGGGGGACAACGGAGAAAATAGGGGGAAACCATGCCCGGTGCGCCCGGCGCCCTACCGTACCCTCAAAGAGCGCATAGCACATAAGTGATCACCGATGCATTGCGGGTGCTGCAAACCCAGGCGCTACACTGTCTCAGGGAGTGTCTGTTGCACCCCCCCCTCCCCGTCTGGTGATGTGTGAGCTGTCACATGTGCAAGTGAGGGAGCAAAAGCAGGAATCATATGTCACAGACACGTACGCATTCCCTCTCCTCCCTGTACATGCATGCACCTGGTTGCAGACGCACACACATCCATATCACAGGTGCGACCGCCGCTACGCAGGGCGAAAATTGGGTTGAGGGGCTCGGGGCCCATTTTCCAACCCCACCACCCCCCGAACAGATACACCTCAAAATGATCCCCATGACGCGCTGATCATTTTGAACATACACAAGTGGGGTGAAAATGTTTTAAACCCCCCCCCCCCCCTGAGCATAGGGTAAAAACAACCAAAATTGGCTCCTGGACTTGGGAGCCCATTTTCTCACCCCCCCCCCCACCATCCTGACGCTCCCGAGCCCCCCCCCCCCCCCCCCACCCCCACCCCCCGCGCCCTACCCTTTTCTGGGACTCCCTTTCAGGGGCAGGCCCAGGACTCCTTTTCCAAGGGCAGAGAGGTGCACGAGACCCTCATAGCAACTGAGGGCAGGGCTTCGAAGCCTCAAGCGTCGCAATGTATACCCTGAGTTGAGCCGTGCGGAAAGCCCATACACGCAACGAGCACGGGTATGAGCGCGGGTGTAAGCACGGCAGTCGGGTAAGGGCACGGGCGTGCGCACGACAGTCAGCCAGCTCATAGGCACGGCAAGGCGAGGGAAGGGCCTGTGTGGTGTGCGGGCCCAGGCCAGGGGGAAGCCACCAGTCTCCTTTGTGGCCCGTGCTGTGGTTTGCCTGTCGGTTGGTGCAGAGTGCGGTGCTGTGTGGGGTTTTGGGGGTTCGCCATTAACTGTGAGGAGCCGGTCATGCTGCAAAAGATAGGAGCCAGAGAACAGCAACAGCAACAGAAACAGAGCGGCGTGGACAGACCCTCCGACAGGCGGACCCCAGGGCGTTGCTTGAGCGGAGGGGGGAGGGGGGAGGAGGTCCAGGGGGGAGCCCCCCGCCAAAATGAACCATATCCACCAGGAATTGCAAAAATGCACCACACTGACTCATTCAGCATATACATTTGTCATAATGTCTGAAGACAGGTACTCAACTGATCTTTTTGGGTCCATACATTGTGCCCTCACCTAAACACCACCAGGCAACACAAACAGGAAACACGGATCCCAGTCCTTCGATGTCGGAAATTCATCCTGTTCCTTATCTGGGACTTCACTGTTCGCGCCGCACCCTACTTCATGTACCGAAAATGGCAACACAGACTTCATGGCTTGATGGTGTCTGCAACAGGCGGAAGAAAAGATACGAGTGGAGTGACCAAAGAACCCTGCTATAGGTGCGCCTAAGGTGCCAGGAGGAAAAAATTAGCCCAAATGAAAAAAGGTTCCCAGAACCCTGATTCCCAGGTGAATTAGAGCGGAGGAGGGACGGGGCGAGGGGGTCTAGGGGAGGGGGGGGAGGGGGTCCAGGGGGGAGGGGTCACCCCCCCCTTGCCGAAATGAAAATTAAAGCAACGCCCTGGGCTGACCCTGTTTAACAGAGCCGCCCACCCGGCGCTTACTGGAATCGATTCACTCTGAGGCACATAACCGACAGATATAATTGTTTTTCTGCCATCATGCCACCACAATGTGCGTCAGCCCCCCCCCACCCCACCCCACGCATCCCTTCTCCGCACCCGTACACCACAGTATGCGGGGGGCCCAAGAGTGTACAGCCCCCCCAGCACCTGACGTCAGCCGCTCTCCCACCGTCCAGGCGTGAGGCCAGCCCCTGGGTGAGCCAATATCGCACGGCGACCTAAACCTAAATCTTCCCCGTACCCACCATCCCTCTGTCCCTCCATACCGGCAGAAAGGCCGTGGCGGCCTTCACAGCCTCATACCGTTCAGCCTTTCGGAAGCTGGAATACTGCTGCAACAGGTCCTCGAAAGCCTCGAAATCCGCATTCGACGCCTCCCCAAGTTGCAGGCCCCAATGATGGCCCGGCATTTCGTACACGTAGAGCCGCGGCTGCACTTTGCGCAGTGGGACATCCTTCACGAGCGGCACCTTCTGCCCGTTACAGATCCCGAACACGAACTCCGGGGCAGCCACGTTTGTCGGGGAGGAGTCGGAGCTCTGCGGTGGAGGCAACGTCACACTGAAAAACGTCACAGCGCCACTGTTGATGGGGGTCAAGACGTCGCCCTCGACGCGGTAGATGGCAGCGTCAGGCACACGCAAGAGGACAATGGCGTGCGCCGCCGCCGGAGGCTTTGGAAGAGACATGTGCAGAGGAATTCCTGTGAGACCGGACGTGAAAACAGGAATTTAACACTGTCGACCAAAAGAAGGACTAGTTCTTAATTTTGGTCCAGGCGGTGGCTGTCTTAGTGGGATTCCCATTCGGGGGTGGTTCTTTAACTGTTGCCCACAATGCTTCCTCCTTGTACTACCAGGAAAATGGATCTCTTTGATCGCTTGCATGCAAAGGCTGATGATTTTATTGATCTGGATGGTTCGGAAAAATTAAACAATTCATAATGGGAGATGTTGAGCAATTAGTTTGGCCTTTGAATGAGGAGGATTGGGGCTCATTGCTCATCTTGTGCACTTTAGTAGAGTTGGGGGGGGCAGGGGTACAGTTGCAGCAGGACCAAGGGTATTATAGGATCTTTGTACACAATGTGCTCTCTCCCTTCCTTCTTTCACTTTCACTTCCTTTTTTCGTATTAGAAATGTGTAAGCCCAAGAACTTGGACCTGGGTCAAGCGCGACTCCGTGGGCTGGAGAAGAAACCGATTGGGAGAAAAAGCTCCTTTTTCAGCAAAGGTGATAGACAGCCCTTCTGCCCCAAATACGCACCAAAAACAACCCTATTCCCTTTGAGCAATGTATGCAAATGAACCTACAAGTAGGCTTGAACCCCTAGGACCGTCTGCAGAGGGAAAGAAAACGCAAGGAAGCGCACACGCCAACAACAGCAATTGCTGAAATTCAGGCTTTGTGGTGGTTGAAACCACCCGTCCGAAGTGTTGCACGCAGTCGCAGGTTCCCAATGCTCTGTATATATCTGCCAGAAGCTGTTCGACTCATGGGATCCATTCACATCAAACAGACCCCCCAACTAAAGACTATCATGTCCCGTGTGCAAAGAAAAGACTATCCACAGCAAACACAACCCCGTGACTGTGTTTTGCGCGCCACATCTGTTGAACACCTTTCTTTGACTGCGAAGTAGCAACACGAGCAACAAAAGGAGTGCTTTGAATCAGCTATCAAAGAAAAGGGGTCAGGGGGGCGAGCTGACCTATGTTCACATTCAGAATTCAGAACCGTATGATGCTGGGTCCCGCAGCAATACAGTCCACACATTCCCCTAGATCTGTAAAATAACAGGATCATTGACAGCGTGTGTGAGGCGGGGGGCTGTCCTCCCTCCAGAATTCCCACAGCCAAACATCCAAGCCATCCAATCCCTCTTCAGCTGGAGCCCCAGATGCCCACCAGTAGCCCCCGGTCCATGCAACTGCATCTGTCTGCACAGACTCCCAGACAATCATGAAATCTGATTTCTTGCAAACGAGCCCAGCATTGGCCTGCCTAGGCCCCCAGCTGTATGTGCTGATTCACCCGCAGAGCAGGAAGGGTCGCCCTGCCCCACCGCAATCTTCACTTGTGACAAGGCACGGACAACGTGCAAGCAATGTGAAACACCCAACTCTGGTCGTTATGGTCGTTCTTGTTTGCAAGAGCACAAGAATAGACAGAATTTGAGACAGTGCAATGAAAATCTCCCAAACTGGCATAACCGCAAAAGTATGGATGGTGCACGCTGACACTCCGCTTCGCAGGACGGGACCCGACCACACCAACTGCACAAGGGTCGAAGTACAAGGATCGAAGCACAAAAGCGGCCTAAGGGTCTCCGGGGGTCGTCGAAGTTCACCCCGAAGTTTCGATTTTTAAGCCAAGCTTGCGGGCCCCGAAAAGTCCACGACGGTGGGGCCCCATAGGGTGCCGATCTCGGACAGTCGAAGATAGCACCTGCGACCCCGTCATTGGTTGGGGGGTCCGGTCCCGGGTCCGTGTAGAAGAAAAAAGTGGAACGCGACCAGAATCCGAATCGACGCACAATGGCAGCTACAGGCCAACCAAATTTTGACCCCCCCCCCCAGCCCCCAAACTTGGTCCCCAGGAACGGGGGGTGAGTGGTCAAAATCGCAAAATTCATTGGGGTGTACTTTTGTCTCGCAAAACGATGATTTTACAAGTGGTCAGACATCCGACGTCACCTCTTGGGGTATGCTGCCCGAATGACCCCGAAAAAAGGGGGGGTATGCGGCGCCTGCGCCTGCGCTTGATCTAACAACCTCTCTTTGAGGTGATTTCCAGTGGCACGGATTCCACCACATCTGAAAACAGAAGTGGAGGGGGTGGGGCTCTCACAAGGGGCGGTTGACATAAGATGGGACCCCCCACCCGGGGCCAAGATAAAACGGTGGATGCCCCAGTGAGCATGAGGGCCGAATGGGACCCCCGACACGACGTACAATGTGCGCATGCGGCTGCAGAACGGGCACCCAATCGCATCGACTGATCAGTCATGGCACTGCATTCCACAGCCAATCTGTTGGGATGGTTTCAAACTCCGATAGCCCTGTGCTGGGAAGCGAAAGTGTTCAGTCGCACGCGCACGTCCCTCCGGCCGGGGACGCCGGCCGCACATGAAGGTCCCACGGGCCGGAGACTGGGGCCGGGCCTGGGCTTAGGACGGGGTGCCCCGAGGGCGGGAGGCGGGGGCGGCAAACTCCATGATGACGCTGCCCTGGAAGCCCAGGCCCGGGTGCGTCGGCTGCGGCCGGGCCGCCAGGTACTCCTTGGCCCCGGGCAGGCCCGCCATCCGTGCGTGCCACGCCTGCCATGGGGCCCCGAACTGCGCCGCCCGCTCCGGGGCCAGCAGCTGCAGGGCATCGACACAGGCCCACAGCCCGAACTCCCCATAGTGGGGGCGCTGCCCCCCGAAGAAGGGGCCGGGGCCCAGGCGCGCCTCCCACTGCCGCAGCGCTGCGATGGCGTCTGAGAAGGAGGGCAGATTGGAGAGCCACTCGGTCACGAACTCCCCTGCGGAACAGTGGGCGAAGGGAGGCTGAAAGGGGGGATGGCTTGAAGGGGAGGGGGGCTGTGGGGGCAATGCCAGGGCAGCTACGGAGCAGTTACAGGGGACTGTGAAAGCGGTTGTGGGCGGTTACTGGCGGTTGGAAATGCGATCCGGGCTGGTGTGGGGGTAAGGGACTGCCTTTGAGGCGGAGTCAGGGCTGCAGTGTTGGTGCCCCCCCCCCCCCCTCCTCCAAGCCATTCGCTGGGGGGGAGGAGGTGGTCTGACCTGCAGGAGAGGCTCTGTGTGACGTCTACACGAGGCAACAGGGGGAGGGAGGGGGGAGGGGGGGAGTTCCGGTGGCACGGATTCCACTGCATGTGAAAACAGAAGTCGGGGGGGGGTCTCACAGGAGTTGATTAACATAAAATGGGAGCCCCCCCCCCCCTCGGGGGCCAAAATAAAACGTTGGATGCCGCAGTGAGTACGAGGGCCGCATGGGACCCCCGATACGACGTACAATGTGCGCATGCGGCTGCTGAACGGGCACCCAATCGCATCCACTGACCACTGCATTTATGATTCCAAAGGAAACGGGCCCAGACAACACTTGTTCCGTCATGCCTTCTTCCCCGTGCCCAAGTCCCCCCGGTGGTGATCCCAAGCGCTGAATGTCTGCTGGAGCGGTATGAGCGACTGCATGTCCCCTGCAAAGGCACCTGCAGTCAATCGTCCATTTGGAGCGTCACTGCTGAGCAACGGTGACCTCTGCTTTGGCTGTGGTAGGCTGCGGGTTTTGGGGGGCCCAACTCACATTCCAAAACGTGTTGGCCTGGAGGTAGGGCCGGTGATGATGCAAATGGGATCCCATTGCCAAGCGGGTTTGGGAAGCAATCCCTCATCACACACCGAAATACCCAGAAAAACGTGCATAGAAGTGTTCATCTGACACGCTTTCAGGAAGCTGAGCGGCACTGCAGTCCGTTTTGGGGGAGGGGCAAGGATGCATTAGAAGGCAAGGGAAGGCGGTTCCAGAAGCGGTTGGATAGGCGGTTGGAGGAGGTTGCCAAAGCGGTTGGGGGTGGTTACTTGTCGGTTACAAATGCCATTGAAGCTGGCACTTGCCGTCAGGGAGACAGCGGCTGGGCATAGGCTGGGCCCTGGAGGGGGAGGGAGGGGGGTACCTTACCCCCTTGCAATGCATCTCAGGGGAGGGGGCAAGGAGGGTGTACGTTGGGGGTTCAGGGGGGAGGCCCACATGGATGGGGAGCCGTGCCCCTGGGGATTGTACACAGAGACGTGTACAATAGATTCCTGTGGGATTGGGGGTGCTGGCCGCTGGAAGCCCCCCAACCCCACCTCTGGCGACGGATCCTGAAGGGTATGAGGCGGAATATATGGGGACCTACGCCCCACTGTACGCACCAGTCCCCCACTTTAGATCCGTCCGTTCGAATCAATCCTGCGGCACACGCCCCTGTGCAACACGCCACGAGGTCACCCCCTGTGGTATGGGATGTTGAGCAGGGGAATAGACATTCCACCGAGCACCAACAAGCCCCCCACCCTCCAAGGGATGTATTAGAAGGGGGGGGGGGGGGTGGTTTGGCCGGGACCCCCCTCCTGCCAGGGTCCCCCTATGGTCCCTGCCGAAGGCGGGCCAAAATTTTTGAAGCGTAAACCCTCTTGGCGCCGAAGCAAAACTTTGGCTGTCAGCCTCTAACATTGGAAGGGGAGGAGGGGGGGGGGGGTGCAGGGGAGGGTACCCCCCCCCCTCCTCCTACGCTGTACGGCCGTTCTAGTACATCACTGCCCCCTGTGTGACATTCCGGCTGGTTGTTGCTCCTTTACGGGGCCCTGGACGGTCACCCGTTCTTCCCTTCGCATGTTGCGTCGGGTCGCTGCTTTCTGTCAGCCGCTGCGGCCCGTGCTCTTGGCGGTCGTTTCCGCGTTCGCGGAGCCCAGTAGTTGGTGTGTTGGGACTGTGCTGAATGTGGCATGGTGTGCCGTTTGCGTGTCAGCGGCGCCCAATAATTGGCGTATTGAGGATGTGCTGGTTGCAGGGGTCATCGATATCGTTATTTTCGGACATAGGGATGATTCGCCTACTTTTGGGGGGTCCTAAAAAAGGGGGGGGTTATTTAAAAAATGACACCTAAAATTTGACCCTTGGAGAAAAGGGGGGGGGGGTTTCTCTATTGTACGAAAAATTGGACGTAAACCGGCAAATTTGGACGGAAAATTAGACAAAAGTGGTTTGCACCCAATGTTCTATGTCACATACTCAAGGCAAGGCCGCGGTGGCCTAAGGGGTAAGCATTTAGGAAGCGGGCTCCTCCACTCTAAGCCCTCACCACGCTACAGAGCTCTTGCCGAACGCCGCCCACACCCCCTGCCAGGAGGGGGGCCGTTTCCTCAATGGCATCGGCCATGCAGCCCACGGCCCCAAACAGACTGCATGCATTGGCCACACATCTTGTCGTTCATCATGAAGTGCAATGGCAGATCCTTCCAAGGCTAGGCATGGCCCCATACCCCCACAACGACCGTTTCCAGTGTACTTCATTTGAACATTACCAGATTCCATCAGCAGCTGATCCTCCAAGGGCTAGGCATGGCCCCGTACCCCAACACCGACCGTATCTGCAAACAAAATCAGAGCGACGAAGTCCTGCACACAATCACTTCAACTGGCAGGGGAGGCCGTATTCACAGGAAATGCGGAGTCACGGCCCTCACAACCCAATAGCACCCGTCAAAGCTACTGCCTTGCCCGTTTCGCATTGTGGGCCACAGGCTGCGAAGCCGTGCGCCTCTTTGTGGCAGGTTTGGCCGAGGGTTGCTGAGTACTTGAGATGCGAGTAGAGGTCTTGGTGTACTTCTTCGTGCGTCCCGTTCCCACAACAGGCATACCATCAGGGGTTGAGGACGAAGTACAAGATGTCGATGACGAAGAAGAAGTGTCGGTAGAGGAACCAGACTCAGAATCACTACTACTCTTGTTGTCCTCCTTCTCAACGCTTCCGTCACTACCTGCATCAATGTTGTCCGTGGCAGGCGGGCACCAGTCGCTGTCACTGCAACGGATACATCTCTTTGACTGCAGCCCAAATTTGCTGGGCAGTGACATCTCGCAGAATGGTGCGACCAACGTCCAACACACTGACGGGCATGCGGAACTTGCATGTGTGAAGCATGAAGGCACACTTCGCACAACCATCTTGCCCACAACGACAATAGGCGGCACATTCCTTTGCGTCAGCCTTGATGCCATGGTTCACAAGGTCCTCAATACACTTGAAGTGCACCAAGAAGACCCTAGGCCGGGGAAGACGCTTGGACCCGTGCACGTCAATGTAGAACGTATTCCCATGGTGACGACCAAATGCAACGCACTGATCGCCGTACTGCAGCACATGCATCACATAAATGCCCTCATCATGGGTAGCCGTCAATTCCGCTGTGATGGTTTGCATCGTATCGCACCATTGTACTTGTTGTTGTGTCGCTTTGAGGTCGTTCCACTTCAATACCCTCTTAACGTCTTGGACTGAAATGATAGTTGTGCCTTGTGCAGCACCCCAAAGGCCTGCAGCTGCACTACCAATACACAGCCCACGGAGGAGACCAAATTGTGTAAGGGGGAGGGTGCCTGACGCAGCACCAGCGGCTAACAAGAGGGATGATGTGGCCAGTCCCATGCGAGCCCCAAAAAAATCCAAGGAGTCCACATTGTACTTGCATGCAATAGCGCGGCAAACGTATGTCCCCAACAAGAAAAGAGTGCAATTCATTATGATTCATTGAACTAAGTTGAATTGCAAAACTGAAATGCATAAGCCACATGATGCAAAGGAAGATACAAGAGTACAAATAGGGTCGCCTATTAAGGGTTTACCATTGTCAACACCGCCACCTAGCTCTTAGCTGCTAAAAAAAGGGGGGGGGTTTGTTGATGCGCATAATGTCAGCTTTCACTAGTTTCGGGGGCTTGGAAAAAACCGGGGGGTTTGCCCAAACCATCGTGATGTCCAACAATCCCAAAGTCGATGACCCCTGGCTGGTTGTTGCCGGGGTCGTTTGACTGTTTTTGCGGTCCACACACCTCTGTCCACAGGCCGTCCATAGCCTGCCTCGCTGTGTTTCTGTGCGGCCCAGGTGCCCTGTTCCTCCACGCGCTGTCCAGGCCGTCCACCATACATCCTTTTCCCCCTCACAGTTGGTCTGCCCCTGATGGGCTCCTGCTCCTGTTGCGCAAACAGCCCATCTGGGCTGCGGGAGACACCCCCCACCTGATGCCAGTTGAGCAGGGGTTGCCCTGGCACCCGGTAGCGACGGGGTTGGCTGGCCTAGCCATCCCCTTTATTGTCGCTGCCTCCCATGCGCACGCTCCACCATTTGCTCCATTCTGGTTCCCTGTTCCCGCCGTTCTGGTATCCTCTCCTGCCTTGCTGTGCCCCTCCTCCTTGTCTGGTGTGCCCGCCCTTGTCCCCCTGCTGCGCCCCTCCGCCATGGGATACGGATGCGCGTGCACGACCAGCACCGTCAGGCGCAAAGCAGAAGTGCAAAGCAAAAGTAAAAGAGAGGAGCTCTTCAGTGACATGTCACAGGAGCCTTTCGCTGCAGTAGAGAGGCAAAGACAACAAATACAATGCCGTTCCCCTGCACCCAAGTCCTAAGGACTGCCTTCGGGTGGGTTCACGTACCATCCGGCAAAGAAGGCGCCCCCTCCCCCAGTGGACCCCCCAGTCCACCCGAGGCTCGCCCCCCCCCCACCCCCCAACACACACTGCCCCGAACTCACAGTCTAGCCCCCCCCCCCCCCCCCCCCCCCCTTCACAAAAACACAGCGCCTCCACAAAAACAGCCGGTGAAACCGGGAGTACCGACCCAAACCCATCCCCCCTCCTCCCCAACGTGTCGCCATTGGGGCACGCGGGCTTTCAATTGGAAAGGGGGGGGTCGATAGAGCCCCCTGGCTAGACCTCCCCCCCCAAAGGGGCTTAATTAACGGGACCCCCAAAATCCTACCGAGACTGACCCCCGGGCCTCGGAGGTGACCCGGACCCAAAATTCGGCAAAAAATGAAAATGGCATTTTTGGAATCAGCGCATCAAGGGGGTTCAGAAAATTCATCATGTGCCATATATTTGGTGGAAAAAGATTTGACCGTTTTTAATGCTCAAAAAAAAATTTTCGGCGCCTTTGGCACCAGAGTTCATAATAACTGAATAATGGTCGTGTCAATTGAGCCCTTTCCCCAGACCCCCCCCCCAAGGTTTGGGGGGCTCTATTGACCCCCCCCCCCCCCGTTGAAAGCCTTACTACCCTTGCCCCTCATCCCATTGGGACAGAGAGGGGGGTCGGGCCTACCTCTCATGCCCTTCTCAGCCTCTGCGTTCGACAGGCGCAGCAGCGCAATGGTCGGCCAGATCAGCGGGAACGCGGCGCTGGCGTCAAACATCTCCTTCGCGGTCGCGGCTGTCTCCGGGTCCGCAGGCATCAGCCCCAGCGCCAGGTTGGCGTGCGACGCGATCCACGCGGCGATATCACGCGACTCTGCAACGAGTTGTCAAGGGCCCTCACGTTCAGGCTGCGAGGTCCGTGGCAGTGGACAGTCAGTGCTGTACAAATGCTGCTGGGCCTCTCCTCCTATTCGACAAAAGCAGTGTCTGCCTCATCGCACCGCTTCGGTGGCAGTGGCGCTTTAGAACGGGGGGAGGGGGGGAGGGGGACCCACGGGCTTGTGTGCCAGAAATAGCCCAGCTTTTCTCTTTGGAGTGCACAAATCTGACCTTTTTCCCTCTGAGGAGTCGTCTGTTGCAACCCCCCCCCCCGGGGGAGAGGGGGGCTCTTGGCTGGAGTATACAGTTGTGGTGGCCCACTCGCCTCCATACTGACCTCCAAGGGGGGGGGGGGGGTGAAGCAACGGATACTTAGCTACCGTACCCTCCCCCGCCCTTGTCCTGCCCCACCCCAGGGAAGACGGTCCCCCGCCACCCCCTGGGGGATGGTTGCCAAGTGACAGTCCCCCACCCCCCCCTGGGGAACCGTACTACCCCCCCATCCTTTTAATAGCAACGCAAAAGTACCAAAGTAACACGGTCACCTCCGCCCACGTTCCCAACGGCATGTAAACACCAGAAAGTGTTTGATCCATGAAACTTCAGGTTCACACCCACGTTCCTACAAGCAATGAGGCATGAGAAGCCTACAAATGTTCGGCTTGGAAATCCTTCTTGCAATCATACACCATGCGGAACAACTGCACATGCTCACCACTTGAAGATGCCTTTGAAGATGCCTTTGCCCGAGGATTGGGGGCTGGTTTGGGCTGGGGCAACTTCAAGTTCTTGGGAATGAAACGACCCTATGTAACTGGCAAACCCGTCACCAAACCCATGTCTTATGTGGCAGCACTACATTTGGTACCGAATTAAAATCAGGTGCCAAATTAATACGGTCCCCATGCCTACTGTAGCTTGGACAAGGGTGTGGCTATTACAAGGGGGGGGGGGGGGGTACCACCGCACACGCACATTTTCAGGCACAGAAATTGCAGCACAAAACGAAAGAATTCAGCATAAGAAGCGTTTCAAGGGCTGCCAATGTACTGAGACCTACTCCTTGACCGCCTTGGTGTAAAATTCCTTGGTCCTGCTCCACTTGACCTTGAACTCCTGCACATGCTCACCACTTTCCACTGGAATGCTTTGGGCAGCACAGTTGGGTGGTGGTTTGGCCCTTTTGGTAGGAGGCTTGGCAGGTGCAAGAGTGCCAAGAGACAAATGGCAGTGCCTCACCACAGTCACCCACACAACAACACAGTGAGCTGTGACAAAAATTTTTGTGTTGACCAAGTGACAGCCCCCCCCCCCCCCGGGGAAAGACAAGGGGGGGGGGGGGGGGGTAATGACTCCCGTGACACAGACCATGCGGTCATCGCTTGTAGCCCGCTGTAGCTTGGACAAGGGCGCAGCTATTACAAGGGGGGGGGGGGGTATGATGTTTGTTGCTGAATGTGCTGAGCATGATGATGACTCTGAAATGGTGTGGGATGCAGACAGTGGAGGCTCCGACAGCCACAGCTCTGACAGCCGTACCCCCCCCCCCCATGTCCAGCCCCCCCCCCAAGGGTACACGGTTCCCCCCCGACCCGGGGGGAACCGTCACCAAGTGACGGTTCCCCCCCTGGGGGGGGAAACCGTACACCACTCCCGACCAGCCAATTCTAGTATAACCCAACTAAAAATTTTCTTCGGCGCCTTCGGCGCCTGTGATTTCCTATTGATTTCTTATTGTTCATGGGCCAAGTGACGGTTCCCCCCCCCCCGGGGGGGGGATGGACACGGGGGGGGGGGGGGGGGGTGGACATGGGGGGGCCGGGGTAGTTCGGCAGGTGAGCGTGCCTATGTGAGTGGGGACAGTGACAGTGGCAATGACTGCGAACTGTGTAGAGGGTTGGTGAAGAGGCGGTGTGCTGACAGGGACTGGCCCAAGCGAGCCCAAGAAACATTCGATAGCCCGGCATGGGCGCACTCCATCAAGAAAGGGGGGGGGGTATGGATATGGGTATGGGTTGAAGCCCTTTGCCAGGCCACCCCCAGGGGGGTTTGGGGGCCTCAAGGGCTGGAGGTGACCCCCCCCCCCCCCCCCCCCTGGGGGTAGGGTGTCCGACACACTAAGCAATGGTCTGCTCCTGATATCTCTCGGAATCATTCAGAGTGCGCCAACACAGTGGGTTTTGGCACTTTTCCTAGGTTTTATGAACTTTTGGTCCAATGCGCCAAAATTTCGTCCCGTTGGGGGGGGGGGGGGTATGTGTATGCTTTTTGAAATCTGTGAGAAAAGGCCGTTTCAGAAATGTATGAGTTGGGGGGGGGGGGGTTAGATGATCACTTTTTTGAGCAAATGGAGCTGCAAAGTGGACAATGCGCAAGACAGGGCAATGCTTGAGGGACCACTGATTATTCTGAATCCGAATTGTCGGCATTGTTGCCCCTTTCCACACGGGCAGGGACCCCATTGGGGCACACATCCCCCTGCTTGTGATTTGGAACATATTTCTTTCAGTTTTTCCCAATCCTGCAGCCTGCATGCCTTGACTGGCACCCATCCCGTGTTGAGAGGCATGGCCCACAGACCGTCAGTTGTCAGGTCCACGTTGCGCTGTTTGGTCAGCTGGACCTTGCGCCAGGCAATGGTCTCACTGTACCCTGATTTCACCCAGACAAAGCGAGGATGGGGCTGCAGGTTCTCAGGGTCTGGGGTTGTACCAAAATGCAACCATTTAATCTTGTCATCCCTGATCAAAACAAGGGTCTGCTGCTGGTCCAGATGGCTGGCTGAAGACTTATAGGCACCACCCAGCCATTTCGACACATGACAAAAAGAGGCAGCAAGGCACCGTCAAAAAAGAACGAAAAGCTCAAACATGTTGTCAGTACAGCATGCAGACCCAGGGTGTTCCAAATAGCCCTTTTCAAGGGCTTTCCGAATATACCCCATATACCCCCCCCTTACGGGACACACAGTGGGCACAAATCAGGCAACAATGACGACAACCACTGAAAACCCACCGAGTTGGCGCATTCGGTACCAACCCCGAGAGATATGCTGATGATAGAAGGATGATGAATAAGGCGGCAGTGCCAGGGTTGCATCGAGAGTGAATTTCTTGAGCAGAGAGATGTGTAGTTGGCAGGGGGAGTGCCTGCCCTGCACGGAGGTCGGTATCCGCGGAAGAGCCCTCCACATGACTGCCACCAACAACACCACCCCGAGGGGCAAAAACAAGTCCCACTAACAGTGCCGAAGCCATGTGCTGCCAAAGCACAGGCACAGGCACAGGCAGAGGCGCAGGCACAGGCACAGGCACAGGCACAGATGAGAGCGTAGCACAAGAATCGGGGAGCGCACGAGCGGGGGCAATGGGGATGGGCACAGGATGGTATGGACAGAGGAGCCACAGACTGGGGGCGGGCGGGGGGGTGGGTGCCCACTGCGCGCTAATTTTGGACCGTAGCTCCCAATATCAGCCCTAGCCCCCCCCCCCCCCCCACTTCCCCTGAGTCCCTTCCCACAAAAGCCCAAACTGAGGCTAGCAAAGCAGCTCAATGGTGCACTATTGTGAGCACGGGAATCCAGATTCATGTCGCTCATTGCTGCCCTTGAGCTCACCGCCATTTTCAGATGATGATTTCTATGGGCACCAAAATTGGGTCCACCGCACTGACATCTTGCAGTTGTGTGGGGGCGGAAGGGGCGGAGTGCAGGAATTACGGATTAGCCCCCATGAGTGCGATATGGTGGTGCAGCCACCCACTACATCACCTGAGGAACAGTGCAGATTATCTTAGGGGATCAAGCAGTTGCCCTGGATGCACCCTGTGCTGGACGCGCTGTGCTGAGCGCGTCCCCGTGGGAGTTAGGCCTGTGCTACTCACCCGGAAGGAGCTGTTGAGGCGGGATCTTCAGCACAGGTACTCCACGGTTGCCCATTGGGCGGTCGGGCAACTCCGAGCCAAGGCCCGGGGGCATGTGAGGCTTGACCTCAGGCCATGCCTCTCGCGGGATGACAATGTCCTCGAACGGCATGTTTGCGTAGTGCAGCATGAGGCGCAGGGGCTCTGCACGCCCCCGGAGGGGCAGGTAGTAGAGCTGAAGGCTGTCACTTGGGCTGGTGACCTTTGAGATAACGGTTGAAGCCTCCATGGCAACAAAAGGACCTGAAACCTGCGACACCTGCGACGGGGATGATCGAGGCCAAGTGCTGAGAACAATCGCTTCATGTTGGGAAGGGGGACGGTGATTGGGATAAAGTGCGAAGAGGTGTTTCGAGAAGCGGTTCGAAGGTGAGCAACAAGCCCACGACGACCAGAAATCCCCTCTTTCTCGAATCCGGGCCAACATGCCTCACAGTGCCGGCACACTGGTGTGCACTCTCGAAGTAGCTCCTCTGAGGAGACCCCCACCTCATATCAATGCAATGCTTACGTTAGCTGATTGGGGAGACAACCCAAAATGCTCTCACCCCGTCTTGTGTTGCCCCATCCTCTCCTTCACATCCACAGTGCATGTGTGCTCAAACTCATAACTCATGAGCGATTGCTCAAACACATCGGTCTGGTGTGACTGGACAAGTGGTATACCGCCGGGCTTCAGTGCAAAGCCAAAAGAAAAAGGTGCTGCCTTTCACAAAAGGAGCGGAGGCCCACACACCACGGGGTAACATTTGACACAAAAAACCAAGCAAGCATTCAGGGCGAGGGCCTGGGGGGCATGGTGCACATGGGAAGATCGAAAATGGCACATTTTTGTGACTGCATTTGGAACGAGGAGCGAATCATGGCAGGGGTGTTAGGACTGTGTGCATCAAGGAGGCGCTTTCTGACCATCAGGACATGCAGGGGCAAAGCACTGAATCTTGAATCTTCAATCTCGCACACAGGGGATCACGTTGGAGGAGTGGGGTCTCCAGGTTCACTAGAGAAAATGTCTTTCACAAAAATAGACAGAACGCCCTTTGTGAATGCATGAATGAAAAGATTTTGGGGGGACACCAAAATGGAGGTGCTTTGGACCTTCATGCTGCACGGTCCAAGAGCACATTTACACCATTTGCTACCCAAAACCACTTGCCTCTCACAACAATAGGGACAAGGGACCACATCACCAAATAGTGAAAGAGTGACGGTGAGAGTGTGGATCTTTTGGTGCCAACTTGCAGGAGGCAAACACAATGCAAATGAAGAACAAAACGAGCCATGGCTCAACAGTGTCCATAGAACACAACCTGTGCAATAGTCAAAGGTTAGACCATGCGCACTTCGCTCCTGGATGCAGCTAACGTCGGCAGACTCCTTTTCAGCTTGGGTTCCTTGTGTGGACCGATGATGCAAACGGGCACGGCAGTGACAACTGTCCACCCAAAACCACCACAAAGGTGATGCACAAATCTTTGTGACGACACCATCAGAACTTTGGTGCTTTCTGCTTTAGCTGTGTTCTAAACAGGAAAAAAAGGCAATATTATATAGGCCGGCCAAAAGAGCCCCTTTTCCCAACCCGCCCCCCTGGATTTCGGGGGGTTCTTTCGCCCCCCCCCCCCCCTGCAGTGACACATGTGTGTGTCAAGTGATGATTGTGCTCAGGGAAATTGCACAAGCAACAGCATGCACAGCCAAAAAGAGATCAAGGCTGATCCCAATTCGGAACGACTGGTGCTAGGCGCCTTTCGCCAATGTCTGGAATTAAATGCACGATAAAGCGTCTGGTAGCATGACACCACACAGGCCCAGTAAATGACAGGTCAGGCAACCCAGACATGCTAATTGTGCAACCGGTACTACACCATGTTGCAATGTTAACAAGGGTGTCTCTTTACACAATCATCAGCAACAGCAACACAACTGCCTCAGACCTCCCCCCGCCACCCCCATCAAGGGGACAGTTCAGCAAAACCTGAAGCGTAAGCACACACCGACCAATCGCCACACCAGTGTGCGGACCTGGGTGCGGTATATCTCTCTGGGACATTCAGTTTATGCCAACATGGAGCAAATTCACGTTTTTTTCCCGGCTTTTCTCAACTTTTAGTCCAATGCACCAAAATGTCGTTACCTTGGGGGGGGTATGTGTATGCTTTTTGAAATCTGTGAGAAAAGGCCGTTTCAGAAATGTATGGGTTGGGGGGGATAGGTGACCATATTTTTGAGTATTGAGGCCGAAGTTTTCGGCGTTTCAGGGTTTTCGGGCCTCAGGCTGCTCCGCTCACACGTGGGGGACACCAACTCACAGGGTTTCCCCTGGGTGCTCCGACATATTGTGGAGTTGGAGAAAAGTGAAAGGAGGTAAATGGATGCATTTTCACGTGCTGAATCAAAATATTGTGGTCTCATGTCCCAACTTGACAGCCTGTTTGAGAAATTCTGCCATCCTTGATTTCTTGCACTCTGGTGAGCTTGATGCTGCAAGTTGCACCAGGCATCACCCGGGTGTCCAAGGTAGTTATTGGTCAAAGTCTTCAACATATTGGGGTCTTGAGGGGACCCATGTTGCACATGTCTTCTACACATCAAATGCAACAAATCCACCGGAATGACTTGACCCTCATATGCCCATATGTTGGAGTAATGAGGGTAGGGGTGCGGTGCAGTCTGTCTGAAACCGGACTAGAACAGGCAAAAAAAACCCAACCTGTCAACGGTAACGGCCAATTTTTGAAAAAATATGGTTCCGGACCCCCCCCTAACCCATACATCTCCGAAAAGCCCTTTTCAAGGGCTTTCCGAATATACCCCACATACCCACCCCTTTGGGACACTCAGTGGACACAAATGAGGCAACAATGGATCCGATCCCTGAAAACGCTCCGTGTTGGCATGATCGGTACCGTCCCAGAGAGATATGCCATGACGCATAATGTGTGCCATCCCAAACGGCAAGGTAATGCAGGCAACAGGCGATGCTTGGCTGTACCTTTGTCACATGGTAAAAAGTGGAAGATGTATGGAGATGTGTGTGCACTGGGCTGGCAGAGGAATGTTGCTGGTTGGCAAAAAAAAGGGGGTTTGGGGCACAGTACATAGTCACATACTGGTGGTGGTGGGTGGCATGTCGAGTGGCACGTTGCCTGGTACATTGGGCCAGGCCTGCCCCCAGGCCTGGCAACACCTACTGCCATGCCTACTGCCAGGCACACTGCCAGGCATGGTGCCCAACCTGCTGTCCAACGTGCTTGCAGCGTGCCCTGGAGTCCCGGGGTCGATTCCCAAGACTGGAGCACAGGATGTACCACGGCGCGCCGTCTCAAATGCCTGGAAACCCCCATTTGCGTCGCCACTGAGGCCGGAAGGAGGGGGCTACTGGCTCATTGTTACGCAGCGCCTGTACACGCCCAAGCACACTACTGCAACAACCACTACCCTGCCGGAGAGAAGAACCCCGGCCCAGGCCATTGGCATTGGATGGGGGAGGGGGGGGTCAGGCGGGCCAGGGGGGGGGATAGGGTTCAAGTAGAACCCAATTCAATTCGGTGACAAGCGTACTACTGCAACATGTTTACATACGGCACATGGACATCCCCCTTCCAGATCAAGACTGGTTTGGCTCTCAACACCGCCCCCCCTTGATCCACACATCCTCTTCCTGATCAATTCTGTGGCCCTGTTTATGGCAAAATGGAAAAGCAATACTACAAATACTACTGCAACCACCAAACCCCTTCTCCTCCCGAACCTGTGCCTCCGTACTCGTACGTTGACAGTGTTGGGGAATTTCTTTTTGGGGGGGGGGGGGTTCAGGCCATGGCAAGCTGGCGAAGCCTGCGCACCAGAAGGCACTCGAGAAATCTCTCAGAATCAAAGATCAGAGCTGTCCGATGCTCCGATGTCCCACAAAGCGATGTGGTATCGGACATGACACGTCGTGAGGATAAGCTGATTCTGATACCAGGAAATGCAGTGGGGACTGCCACGCCCGTCGGCATCCCAGTGACGGTGTTGAGGAATTTCCATTTGGTCATGGCCCCTACGCACATGCCAGTGGACGCCCCACCCCCTAACCCGGAAGGAAGATACATGGCCCCGTTTGTCCATGGCCCCCACCTTTGAAATGAACAGTCACAGGCCCGGTTGTTGCCATTGGAGGGGGCAGGTTAAGTCTGCCCCTCGATGGGCTGCTCCGTTTCGCTGGGGCCTCCTGCTCGGATGCTCATCCCAATGACAGTCTTATTTAAAGGGCCTGCGAGCCACCCGTCATCGACCTCCGGCTTCAGAAATCCCGGGGAATTGGCGATGGCAAGCAAGAGGCGGTTCCCCCCACCTGCCGCACTTTCCACAAAGAGGAGCTTGCCCCCAGGCCGCAGTACCCGGGCAATCTCCTCCAACACGTCCGCACTCGCACCCCCTGTCTTAGTGCTAATCACACAATCCACGCTTGCAGTGGCCAGCCTTTTGCTCCATGCATCTGCTGCAGCCACGGGGCTGGGGATGAGCTCGACGGTCTGAAGGCATAGTTCAGCACTTGTTTGGAGCAGTTTCGGGTTCGAATCCGAATCGACCCCGAAGATCTTTTTAACGCCTTTTGGATAATAGTACAAGTTGCGTCCACTGCCAATCCCCAACTCCAAACATGTAGCACTCATGGGCACGTGATTGGCGATCAGCGCAGCCGTGATGTACCGCAGCTGGAAGTAGACAACGGTACGGTAGCCAACCAGCACAAGCCCAACGACCATCGCTGCAATCAGCACGTTTGCGGTGTCCCGAGTCTCTGGACCAAGCTCAGCGGGGGGCATTGTGGGGCTCCACGTCTGCGGAGACCCCATCAGATACCCATCCACCGCGTGCAGGACCCGTGGCCTGGTCTTTGCGCCTGCCACCACCGGACGCCGCAAGGGGACGGGGGAACTGCGGCCGGAGGAAGTCTGGCGATGGAACAACGAGTGGGAGGGTGTAGTGACTGCGGACGGCTGAGCGGCGGTAGTGTACAAGGAGGCTGTTTGAGGGAAGCCATTGAATGGGCCATGGGAATACACCAGGAGCACCCCCAGCAACAGTGCAAAGGCTGCGATCACAAGCATCAAGCCGCACGGAATGGATAATGATGGAGCCCTGGGGCCGGCGTCGGCCCAGCGGAGCTCACTGACATCAGAAGCGCCGTGCTGCCGCATTTGATTAAGAATCCAGTTCGTACATCGTGAGATCTGAAGCGCAGACGGAGGGTGTAAACCCAAGAGCATGGGGGGCTGCTGGTTGGACTGCACGATGCGGACCCCATAGTGGCTGCCAGGGGGTGAGAGAGGGCTGGCGGGCTCCCAGGAGAGGTCCCATACCGGGCCCTCGGGCAGGGGGGAGAAAATAATCCGAGCTTTGCGCTGATCATTTTGATGCATGTTCTTTGGAATATAACGATTTGTCAAAATGTTTCGTCCGGGGCGCTTTGTGGCCGAAAATTTGCACCGGGGCCTGGGGTGCCCAGTCTACGTGTAACCACTTGCCTTTGGTTGGTTGGTAGCCTGCGTATACGCGGGGAGGGGGTGGCCATCAATCAGCTCCCCTTCAGAATCACTCTGGCATTCAGCACAGTACTGCAGGTCTCAATGCGGCGGAGCTGCAACCCACATTGTTCAAGCTGTTCAGCAAGGCGCCTCAAGGCGCCTCCAAGAGCCCAACCTGCTGTCCAGCAAGGCCCGGGAGGGGGGGGGGGGGGACAAAACCCCAAATCGGTAACAACATGGGGCCAACATCGAGGCCAATACCTTTCTTAAAGGCATTCGGGCCAAAGAAAAGTGGAGCATGAAGCGATCGTACCACATGAGTGGCCAGGCATAGGGCTGGGCAAGAATTAGAATGTCGGGGGAAGAGCCCCTTTTTGAATACAGACAGACACACACACACACCCTCCTGGCAGGGGCTCTTCGCACCGGCCACTGAAAAAGCTGGCCATTTTAGACACCCGACCGGCCACTGCTTCAAGCCGAAAACGGCCCAAAAGGGCAATCAATCGCGATTTTCCGGGGCTACGTGCACTTTTGGCAAAATTTCTCCGCGGACTAAATCGAAGAGCATGAAATTCCGGATTCAATGAGCCGAAGTACTGCGCGTTTTGACGCGGTTAGCCCGAGTTATGGCCATTTTAGATGCCTGACCAGCCACCGCCGGGCGGAGTTTTCAAGCCGAAAACAGCCCAAAATGGCAATAGATCGCGATTTCCCGCGGCTACGTGCGGTTTGGGCAAAATTTGTCCGTGGACTAAACAGAAAGGATGAAATTTCGGATGCGATAAGCCGAAGTACCGCGCGTTTAGCCCGAGTTATGGCCATTTTAGACGCCCGACCAGCCACCGCCGGGCGGAGTTTTCAAGCCGAAAACGGCCCAAAACGGCAATAAATCGCGATTTCCCGGGGCTACGTGCATTTTGTGCAAAATTTGTCTGCGGACTAAATGAAAGAGCATGAAGTTGCGGATTCAATGAGCCGAAGTATCGCGCGTTTTGACGCGGCTAGCCCGCGTAATGGCCATTTTAGACGCCCAACCAGCCACCGCCGGGCGGAGTTTTCAAGCCGAAAACGGCCCAAAACGGCAATAAATTGCGATTTGCCGGGGCTACGTGCATTTTTGGCAAAAGTTGTCTGCATGATGTTTGACTTAGTTCGCGGGCAAATTTTGCCAAAAATGCACGTAGCCCTAGGAAATCGCGATTTATTGCCGTTTTGGACCGTTTTTGGCTTGAAAACTCCGCCCGGCGGTGGCTCGTGGGGCATCTAAAATGGCCATAACTCGGGCTAGCCGCGTCAAAACGCGCAGTACTTCGGCTCGTTGAATCCGAAATTTCATGCTCTTCGATTTAGCCCGCGGACAAATTTTGCCAAAAGTGCACGTAGCCCTGGGAAATCGCGATTTATTGCCGTTTCGGACCGGGCGCCTAAATTGGCCATAACTCGGGCTAGCCGCGTCCAAACGCGCGGTACTTCGGCGCATCGAATCCGGAATTTTAATGCTCTTCAATTTAGTCAGTGAATAAATTTTGCCAAAAATGCACGTAGCCCTGGGAAATCGCGATTTATTGCCGTTTTGGACAGTCTTCAACTTGAAAACTCTGCCCGGCGCGTGGCCGGTTGGGCATCTAAAATGGCCATGACTCGGGCTAGCCGCGTCAAAACGCGCGGTACTTCGGCTCATCGAATCCGGAATTTCATCGTTTCCATTTAGTCCGCGGACAAATTTTGCCAAAAATGCACGTAGCCCCGGGAAATCGCGATTTATTACCGTTTTGGGGCGTTTTGGGCTTGAAAACTCTGCCCGGCGGTGGCCGGTCGGGTGTCTAAAATGGCCATAACTCGGGCTAGCCGCGTCAAAATGCGCGGTACTTCGGCTCATCGAATCCGCAATTTCATGCTCTTCAATTTAGTCCGCGGACAAATTTTGCCAAAAATGCACATAGCCCCGGGAAATCGCGATTTATTGCCGTTTTGGGGTGTTTGCGGCTTTAAAACTCCGCCTGGCGATGGTCAGTCGGAAGTCTAAAATGGCCATAACTCGGGCTAGCCGCGTCAAAACGCGCGGTACTTCAGCTCATCGAATCCGCAATTTCATGCTTTTCGATTTAGTCCACGGAGAAATTTTGCACAAAATGCACGTAGCCCTGGGAAAATCGCAATCTTTTGCCGTTTTGAGCCGTTTTCGGCTTCAAAACTCCGCCCGGCGGTGGTCGGTCGGGCATCTAAAATGGCCATAACTCGGGCTAGCCGCGTCAAAACGCGGAGTACTTCGGCTCATTGAATCCGGAGTTTCATGCTCTTCGATTTAGGCCGCGGACAAATTTTGCCAAAAGTGCACGTAGCCTCGGAAAAGCGTGATTTATTGCCGTTTTGGACCGTTTTCGGCTTGAAAACTCCGCCCGGCGGTGGGCGGTTGGGGGTCTAAAATGGCCATAACTCGGGCTAGCCGCATCAAAACGCGCGGTATTTCAGTTCATCGAATCCGCAATTTCATGCTCTTCGATTTAGCCCACGGACACATTTTGCCAAAAATGCACGTAGCCCCGGGAAATCGCGAGTTATTGCCGTTTTGGACTGTTTTTGGCTTGAAAACTCCGCCCGGAGGTGGCCGGTCGGGCGCCTAAAATGGCCATAACTCGGGCTAGCCGCGTCAAAACGCGCAGTACTTCGGCTCATCAAATCCGGAATTTCATGCTCTTTGATTTAACCCGCGGACAAATTTTGCCAAAAATGCACGTAGCCCCTGGGAAGTGTGACGTCCGGTGAGGTGGGGCACAAGACCGTCCCATCGGCATCCATCTGCGGCGCCCCGGTGGAGGAGGGCCAGCTAGGAGCCGTCGGCGACCGCCTCCCATCCCACCCTGAGCCCAACGTAGCACTCCAGCTCCTGGCGCACCGCGGCGGCGAGGTCGGTGGGGAGCATGAGGAGCAGGCGTCCTGGAAGGTCACCCAGCCGGGACAGGGCGTCATCGTACGTAGGCCCCCCTTTTCTGAAATGCGCCACCGTGAGCCGGGTGCCCCCCTCCTCCGGGGGGAGCCACCGGACGGTGGCTGCGTCGCACCCCCATGTAGGCCATAAAGGTGGTTTGCTGAAAAGTACAGACGTCCACCACCGCCTGTCGTACATCCATAAGTTCATCACGTCAGTGCGTGCATGTGCAGTTCATTCACACAGGCTCCATGTGTCCCCTTCTTGGTTGGGGTGCTCCACTATCTATGTACATAGCCGTGACCAGCCACAGTGACAGTGTCACCAGCATGTGTGTGAGGGGTCGAAGGCCCAACCTCCGGTGCATGTGCACGGAACAGTCAAAACATTCAAGGGTGTTTGGGTGTCTGACAGACGACTCCCTCGGGGGTGGGGAAACACATCCCAAATCAGGTCTACAACCTTCGCACCCTGGTAGTACTGACGTCTGAGCTGAACTCGACGTCCTGTACATGATCGTGACTAGGCACAATAGTCGAACAGGCCAATGGCTCCGTGCCGCAGAGCATCCACTGGCACCGGAGCCAAATTGGACTTTGCTTAAGGTCTCCCGGGGGGGGGACCTCTTGGGGGCATGGGGTGGACCTCAATCAAGGGCATAGCGTGACGGGGTACAGAGACAATCAGACCCTATCGTCACCACGAATTCAATTGCGGATCAGGTGCTTTCTTGCTTGTTCATTCAGACATGGGAGAAGGCCCCTACATCTCAAAACAGCCAGAGTCCGGGGTGGTGGGTGACTCTGGTGGGGAGTGCCCTGAGCAATCAGTGTCACATATTGAGCAGTGCCAGAAATTGGGCGTGTCTGGCGCCAGAGGCGATGCGGGTTGCCGTGGCGAGTATACAGGCTGTCTGTTGGAACGCGCCGGCATGCTGGGTGAGTACATGGTTGTTCCGTGTGAGTGTATTTCCACTGAGGCGGGGCTTGATGGCACCGGGCTAGGCGTGTTGAAATGCCTTCGTTTGGTTGGCCGTGGGACCGAATGGTTTTCACTCCCTGATGCCGTGAGTAGACTGTCCTGCGAAGCCTGAGACTGAATGTAATCCTCTTTGGAGGCGAAAGACACGGTGGTCTCTGAGAGGGAGCCACTCTGACGACTTACAGGTTCATCCATGAGGCATAAATCCAGATCATTCAAAAGCAGGCGGGCGGGTGTATCTCTGCACAATGGGGAGGCACTGACCGGTACTCTAATAGGTGTCACGAGGGGTGTCACCATGTTGTGTGTATCTGACTGTGTGCCTGACATGGGAGCGGACGGTGTCGCACACGGCGGTGTCGAGGGTTCTTGCACCACTGGGGGTGGGGGTGAACCTGCATATACTGCGGGCTCGGGGGGGGATGGGTGCTTGTGTGAAAAAATGATCACTTTGCTGTGGTTCGCTTCCGTGCCTGCCCTGCCCTCCTCTCTGTCCCCGGGGGGTTCTGGGTATAGCGGGTTTTGCTGCCGTCCCCATTCTGCCAAATCATTGGCACGTTCATTACCCTCTATCTGCACATGTGATGGGACCTTGTACCAACTCAGTATACCTTGGTGGTCCGCGATGAGCTGTAGAAGCTCTTCCCATAGTTCGGGGTGTAGTATGGGGCCGTGTGATCCGTGCCAGCCACGGATTTTCCAGATTCGCGCTGCGCCGGTGGCCCCCAGGTAGACCAAGGCAGAGTCTGTCATCAGGGCCAAGTTTGCTTGTGGAAAAATTTTTAGTCCCTGAGTCACTGCGTACACCTCAGTAGCATTATTTGTTTGAGGTAGGTGTGCAGGCATAGGTGCCCCTAGATCCAGTGTGTTCGGCACATGTACTCCGTATCCACCAATATACCCTATGGGCAGGACCCTTTCTGATGAGCCGTCCGTATATATCTGAGTCAGCCCTTGTGCCACGATTCCCTCCAGTTGGGAGGCAAACTCTTGCTTTGCAGCCAGTTTCCTGGCCATCTTGGCGTTATTGCCCGTGCGTCATGGCCTCGGCAAATTAGCAGAACAGGAGAGGTTGGGGTGAACCAGCTTACCCTCTTCTAAAAGCTGCAGGACGCAGTCCGTGAATATACTTAGCTCAGCAGTGGACAGCCACCTCAGAGGGTATTGTTGCCAAGTGGCTAGTTTTTTCACCCAGCCAGTCAGGAAGCTTTCCCACGTGACGGTGAAACCCTTAATCCGGGCTGATGTTCGCAGACCCCAGTTGACCACGATGGCCGACCAGGCCAGAAGTCCTGGTGCAGTACTCAAGCTAAGGGAGGGGGTATCCCAGACCAATGCGGACACAGAAGAGATGGGGTTACCTTCAATCACAATGGGCGCATACGCCTTGTTGATGCAGTCAAATGCAACTTTCAAAAAGCGGCAGTCCGTGCAGAGATGCTTGTGGGTTTCAGGCACCCCATCAATAGGGCAGTTGGTCTGTCCCGGGTTCATTCTTGCTTGGCGTTGTCCCGTCGGGAGTTTACGCCATAATGCCCTGTATAGGAAATGCATGTCCGTGTCTGGTAACTGAAGGGCCATGAAGGCCTTCCATGTGTCCCTGGATTGTCTGGTGCAGAAATTGTTCGGCTTGGCTAGCTCCCTGGACACGGCCGAGGATTGCCAATGGAACCAAAAGCTCAGCACATGATGTACTGCACGTACCCATGTAGGTATCTCCGCGGCCACGAGTATGTTGGCGGTGTGGAGCACGAGCCGGGGGGGGAGGGGCGCCCGGAGGAGCGAGGACACGTCGCCCCAAATCGCGATTTATTGCCGTTTTGGACCGTTTTCGGCTTGAAAACTCCACCCGGCGGTGGGCGGTTGGGGGTCTAAAATGGCCATACCTCGGGGTAACCGCGTCCAAACGCGCAGTACTTCGGCTCATCGAATCCCGAATTTCATGCTCTTGGTTTTAGTCCGCGGACAAATTTTGCCAAAAATGCACGTAGCCCCGGGAAATCGCTATCTATTGCCGTTTTGGACCGTTTTCGGCTTGAAAACTCCGCCCGGCGGTGGCCGGTCGGGCGTCTAAAATGGCCATAACTCGGGCTGACCGCGTCCAAACGCGCAGTACTTCGTCTCATCGAATCCGCAATTTCATGCTCTTCGATTTATTCCGCGGACAAATTTTGCCAAAAGTGCACGTAGCCCCGGAAAATCGCAATTTATTGCCGTTTTGAGCCGTTTTCGGCTTGAAAACTCCGCCCGACGCCAACCGTTCGGGCGCCTAAAATGGCCATAACTCGGGCTAGCCGCGTCAAAACGCGCGGTACTTCGGGCCATCGATCCGCAATTTCATGCTCTTTCATTTAGTTTTGCGGACAAATTTTGCCAAAAATGCACGTAGCCCCGGGAAATCGCGATTGTTTGCCGTTTTGGGGTGTTTGCGGCTTGAAAACTCCGCCCGGCGGTGGTCGGTCGGGCGTCTAAAATGGCCATAACTCGGGCTGACCGCGTCAAAACGCGCGGTACTTCGGCTGCTCGCATCCGGAATTTCATGGTGTTTGACTTAGTCCGCGGACAAATTTTGCCAAAAATGCACGTAGCCGTGGGAAATCGCGATTTATTGCCGTTTTGGACCGTTTTCGACTTGAAAACTCCGCCCGGCGGTGGCTCGTGGGGCATCTAAAATGGCCATAACTCGGGCTAGCCGCGTGAAAACGCGCAGTACTTTGGCTCATCGAATCCGGAATTTCCTGCTCTTCGATTTAGTCAGCAGACAAATTTTGCCAAAAGTGCACGTAGGCTCGGAAAATCGTGATTTATTGCCGTTTTGGACCGTTTTCGGCTTGAAAACTCCGCCCGCTGTCGGCCGGTCGGGCGCCTAAAATGGCCATAACTCGGGCTAGCCGCGTCCAAACGCGGAGTGCTTCGGCTCATCGAATCCGCAATTTCATGCTTTTCGATTTAGTCCACGGAGAAATTTTGCCAAAAATGCACGTAGCCCCGGGAAATCGCGATTTATTCCCGTTTTGGGCCGTTTTCGGCTTCAAAACTCCGCCCGACGGTGGTCGGTCGGGTGTCTAAAATGGCCATAACTCGGGCTAGCCGCGTCAAAACGCGGAGTACTTCGGCTCATTGAATCCCGAGTTTCATGCTCTTCGATTTAGGCCGCGGACAAATTTTGCCAAAAGTGCACGTAGCCTCGGAAAAGCGTGATTTATTGCCGTTTTGGACCGTTTTCGGCTTGAAAACTCCGCCCGGCGGTGGGCGGTTGGGGGTCTAAAATGGCCATAACTCGGGCTAGCCGCATCAAAACGCGCGGGATTTCAGTTCATCGAATCCGCAATTTCATGCTTTTCGATTTAGCCCACGGACACATTTTGCCAAAAATGCACGTAGCCCCGGGAAATCGCGAGTTATTGCCGTTTTGGACTGTTTTTGGCTTGAAAACTCCGCCCGGAGGTGGCCGGTCGGGCGCCTAAAATGGCCATAACTCGGGCTAGCCGCGTCAAAACGCGCAGTACTTCGGCTCATCAAATCCGGAATTTCATGCTCTTTGATTTAACCCGCGGACAAATTTTGCCAAAAATGCACGTAGCCCCTGGGAAGTGTGACGTCCGGTGAGGTGGGGCACAAGACAGTCCCATCGGCATCCATCTGCGGCGCCCCGGCGGAGGAGGGCCAGCTAGGAGCCGTCGGCGACCGCCTCCCATCCCACCCTGAGCCCAACGTAGCACTCCAGCTCCTGGCGCACCGCGGCGGCGAGGTCGGTGGGGAGCATGAGGAGCAGGCGTCCTGGAAGGTCACCAGCCGGGACAGGGCGCCATCGTACGTAGGCCCCCCTTTTCTGAAATGCGCCACCGTGAGCCGGGTGCCCCCCTCCTCCAGGGGGGGCCACCGGACGGTGGCTGCGTCGCACCCCCATGTAGGTATCTCCGCGGCCCCGAGTATGTTGGCGGTGTGGAGCACGAGCCGGGGGGGGGAGGGGCGCCCGGAGGAGCGAGGACACGTCGCCCCAAATCGCGATTTATTGCCGTTTTGGACCGTTTTCGGCTTGAAAACTCCGCCCGGCGGTTGGCGGTTGGGCGCTTAAAATGGCCATAACTCGGGATAACCGCGTCCAAACGCGCAGTACTTCGGCTCATCGAATCCCGAATTTCATGCTCTTCGATTTAGTCCGCGGACAAATTTTGCCAAAAATGCACGTAGCCCCGGGAAATCGCTATCTATTGCCGTTTTGGGCCGTTTTCGGCTTGAAAACTCCGCCCGGTGGTGGCCGGTCGGGCGTCTAAAATGGCCATAACTCGGGCTGACCGCGTCCAAACGCGCAGTACTTCGTCTCATCGAATCCGCAATTTCATGCTCTTCGATTTATTCCGCGGACAAATTTTGCCAAAAGTGCACGTAGCCCCGGAAAATCGCGATTCATTGCCGCTTTGAGCCGTTTTCGGCTTGAAGACTCCGCCTGACGCCGGCAATTCGGGTGCCTAAAATGGCCATAACTCGGGGTAGCCGCGTCAAAACGCGCGGTACTTCGGCCCATCGAATCCGCAATTTCATGCTCTTTCATTTATTTTTGCAGACAAATTTTGCCAAAAATGCACGTAGCCCCGGAAAATCGCGATTGATTGCCGATTTGGGGTGTTTGCGGCCTGAATGCTCCGCCCGGCGGTGGTCGGTCGGGCGTCTAAAATGGCCATAACCCGGGCTAGCCGCGGCAAAACGCGCGGTACTTCGGCTGCTCGCATCCAGAATTTCATGGTGTTTGACTTATGCTCATCCAATCCGGAATTTCATGCTCTTCGATGTAGTCCGCGGACAAATTTTGCCAAAAATGCACGTAGCCGTGGGAAATCGCGATTTATTGCCGTTTTGGACCGTTTTCGACTTGAAAACTCCGCCGGTGGTGGCTCGTGGAGCATCTAAAATGGCCATAACTCAGGCTAGCCGCGTCAAAACGCGCAGTACTTGGGCTCATCGAATCCGGAATTTCCTGCTCTTCGATTTAGTCTGAGGACAAATTTTGCCAAAAGTGCACGTAGGCTCGGAAAATCGTGATTTATTGCCGTTTTGGACCGTTTTCGGCTTGAAAACTCCGCCCGCTGTCGGCCGGTCGGGCGCCTAAAATGGCCATAACTCGGGCTAGCCGCGTCCAAACGCGGAGTGCTTCGGCTCATCGAATCCGCAATTTCATGCTTTTCGATTTAGTCCACGGAGAAATTTTGCCAAAAATGCACGTAGCCCCGGGAAATCGCGATTTATTCCCGTTTTGGGCCGTTTTCGGCTTCAGAACTCCGCCCGACGGTGGTCGGTCGGGTGTCTAAAATGGCCATAACTCGGGCTAGCCGCGTCAAAACGCGGAGTACTTCGGCTCATTGAATCCCGAGTTTCATGCTCTTCGATTTAGGCCGCGGACAAATTTTGCCAAAAGTGCACGTAGCCTCTGAAAAGCGTGATTTATTGCCGTTTTGGACCGTTTTCGGCTTGAAAACTCCGCCCGGCGGTGGGCGGTTGGGGGTCTAAAATGGCCATAACTCGGGCTAGCCGCATCAAAACGCGCGGGATTTCAGTTCATCGAATCCGCAATTTCATGCTTTTCGATTTAGCCCACGGACACATTTTGCCAAAAATGCACGTAGCCCCGGGAAATCGCGAGTTATTGCCGTTTTGGACTGTTTTTGGCTTGAAAACTCCGCCCGGAGGTGGCCGGTCGGGCGCCTAAAATGGCCATAACTCGGGCTAGCCGCGTCAAAACGCGCAGTACTTCGGCTCATCAAATCCGGAATTTCATGCTCTTTGATTTAACCCGCGGACAAATTTTGCCAAAAATGCACGTAGCCCCTGGGAAGTGTGACGTCCGGTGAGGTGGGGCACAAGACAGTCCCATCGGCATCCATCTGCGGCGCCCCGGCGGAGGAGGGCCAGCTAGGAGCCGTCGGCGACCGCCTCCCATCCCACCCTGAGCCCAACGTAGCACTCCAGCTCCTGGCGCACCGCGGCGGCGAGGTCGGTGGGGAGCATGAGGAGCAGGCGTCCTGGAAGGTCACCAGCCGGGACAGGGCGCCATCGTACGTAGGCCCCCCTTTTCTGAAATGCGCCACCGTGAGCCGGGTGCCCCCCTCCTCCAGGGGGGGCCACCGGACGGTGGCTGCGTCGCACCCCCATGTAGGTATCTCCGCGGCCCCGAGTATGTTGGCGGTGTGGAGCACGAGCCGGGGGGGGGAGGGGCGCCCGGAGGAGCGAGGACACGTCGCCCCAAATCGCGATTTATTGCCGTTTTGGACCGTTTTCGGCTTGAAAACTCCGCCCGGCGGTTGGCGGTTGGGCGCTTAAAATGGCCATAACTCGGGATAACCGCGTCCAAACGCGCAGTACTTCGGCTCATCGAATCCCGAATTTCATGCTCTTCGATTTAGTCCGCGGACAAATTTTGCCAAAAATGCACGTAGCCCCGGGAAATCGCTATCTATTGCCGTTTTGGGCCGTTTTCGGCTTGAAAACTCCGCCCGGTGGTGGCCGGTCGGGCGTCTAAAATGGCCATAACTCGGGCTGACCGCGTCCAAACGCGCAGTACTTCGTCTCATCGAATCCGCAATTTCATGCTCTTCGATTTATTCCGCGGACAAATTTTGCCAAAAGTGCACGTAGCCCCGGAAAATCGCGATTCATTGCCGCTTTGAGCCGTTTTCGGCTTGAAGACTCCGCCTGACGCCGGCAATTCGGGTGCCTAAAATGGCCATAACTCGGGGTAGCCGCGTCAAAACGCGCGGTACTTCGGCCCATCGAATCCGCAATTTCATGCTCTTTCATTTATTTTTGCAGACAAATTTTGCCAAAAATGCACGTAGCCCCGGAAAATCGCGATTGATTGCCGATTTGGGGTGTTTGCGGCCTGAATGCTCCGCCCGGCGGTGGTCGGTCGGGCGTCTAAAATGGCCATAACCCGGGCTAGCCGCGGCAAAACGCGCGGTACTTCGGCTGCTCGCATCCAGAATTTCATGGTGTTTGACTTATGCTCATCCAATCCGGAATTTCATGCTCTTCGATGTAGTCCGCGGACAAATTTTGCCAAAAATGCACGTAGCCGTGGGAAATCGCGATTTATTGCCGTTTTGGACCGTTTTCGACTTGAAAACTCCGCCCGGCGGTGGCTCGTGGAGCATCTAAAATGGCCATAACTCAGGCTAGCCGCGTCAAAACGCGCAGTACTTGGGCTCATCGAATCCGGAATTTCCTGCTCTTCGATTTAGTCAGCAGACAAATTTTGCCAAAAGTGCACGTAGCCTCGGAAAAGCGTGATTTATTGCCATTTTGGACCGTTTTTGGCTTGAAAACTCCGCCCGGCGGCGGCCGGTCGGGTGTCTAAAATGGCCATAACTCGGGCTAGCCGCGTCAAAACGCGGAGTGCTTCGGCTCATCATTCCGCAATTTCATGCTCTTCGAATTAGTCAGCGGACAAATTTTGCCAAAAGTGCACGTAGCCTCAGAAAATCGTGATTTATTGCCGTTTTGGACCGTTTTCGGCTTGAAAACTCCGCCCGGCGGTGGGCGGTTGGGCGCCTAAAGTGGCTATAACTCGGGCTAGCCACGTCAAAACGCACGGTACTTCAGCTCATCGAATCCGCAATTTCATGCTTTTCGATTTATTCCACGGATTTAGTCCGCGGACAAATTTTGCCAAAAATGCACGTAGCCCCGGGAAATCGCGATTTATTGCCGTTTTGGGCCGTTTTCGGCTTGAAAACTACGCCCGGCGGTGGCCGGTCGGGTGTCTAAAATGGCCATAACTCGGGCTAGCCGCGTCAAACCGGGCCGCACTTTGGCTGATCACATCCGGAATTTCATGGTGTTTGACTTAGTCCGCGGACAAATTTTGCCAAAAATGCACGTAGCCCCGGGAAATCGCGATTGATTGCTGTTTTGGACCGTTTTCGGCTTGAAAACTCCGCCCGGCGGTGGGCGGTTGGGGTCTAAAATGGCCATAACTCGGGCTAGCCGCGTCAAAGCGCGCACTACTTAGGCTCATTGAATCCGCAATTTCATGCTCTTCGAATTATTCCGCGGACAAATTGTGCCAAAAATGCACATAGCCCCGCTAAATCGCGATTTATTGCCGCTTTGGACCGTTTTCGGCTTGAAAACTCCGCCCGGCGGTGGGCAGTTGGGGGTCTAAAATGGCCATAACTCGGGCTAGCCGCGTCAAAACGCCCGGTACTTCAGCTCATCGAATCCGCAATTTCATGCTTTTCGATTTAGCCTGCGACCAAATTTTGCCAAAAATGCACGTAGCCCTGGGAAATCGCGATTTATTGCCGTTTTGGACCGTTTTCGGCTTGAAAACTCCAGCCGGCGCTGGAAGTTTGGTCATCTAAAATGGCCATAACTCGGGCTAGCCGCAACAAAACGCGCACTACGTAAGCTCATTGAATCCGGAATTTCATGCTCTTCAATTTATTCCGCAGACAAATTTTGCCAAAAGTGCACATAGCCCCGCTAAATCGCAATTTATTGCCGCTTTGGACCGTTTTCGGCTTGAAAACTCCGCCCGGCGGTGGCCGGTCAGGCGCCTAAAATGGCCATGACTCGGGCTGGCCGCGTCAAAACGCGTGGTACTTCGGCTCATCGAATCTGGAATTTCATGCTCTTCGATTTATTCCGTGGGACAAATTATGCCAACAATGCACGTAGCCCCGGGAAATCGCGATTTATTGCCATTTTGGGCCGTTTTTCGGCTTGAAAACTCCGCTCGGCGGTGGCCAGTCGGCTGTCTAAAATGGCCATAACTCGGGCTAGCCGCGTCAAAACGGGCGGTACTTTGGCTGATTGCATCCGGAATTTCATCCTTTTGATTTATTCCGCGGACGTATTTTTCCAAAAATGCAGGTACCCCCCGGAAATCGCGATTTATTGCCGTTTTGGGCCGTTTTCGGCTTGAAAACCCCGCCCGGCGGTGGCCGGTCGGGCGTCTTAAATGGCCATAACTCGGGCTAAACGCGCGGGACTTCGGCTCATCGAATCCGGAATTTCATCCTTTCGATTGTGTCCACGGACAAATTTTGCCAAAAATGCACGTAGCCCCGGGAAACCGTGATTTATTGCCGTTTTGGGCAGTTTTCGGCATGAAAACTCCGCTCGGCGGTGGCCGGTCGGGCGTCTAAAATGGCCATAACTCTGCTAGCCGCGTTAAAACGTGCGGTATTTCGGCTGATCGAATCCGGAATTTCATGGTGTTTGAATTAGTCCGCGGACAAATTTTGCCAAAAATGCACGTAGCCTTAGGAAATCGCGATTTATTGCCGTTTGGGGCCGTTTTCGGGTTGAAAACTCCGCCCGACGGTGGCTGGTCGGGCGCCTAAAATGGCCATAACTTGGGCTAGCCGCGTCAAAATGCGTGGTACTTCGCCTCGTCGAATCCGCATTTTCATGCTCTTCAATGTAGTCCGCGGACAAACTTTGCCAAAAACGCACGTAGCCCCGGGAAATCACGATTTATTGCCGTTTTGGGCCGTTTTCGGCTTGAAAACCCCGCCTAGCGGTGGCCGGTCGGGCGTCTAAAATGGCCATAACACGGGCTCTCTGCAGAAACCCGGTGACGAACTATTGCCCTGCAGGCCCGATCCCCAACAGGTTCAGGCAACAGCTCAGTACACGGTTACGAAACGCTCATCGGTGACATTGTCATAGGCGCCTTTCGCTGCAGGACAACAATATGAATATGATGTCCAGTGCACAGAACACCCGACACTGCCACGGTTCCCCGCGCAATCAAAGCTTCAAGCAATTACACTACTATACTGAAGAACAAGAGCAAAACAGCTGTAGGCAATGTCTGCTCACCATTGGACAAATCAAACTCAATAACTCGGGCTAGCCGCGTCAAAACGCGCGGTATTTCGGCTCATTGAGCGTTGGTGTCCCCCCGTCGCGGGTGGGCATTCCAACCCACCGAACACATACCTCCTCTCTGCGACATCCGTCGTTGGCTGTGTAGCCATAGGGCTGGTCCGTCACTGTGCCAATCAGCACACCACTCGTCACAGGCCCCTACATGTGGAACATGCCATGATGCATACTCCTGAGAGCGGGCTAGCCGCGGGGCTAGAGAGCGGAATAACTCGGGCTAGCCGCGGGGCTACGTGCATTTTTGGCAAAATTTGTCCGCGGACTAAATCGAAGAGCATGAAATTCCAGATTCGATGAGCCAAAGTACCGCGCGTTTTGACGTGGCTAGCCCGAGTTATGGCCATGTTAGGCGCCCGACTGGCCACCGCCGGGCGGAGTTTTCAAGCCGAAAACGTTCCAAAACGGCAATAAATCGCGATTGCCCGGGGCTACGTGCATTTTTGGCAACATTTGTCCGCAGACTAAATCGAAGAGCATGAAATTCCGGATTCGATGAGCTGAAGTACCGCGCGTTTTCATGCGGCTAGCCCGAGGTATGGCCATTTTAGATGCCCGACCAGCCACCGCCGGGCGGAGTTTTCAAGCCGAAAACGGTCCAAAACAGCAAGAAACCGCTATTTCCCAGGGCTACGTGCCTTTTTGGCAAAATTCGTCCGCGAACTAAGTCAAACCCCATGAATTTGTGGATGCGATCAGCCGAAATACCGCGCGTTTTGACGCGGCTAGCCCGAGTTATGGCCATTTTAGATGCCCCACCGGCCGGCGCCGGGCGGAGTTTTCAAGCCGAAAACAGCCCAAAGCGGCAATAAATCGCGAATTCCCAGGGCTGTGTGCATTTTTGGTAAAATTTGTCCGTGGACTAAAGCGAAAGGATGAAATTCCGGATTCGATGAGCCGAAGTACTGACGCGGCTAGGTGGCTTTTTGGCAAAATTTGTCAGCGGAGTAAGTCAAACACAATGAAATTCCGGATGCGATGAGCCAAAGTACCGCGCATTTTGGCGCGGCTAGCCCGAGTTATGGCTATTTTAGATGCCCGACCGACCACCGCCGGCAGAGTTTTCAAGCCGAAAACGGTCCAAAACGGCAATAAATCGCGATTTCCCGGGGATACGTGCATTTTTGGTAAAATTTGTCCGTGGACTAAATCGAAAGGATGAAATTCCAGATGCGATAAGCCGAAGTACCGCGCATCTAGCCCGAGTTATGGCCATTTTAGAAGGCCGACCAGCCACCGCCGCGGGGAGTTTTCATGCCAAAAACGGCCCAAAACGGCAATAAATCGCGATTTCCCGGGGCTACGTGCATTTTTGGCAAAATTATATTGCCTTCGGCAGTGCACCTCGAAGAGAGGTTGACAGTCAGCCAATCAGTCCCTGAGCCAGCAAGCAGGCAGTCAGACAGATACACACAGTTTGGGTTTTTTGTCAGTGGCAGATGCGGCCCCAAGCAGCAGCGAGGCCATTCGCCGCAATCCAAGTAGTGGCCGAGTGGTAACGCAGCCGACAGGCGTTCGCGTGGTCGGCATCCGTGTAATCGGCGGTTCGAACCCCAGTCTGCGCACTTTGGCGCCGCCGCCGGCGGCGGCGCTAAAAGTCAGCAGATCAGGATTCGAACCGACACCTGCACATCTGGTATCGGCTGCGTTACCATTGGACCGCTGGCCGTGTTACCAGCGCCGTGCGTCCCCGCTGCTTGTAGCCTATTAAGCAAAAACTTTTGACCCCCCCACCCCACCCCCCCCCACCCCCCCCTCAAAAAAGTGATATCCAGTTTTACGGGGTAGAGGCCTCGAAATAAAAAAATCCATTGGGGGATGCTCTTATTGGGCAAAATAATGATTTTACAAGGGTTTGGACATCCAATATCATGCCTTGGGGTATGCTACGCGAATGACCCCAAAAAAGGGGGGTATATGACGCCCGCGCCTGCGCTTGATCTAACAACCTCTCTTCGAGGTGATTTGTCCGCGGCCTAAATCGAAGAGCATGAAATTCCGGATTCGATGAGACGAAGTACCCCGCGTTTTGACACGGCTAGCCCGAGTTATGGCCATTTTAGGCGCCCGCCCGGCCACTGCCGGGCGGAGTTTTCAACCCGAAAACGGTCCAAAACGGCAATAACTCGCGATTTTCCGGGGCTACGTGCATTTTTGGCAAAATTTGTCCGCGGACGAAAAAGGAAGAGCATGAAATTCCGGATTCGATGAGCCGAAGTACCGCGCGCTTTCACGCGGCCAGCCCGAGTTATGGCCATTTTGGGCGCCCAACCGGCCGGCGCCGGGCGGAGTTTTCAAGCCGAAAACGGCCCAAAAAAGCAATAAATCGCGATTTGCCGGGGCTATGTGCACTTTTGGCAAAATTTGTCCGCGGACTAAGTCAAACACCATGAAATTCCGGATGCGATCAGCCGAAGTACCGCGCATTTTGACGCGGCTAGCCCGAGTTATGGCCATTTTAGACACCCGACCGGCCACCGCCGGGCGGAGTTTTCATGCCGAAAACGGCCCAAAACGGCAATAAATCGCGATTTCCTGGGGCTACGTGCATTTTTGGTAAAATTTGTCCGTGGACTAAATGGAAAGGATGAAATTCCGGATGCGTTAAGCCGAAGTACCGCGCGTTTAGCCCGAGTTATGGCCATTTTAGACGCCCCACCAGCCACCGCCGCGCGGAGTTTTCATGCCGAAAACGGCCCATTTCCCGGGGCTACGAGCATTTTTGGTGAAATTCGTCCGCGGATTAAATCAAATACAATGAAATTCCGGATGCGAGTTATGGCTATTTTAGATGCCCGACCGACCACCGCCGGCAGAGTTTTCAAGCCGAAAACGGTCCAAAACGGCAATAAATCGCGATTTCCCGGGGATACGTGCATTTTTGGTAAAATTTGTCCGTGGACTAAATCGAAAGGATGAAATTCCAGATGCGATAAGCCGAAGTACCGCGCATCTAGCCCGAGTTATGGCCATTTTAGAAGGCCGACCAGCCACCGCCGCGGGGAGTTTTCATGCCAAAAACGGCCCAAAACGGCAATAAATCGCGATTTCCCGGGGCTACGTGCATTTTTGGCAAAATTATATTGCCTTCGGCAGTGCACCTCGAAGAGAGGTTGACAGTCAGCCAATCAGTCCCTGAGCCAGCAAGCAGGCAGTCAGACAGATACACACAGTTTGGGTTTTTTGTCAGTGGCAGATGCGGCCCCAAGCAGCAGCGAGGCCATTCGCCGCAATCCAAGTAGTGGCCGAGTGGTAACGCAGCCGACAGGCGTTCGCGTGGTCGGCATCCGTGTAATCGGCGGTTCGAACCCCAGTCTGCGCACTTTGGCGCCGCCGCCGGCGGCGGCGCTAAAAGTCAGCAGATCAGGATTCGAACCGACACCTGCACATCTGGTATCGGCTGCGTTACCATTGGACCGCTGGCCGTGTTACCAGCGCCGTGCGTCCCCGCTGCTTGTAGCCTATTAAGCAAAAACTTTTGACCCCCCCACCCCACCCCCCCCCCACCCCCCCCTCAAAAAAGTGATATCCAGTTTTACGGGGTAGAGGCCTCGAAATCAAAAAATCCATTGGGGGATGCTCTTATTGGGCAAAATAATGATTTTACAAGGGTTTGGACATCCAATATCATGCCTTGGGGTATGCTACGCGAATGACCCCAAAAAAGGGGGGTATATGACGCCCGCGCCTGCGCTTGATCTAACAACCTCTCTTCGAGGTGATTTGTCCGCGGCCTAAATCGAAGAGCATGAAATTCCGGATTCGATGAGACGAAGTACCCCGCGTTTTGACACGGCTAGCCCGAGTTATGGCCATTTTAGGCGCCCGCCCGGCCACTGCCGGGCGGAGTTTTCAACCCGAAAACGGTCCAAAACGGCAATAACTCGCGATTTTCCGGGGCTACGTGCATTTTTGGCAAAATTTGTCCGCGGACTAAATGGAAGAGCATGAAATTCCGGATTCCATGAGCCGAAGTACCGCGCGCTTTCACGCGGCCAGCCCGAGTTATGGCCATTTTGGGCGCCCAACCGGCCGGCGCCGGGCGGAGTTTTCAAGCCGAAAACGGCCCAAAAAAGCAATAAATCGCGATTTGCCGGGGCTATGTGCACTTTTGGCAAAATTTGTCCGCGGACTAAGTCAAACACCATGAAATTCCGGATGCGATCAGCCGAAGTACCGCGCATTTTGACGCGGCTAGCCCGAGTTATGGCCATTTTAGACACCCGATCGGCCACCGCCGGGCGGAGTTTTCATGCCGAAAACGGCCCAAAACGGCAATAAATCGCGATTTCCCGGGGCTACGTGCATTTTTGGTAAAATTTGTCCGTGGACTAAATGGAAAGGATGAAATTCCGGATGCGTTAAGCCGAAGTACCGCGCGTTTAGCCCGAGTTATGGCCATTTTAGACGCCCCACCAGCCACCGCCGCGCGGAGTTTTCATGCCGAAAACGGCCCATTTCCCGGGGCTACGAGCATTTTTGGTGAAATTCGTCCGCGGATTAAATCAAATACAATGAAATTCCGGATGCGAGTTATGGCTATTTTAGATGCCCGACCGACCACCGCCGGCAGAGTTTTCAAGCCGAAAACGGTCCAAAACGGCAATAAATCGCGATTTCCCGGGGATACGTGCATTTTTGGTAAAATTTGTCCGTGGACTAAATTGGAGGGATGAAATTCCGCATTCAATGAGCCAAAGTACCGCGCGTTTTGACGCGGCTAGCCCAAGTTGTGGCCATTTTAGGCGCGCGACCGGCGGACAACGGGCGGAGTTTTCAAGCCTAAAACGGCCCAAAACGGCAATAAATCAGGATTTTCCGGAGCTACGTGCACTTTTGGCAAAATTTGTCCACATACTAAATCGAAGAGCATGAAATTGCGGATTCAATGAGCCGAAGTACCGCGCGTTTTGACGCGGCTAGCCCGAGTTATGGCCATTTTAGATGCCCGACCGGCCACCGCCGGGCGGAGTTTTCAAGACGAAAACGTTCCAAAACGGCAATAAATCGCGATCTCCCTGGGCTACGTGCATTTTTGGCAAAATTTGTACGCGGTTTGAAACGAAGAGCATGAAATTCCGCATTCAATGAGCCGAAGTAAGACGCGTTTTGATGCGGCGAACCCGAGTTATGGCCATTTTAGGCGCCCGTCCGGCCACCGCCCGCCGGAGATTTCATGCCGAAAACGGCCCGAAACGGCAATTAATCGCGATTTCCCGAGGCTACGTGCAATGTTGGCAAAATTTGTCCGCGGACTAAATGGAAAGGATTAAATTCCGGATGCGATAAGCCGTAGTACCGCGCGTTTAGCCCGAGCTATGGCCATTTTAGACGCCCGACCAGCCACCCCCGGCAGAGTTTTCAAGCCGAAAACGGCCCAAAACGGCTATAAATCGCGAAGTCCCGGGGCTACGTGCACCTTTGGCAAAATTTGTCCGTGGGCTAAATCGAAGAGCATGAAATTCCGGATTCGATGAGCCGAAGTACCGCGCGCTTTGACGCGGTTAGCCCAAGTTAGGGCCATTTTAGATGCCCGACCGGCCACCGCCGGGCGGAGTTTTCAAGCCGAAAACGGTCCAAAATGGCAATAAATCACGATTTCCCACGGCTACGTGCATTTTTGGCAAAATTTGTCCGAGGACTAAGTCAAACACCATGAAATTCCGGATGCGTTCAACCAGAGTAACGCGCGTTTGGACGCGGCTAGGGCGATGTATGGCCATTTTAGACGCCGAACAGACCACCGCTTGGCGGAGTTTCCATGCCGAAAACGGCCCAAAACGGCAATAAATCGCGATTTCCCGGGGCTACGTGCACTGTTGGCAAAATTTGTCCGCGCACCAAATCGAAGAGCATGAAATTCCGGATTCGATGAGCCGAAGTACCGCGCGTTTTGTCGCAGCTAGCCCGAGTTATGGCCATTTTAGACGCCCGAACGGCCATCGCCCGCCGGAGATTTCAAGCCGAAAACGGCCCAAAACGGCAATTCATCGCGATTTCCCGAGGCTACGTGCACTGTTGGCAAAATTTGTCCGCGGACTAAATGGAAAGGATTAAATTCCGGATGCGATAAGCCGCAGTACCGCGTGTTTAGCCCGAGTTATGGCCATTTTAGACGCCCGACCAGCCACCGCCGGCAGAGTTTTCAAGCCGAAAGCGGCCCAAAACGGCAGTTCATCGCGATTTGCCAAGGCTACGTGCACTGTTGGCAAAATTTGTCCGCGGACTAAATGGAAAGGATTAAATTCCGGATGCGATAAGGCGCGGTGCCGCGCGTTTAGCCCGAGTTATGGCCATTTTAGACGTCCGACCAGCCAGCGCCGGCAGAATTTTCAAGCCGAAAACGGTCCAAAACGGCAATAAATCGAAATTTCCCCGGGCTACGTGCATTTTTGGCAAAATTTGTCCGCGGACTAAATCGAAGAGCATGAAATTCCGGATTCAATGAGCCGAAGTACCGCGCGCTTTGACGCGGTTAGCCCAAGTTATGGCCATTTTAGATGCCCGACCGGCCACCGCCGGGCGGAGTTTTCAAGCCGAAAACGGTCCAAAATGGCAAAAAATCACGATTTCCCACGGCTACGTGCATTTTTGGCAAAATTTGTCCGAGGACTAAGTCAAACACCATGAAATTCCGGATGCGTTCAACCAGAGTAACGCGCGTTTGGACGCGGCTAGGGCGATTTATGGCCATTTTAGACGCCGAACCGACCACCGCCTGGCGGAGTTTCCATGCCGAAAACGGCCCAAAACGGCAATAAATCGCGATTTCCCGGGGCTACGTGCACTTTTGGCAAAATTTGTCCGCGCACCAAATCGAAGAGCATGAAATTCCGGATTCGATGAGCCGAAGTACCGCGCGTTTTGTCGCAGCTAGCCCGAGTTATGGCCATTTTAGACGCCCGAACGGCCACCGCCAGGCGGAGTTTTCAAGCCGAAAACGGCCCAAAACGGCAATTCATCGCGACTTCCCGAGGCTACGTGCACTGTTGGCAAAATTTGTCCGCGGACTAAATGGAAAGGATTAAATTCCGGATGCGATAAGCCGCAGTACCGCGTGTTTAGCCCGAGTTATGGCCATTTTAGACGCCCGACCAGCCACCGCCGGCAGAGTTTTCAAGCCGAAAGCGGCCCAAACCGGCAGTTCATCGCGATTTGCCGAGGCTACGTGCAGTGTTGGCAAAATTTGTCCGCGGACTAAATGGAAAGGATTAAATTCCGGATGCGATAAGCCGCGGTGCCGCGCGTTTAGCCCGAGTTATGGCCATTTTAGACGCCCGACCAGCCAGCGCCGGCAGAATTTTCAAGCCGAAAACGGTCCAAAACGGCAATAAATCGAAATTTCCCCGGGCTACGTGCATTTTTGGCAAAATTTGTCCGCGGAGTAAATCCAAGAGCATGAAATTCCGGATTCAATGAGCCGAAGTACCACGCGTTTTGACGCGGCTAGCCCGAGTTATGGCCATTTTACATGCCCGACCGGCCACCGCCGGCAGAGTTTTCAAGCCGAAAACGGTCCAAAACGGCAATAAATCGCGATTTCCCAGGGCTACGTGCATTTCTGGCAAAACTTGTCCGTGGACGAAATGGAAAGGATGCAATTCCGGATTCAATGAGCCGAAGTACCACGCGTTTTGACGCTTCTGGCCCGAGTTATGGCTATTTTAGATGCCCCACGAGCCACCGCCGAGCGGAGTTTTCAAGCCGAAAACGGTCCAAAACGGCAATAAATTGCGGTTTCCCAGGGCTACGTGCATTTTTGGCAAAATTTGTCCGTGGACTAAGTCAAACACCATGAAATTCCGGATGCGATCAGCCGAAGTTTTTTTGGACACGGCTAGCGCGAGTTGTGGCCATTTTAGGCGCCCGCCCGGCCACCGCCGGGCGGAGTTTTCATGCCGAAAACGGCCCAAAACGGCAATAAATCGCGATTTCCCGGGGCTACGTGCATTTTTCGCCGAATTTGTCCGCTGACTAAATCCAAGAGCATGAAATTCCGGATTCGATGAGCCGAAGTAAGACGCATTTTGATGCGGCGAGCCCGAGGTATGGCCATTTTAGACGCCCGTCCGGCCACCGCCGGGCGGAGTTTTCATGCCGAAAACGGCCCAAAACGGCAATTAATCGCGATTTCCCGAGGCTACGTGCAGTGTTGGCAAAATTTGTCCGCGGACTATATGGAAAGGATTAAATTCCGGATGCGATAAGCCGCAGTACCGCGCGTTTTGACACGGCTAGCCCGAGTTATGGCCATTTTAGATGCCCGACCGGCCACCGCCTGGCGGGGTTTTCAAGCCGAAAACGGTCCAAAACGGCAATTAATCACGATTTCCCAGGGCTACATGCATTTTTGGCAAAATTTGTCCGGGAACTAAGTCAAACATCATGAAATTCCGGATGCGATCATCCGGAGTATCGCGCGTTTGGACGCGGCTAGCCCGAGTTATGGGCATTTTAGACGCCCGACCAGCCACCGCCGGGCGGAGTTTTCATGCCGAAAAGGGCCCAAAACGGCAATAAATCGCGATTTCCCGGGGCTGCGTGCATTTTTGGCAGAATTTGTACGCGGACTAAATCGAAGAGCATGAAATTCCGGATTCGACGAGCCGAAGTACCGCGCGCTTTGACGCGGCTAGCCCGAGTTATGGCCATTTTAGACGCCCCACCGACGACCGCCGGGCGGAGTTTTCAAGCCGAAAACGGCCCAAAACGGCAATAAATCGCGATTTCCCGGGGCTACGTGCATTGTTGGCAAAATTTGTCCGCGGACTAAATCGAAAGGATGAAACTCTAGATGCGCTGAGCCAAAGTACCGCGTGTTTTGACGCGGCTAGCCCGAGTTATGGCCATTTTAGACGCCCCACCGGCCACCGCCGGGCGGAGTTTTCATGCCGAAAACGCCCCAAAACGGCAATAAATCGAGATTTCCCGGGGCTACGTGCATTTTTGGCAAATTTTGTCCGCAGACTGAATCGAAGAGCATGAAATTCCGGATGTGATGAGCCGAAGTACCGCGCTTTAGCCCGAGTTATGGCCATTTTAGACGCCCCACCGGCCACCGCAGGGCGGAGTTTTCATGCCGAAAACGGCCCAAAACGGCAATAAATCGCGATTTCCCGGGCCGACATGCATTTTTGGCAAAATTTGCCCACGGACTAAATCGAAGATCATGAAGTTCTGAATTTGATGACATGAAGTACCGCATGTTTTCACGTGGCTAGCCCGAGTTATGGCCATTTTAGACGCCCAACCGGCAACCGACGGGCGGAGTTATCAAGCCGAAAACGGCCCAAAACGGCAATAAATCGCCATTTCCCGGGGTTACGTGCATTTTTGGTAAAATTTGTGCGCGGACTAAATCGAAGAGCATGGGGTTCCGGACACAATGAGCCGAAGTACTGCGCGTTTTGACGCGGCTAGCCCGAGTTATGGCCATTTTAGACGCCCGACCGGCCAGTGCCGGCAGAGTTTTCAAGCCGGAAACGGCCCAAAACGGCAATAAATCGCGATTTCCCGGAGCTACGTGCATTTCTGGCCCAATTTGTGTGAGGACTAAACTGAAGAGCATGAAATTTCGGATTCGATGGGCAGAAAAACTGCGCGTTTTCACGCGGCTAGCCCGAGTTATGGCCATTTTACACGCCCGACCGGCCACCGCCGGGCGGAGTTTTCCACCCGAAAACGGCCCAAAACGGCAATAAATCACGATTTCCCGGGGCTACGTGCATTATTGGCAAGATTAGTCCGCGGAATAAATTGAAGACCAGGAAATTCCGAACTGGATGGGCAGAAGTACTGCGTGTTTTGACGCGGCTAGCCCGAGTTAAGGCCATTTTGGACGCCCGACCACGGCCGGGCGGAGTTTTCAACCGGGGAACGGCCCCAAACGGCAATTAATGGCAATTTCCAGGGGTATGTGCATTGTTGGCAAAATTTGTGCGCGGACTAAATCCAAGAGCATGAAATTCCGGATTTGATGAGCCAGGACCGCGCGTTTTGACGCGGCTAGCCCGAGTTATGGCCATTTTAGACTCCCGACCGGCCACTGCCAGGAGGGGTTTTCATGCCGAAAACGGCCCAAAACGGCAATAAATCGCGATTTCCCGAGGCTACGTGCATTATTGGCAAAATTTGTCCGCGAAATAAATTGAAGACCAGGAAATTCCGAATTCGATGAGCCAAAGTACCGCGCGTTTTGACGCGGCTAGCCCGAGTTATGGCCTTTTTGGACGCCCGACCGGCCGAGGCCGGCCGGAGTTTTAACCCGAGAACGGCCCAAAACGGCAATTAATGGCAATTTCCCAGGGCTACGTGCATTGTTGGCAAAATTTGTGCGCGCACTAAATCGAAGAGCATGAAATTCCGGATTTGATGAGCCGAAGGACCGCGCGTTTTGACGCGTCTAGCCCGAGTTATGGCCATTTTAGACTCCCAACCAGCCAGCACCGGGAGGAGTTTTCAAGCCGAAAACGGCCCAAAGCGGCAATAAATCGCGATTTCCCGGGGCTACATGCATTTTGGGCAAAATTTGTCCGCGGACTAAATCCAAGAGCATGAAATTCCGTATTCGATGAGCCGAAGTACCGCGCGTTTTGGCGCGGTTAGCCCCAGTTATGGCCATTTTAGACACCCAACCGGCCACCGCCACGCGGAGTTTTCAACCCTAAAACGGCCCAAAAAAGGCAATAAATCGCGATTTCCGGGCCTACATGCATTTTGGGCAAAATTTGTCCGCGGATTAAATCGAAGAGCATGAAATTCCGGATTCGATGAGCCGAAGTACAGCGCGTTTTGACGCGACTGGCCCGAGTTATGGCCATTTTGGACCCCCAACGTGCCTCCGCCGAGAGGAGTTATCAAGCCGAAAACGGCCCAAAACGGCAATAAATCGCGATTTCCGGGGCTACGTGCATTTTTGACAAAATTTGTCCGGAAACTAGGTTTCAAGAGCATGAAATTCCGGATGCGATGAGCAGAAGTACTGCGCGTTTTGACGCGGCTAGCCCGAGTTATGGCCATTTTAGACACCCGACGAGCCACCGCCGGGCGGAGTTTTCAACACGGAAACGGCCCAACACGGCAATTAATGGCGATTTCCCAGGGCTACGTGCATTTTTTGAAAAATGTGTGCACGTACGAAATCGAAGAGCATGAAATTCCGGATTTGATGAGCCGAAGTACCGCGCGTTTTGACGCGGCTAGCCCGAGTTATGGCCATTTTAGACCCCCAACCGGCCAGCGCCGGGCGGAGTTTTCAATCCGAAAAAGGCCCAAAACGGCAATAAATCGCGATTTCCCGGGGCTACGTGTATTTCTGGCAAAATTTGTCCCAAAACTAAATTGAAGAGCATGAAATTCCGGATGCGATGAGCAGACGTACTGCGCGTTTTGACGCGGCTAGCCCAAGTTATGGCCAATTTAGATGCCCGACCGGCCACCGCCGGGCAGAGTTTTCAACTCGGGAAGGGCGCAACACGGCAATTAATGGCGATTTACCAGGGCTACGTGCATTTTTGGCAAAATTTGTGCGTGGACAAAAACAAAGAGCATGAAATTCCGGATTCAATGAGTCGAAGTAACGCGCGCTATCACGCAGCTGGCCCGAGTTATGGCCATTTTAGACCCCCAACTTGCCACTACTGAGCGGAGTTATCAAGCCAAAAACGGCCCAAAACGGCAATAAATCGCGATTTCCCGGGGCTACATGCATTTTGGGGAAAATTTGTCTGCAGAATAAATCGAAGAGCATGACATTCCGGATTCGATGAGCATGGGTACCGTGCGTTTTCACGCAGCTGCCCTGAGTTATGGCCATTTTAGACCCCTAACTTGCCACCGCTGAGCGGAGTTATCAAGCCGAAAACGGCCCAAAACGGCAATAAATCGCGATTTCCCAGAGCTACGTGCATTTTTGACAAAATTTGGCCGGAATTTAGGTTTGAAGAGCATGAAGTTCCGGATTCGATGAGCCCAAGTACCGCGCCTTTTGACGCGGCTAGCCCGAGTTATGGCCATTTCAGACGCCCGGCCGGCCACCGCCCGGCGGAGTTTTCAACCCTAAAACAGCCCAAAACGGCAATAAATCGCGATTTCCCGGGTCTACGTGCATTTTTGGCAGAATTTGTCCGCAGACTAAATCGAAGAGCATGAAATTCCGGATTTGATGAGCCGGAGTACCGCGCGTTTTGACGCGGCTAGCCCGAGATATGGCCATTTTAGACCTCCAACCGGCCATCGCCGGGCGGAGTTTTCAACCCGGGAACGGCCCAAAACGGCAATAAATCGCGATTTCCCGGGACAACGTGCATTTTTGACCAAATTTGTCTGCTGGCTAGGTTTGAAAAGCATGAAATTCCGCATTCGATGAGCCGAAGTACCGCGCGTTTTGACGCGGCTAGCCCGAGTTATGGCCATTTTAGACGCCCGACCGGCCATCGCCGGGCGGAGTTTTGAAGCCGAAAACGGCCCAAAACGGCAATAAATAGCAATTTCCTGGGGCTACGTGCATTTTTGGCAAAATTTGTCCGCGGACTAAATCGAAGAGCATGAAATTCCGGATTCGATGAGCCGAAGTACAGCGCGTTTTGACGCGTCTAGCCCAAGTTATGGCAATTTTAGACGCCCGACCGGCCACCGCCAGGCGGAGTTTTCAAGCCTAAAACGGCCCAAAACGGCAATAAATCGCAATTTCCTGGGGCTACGTGCATTTTTGGCAAAATTTGCCCGCGCACAAAATCAAAGAGCATGAAATTCCGGATTGGATGAGCCGAAGGACTGCGCGTTTTGACGCAGCTAGCCCAAGTTATGGCCATTTTAGACGCCCGACCGGCCACCGCCAGGCTAAGTTTTCAAGCCTAAAACGGCCCAAAACGGCAATAAATAGCAATTTCCCGGGGCTACGTGCATGTTTGGCAAAATTTGCCAGTGGACTAAATTGCAGACCAGGAAATTCCGGATTCAATGAGCCGAAGTACCACGCATTTTGACGCGGCTAGCCTGAGTTATGGCCATTTTGGACGCCCGACCGGCCACCGCCGGGCGGAGTTTTCAACCCGAAAACGGCTCAAAACGGCAATTAATGGCAATTCCCAGGGCTACGTGCATTGTTGGCAAAATTTGTGCGCGGACTAACTCGAAGAGCATGAAATTCCGGATTCGATGAGCCGAAGAACTGCGCGTTTTGACGCAGCTAGCCCAAGTTATAGCCATTTTAGACGCCCGGCCGGCCACTGCCCCGCGGAGTTTTCAAGCCGAAAACGGCCCAAAACGGCAATGAATCGTGATTTCCCGGGGCTACGTGCCTTTTCGGCACAATTGGTCCACATACCGAATCGAAGAGCATGAAATTCCGGATGCGATGAGCAAAAGTACCGCGCATTTTGACGCGGCTAGCCCAAGTTATGGCCATTTTAGACGCCTGATCGGGCACCACCGAGCGTGTTTTCAAGCCGCAAACGGTCCAAAACGGCCCAAAACGCCCCACCATGCCAATAAATGGCGATGTCCAGGGCTATGTGCATTTTTGGCAAAATTTGTCAGGGGACTAAACCAAAGAGCATGAAATTGCGCACTCCACGAGCCGAATTACTGCACGTTTGGACGCGGCTAGCCCAAGTTATGGCCATTTGAGATGCCCCACCAGCCACCGCCAGGCCGAGTTTTCAAGCCAAAAAGGCCCAAAACGGCTATGAATCGCGATATAGCGGGGCTACGTGCATTTTTGGCAAAATTTGTCCACTCACTAAATCGAAGAGCATGAAATTCCGGATGCAATGAGCCGAAATTCCGCGCGTTTTGACGCAGCTAGCCCGGGTTATGGCCCTTTTAGACGCCCGACCGGCCACCACCGAGCGTGTTTTCAAGCCGCAAACGGTCCAAAACGGCAATGAATCGCGATTTCCTGGGGCTACGTGCAATTTTCGCAAAATTTGTCCGCGCACTAAATCGAAGATCATGAAATTCCGGATGCGGTGAGCCAAAGTACTGCCCGTTTTGACGCGGCTAGCCCAAGTTATGGCCATTTTAGACGCTCGCCCGGCCACTGCCCGGCGGAATTTTCAAGCCGAAAGCAGCCCGAAATGGCAATAAATCGCGATTTCCCGGGGCTACGCGCACTTTAGGCAAAATTTGCCCGCGGACTAAATCGAAGAGCATGAAATTCCGAATTCAATGAGCCGAAGTACCGCGCGTTTTGACGCGCCTAGCCCGAGTTATGGCAATTTTGGACACCGAACCGGCGACTGCCGGGCGAAATTTTCAAGTGGAAAACGGCCCAAAACGGCAATCAATCGCGATTGCCCGGGGCTACGTGCATTTTCGGAGAAATTTGTCCGCGGACTAAATCGAACAGCATGAAATTCCGGATTCGATGAGCCGTACCGCGCGTTTTGATGTGGCTAGCCCGAGTTGTGGCCATTTTAGACGCCCGACCGGGCACCGCCGGGCGGAGTTTTGAAGCCAAAAACGCCCCACAATGGCAATAAATCGCGATTTCCTGCGGCTATGTGCATTTTAGGCAAAATTTGTCCACCAACTAAATCAAAGAGCATGAAATTCCGGATTCCATGAGCCAAAGTACCGCGCGTTTTGACGCGGCTAGCCCGAATTATGGCCATTTTGAATGCCCGACCGGCCACCGCTAAGCGGAGTTTTCAAGCCGAAAACGCCCAAAACGGCCCAAAAACGGCAATGAATCGCGATTTCCAGGGGCTATGTGCATGTTTGGCAAAATTTGCCCGCGCAATAAATCGAAGACCATGAAATTCTGGATTCGATGAGCCGAAGTACCGCGTGTTTTGACGCGGCTAGCCTGAGTTATGGCCATTTTAAACGCCTGACCGGCCACCGCTAGGCAGAGTTTTCAAGCCGAAAACGGCCCAAAACGGCAATAAATAGCAATTTCCCGGGGCTATATGCATTTTTAGCAAAATTTGTCCGCGCACTAAATCGAAGAGCATGAAATTCCGGATTCGATGAGCCGAAGTACTGCGCGTCTTGAGGCGGCTAGCCCGAGTTATGGCCATTTTAGACGCCCAACCGCCCACCGCCGGGCGGAGTTTTCAAGCCGAAAACGGCCCAAAACAGCAATATATCGCGATTTCCCGGGGCTACGTGCATTTTTGGCAAAATTTGCCCACGGATTAAATCGAACAGCAAGAAATTCCGGAATTTGATGAGCCAACGTACCACGCGTTTTGACCCGGCGAGCCCGAGTTATGGCCATTTTAAACGCCCGACCGGCAACTGCCGCGGGGAGTTTTCAAGCCGAAAACGCCCCAAAACGGCAAGAAATCTCAATTTCCCGTGGCTGCGTGCATTTTTGGCAAAGTTTGTCCGCGGACTAAATCGGAGAATTTAAAATTCTATATTTGATGAGCCAAAGCACCGCGCGTTTTGACGCGGCTAGCCCGAGTTATGGCCATTTTAGATGCCCGACCAGCCACCGCCAGGCAGAGTTTTCCAGCCAAAAACGGCCCACAACGGCAATAAATTACGTGCATTTTGAGCAAAAATTGTCCGCGGACTGAATGGAGAGCACGAAATTCCGGCGCGTTTTCATGTGGCTACCCCGTCTTATGGCCATTTTAGTCGCCCGACCGGGCACCGCCGGGCGGAGTTTTGGAGCCCAAAACGCCCCACAATGCAAATACATCGCGATTTCCCGGGGCTATGTGCACTTTAGGCAAAATTTGCCCGCGGACTAAATCGAACAGCATGAAATTTCGAATTCAATGAAGCCGAAGTACCGCGCGTTTTGACGCAGCCAGCCCGAGTTATGGCAATTTTAGACGCCCCAACAGCCTCCGCCCGGCGGAGTTTTCAAGCCGAAAACGGGCCAACACGGCAATCCATTGCAATGACCCGGCGCTACGTGCATTTTTGGCAGAATTGGGCCGCGCACTAAATCGAAGAGCATGATATTCCAGATTTCATGAGCCAAAGTACCGCGCGTTTTGATGCGGCTAGACCGAGTTATGGCCATTTTAGACACCGGACCGGCCACCGCCGCGCGGAGTTTGCAAGCCCAAAACGCCCCACAATGGCGATAAATCGCCATTTCCCGGGGCTATGTGCATTTTGGGCAAAATTTGTCTCCGGACTAAATGGAAGTACAGGTAATTCCAAATTTGTTGAGGCGAAGTACCGTGCGTTTTGACACAGTTAGCCCGAAATAGGGCAATTTTAGACGCCTGAACGGCCACCGCCAGGCGGAGTTTTCAAGCCGAAAACGGCCCAAAACGGCAATAAATCGCAATTTCCCGGCGCTACGTGCATTTTTGGCAAAGTTTGTCCGCGGACTAAATCGAACAGCATGAAATTCCGGATTCGATGAGCCGAAGTACCGCGCGTTTTGACGCGGCTAGCACAAGTTATGGCCATTTTAGACACCCGACCGGCCACTACCGGGCGGAGTTTTCAAGTCGAGAACGGCCCAAAACGGCAATAAATTGCGATTTCCCGGGGCTACGTGCATTTTTGGCAAAATTTGTCCGCGGCCTAAATCGAAGAGCATGAAATTCCAAATTTGATGAGCCAAAGTACCGCACGTTTTGACGTGGCTAGCCCCAGTTATTGCCATTTTAGACACCAGACCGGCCACCGCCGGGCTAAGTTTTCAAGCCCAAAACGCCCCCACAATGGCAATAAGTTGCGATTTCCTGGGGCTATGTGAATTTTTGACAAAATTTGTCCGCGGACTAAATCGAAGAGCATAAAATTGCGGATTCGATGAGCCGAAGTACCGCGGGTTTTGGCGCAGCTAGCCCGAGCTATGGCCATTTTAGACGCCCTTCCGGCCACCACCGGTTGGAGTTTTCAAGCCGAAAACGGCCCAAAACAGCAATAAATCGCGATTTCCCGGGGCTACGTGCATTTTTGGCAAAATTTGTCTGCGGACTAAATCGAAGATCATGAAATCTCGGATTCGATGAGCCGACGGGCGGCGTGTTTTGACGCGGCTAGCCCGAGATAAGGCCATTTTAGACGCCCGACCGGCCACGGCCGGGCGGAGTTTTCAAGCCGAAAACACCCAAAAATTGCAATAAGTTGCGATTTCCTTGGGCTACGTGCTTTCTTGGCAAAATTTGTCCGCAAAACATGGTCCTCTTCATCGCTGTCATAGCTTTGCTCGTCTTCGGGGTCAATGCCCCTCTCCGCTAGCTCCGTCAAACAACCCACTACCACCGGGATTGTCTCCGCTTTACAATCACCTACCGCATCGCAAACCCCTAGCAGCAGTTGGTTCACAGCCTCTGACACCCCGGGTCTCTCCCTCACGTGCACTTGGTCACAGATCGCATCGTGCAACTGGATCAGGTCCATGTCCAACTCCTCCGCAAATTCCGCGACCTCCAGCGTGTGGTGTCCATGCACCCAATGCCTTCTACTCTGCCCCTAGCGGTCATGCAGATCGGGTCCTTCTCCTTTGTCGGCGGCATGTGCGGTCCGAACTGTCCAGAAGTCCGTCCAAACGGAGCACAACAGCTATACGCTGCCCCTCACTAAGGACATGCTGCAAAAGCAATTCCGGCGGAGGATCTTCACGGTGATCGACATGGTTACCACTTGATGCCTCTCGCCGAGGAGTCCCGTGGCTGCACAGCCATGAGCACCCCACTTGGAACCCTCCAGTGGAAGGTGATGCCCATGGGCGTTACCAACGGCAATGCGGCTTTTCAGCGGATGCTGGAGAACCGGCTTGAGCCGGTGCGTGACTGTGCAGACCCCTTCGTCGACGACGTGATCATTGCGTCAGGGGACCCGAGCATGAGCTACGATGAGCTGCTGGAGGCACATGAGAGGGACGTCACCAGAGTGCTGGACCTGCTGGTTCGGCACAAACTCACGGGCAGCAGTGACAAGGCCACCATCGCGGCAAGTGAAGTGGTCTTCGCCGGCCACGTTGTTGGCAACGGGCAGCGTAAGCCCATACCTGGAAAGGTAGCGGCGATTGAGCACTGGGAGAAGCCCAAGACGGTGTGCGAGTTGCGGGCATACCTGGGGTTTTGCAACTACTACTCGGGGCTTATCAAGATGTATGCCGAGTATGCCGCCCCCATGACGGCCATGCTCAAGGGCAACCGGGAGGAGACCAAGAAGGGGTCCAAGAAGGCTCCGGTCTGGAATGAAGAGTCCGACCGTGCCTTTGAGGGAATGAAGCAGGCGCTGCTATCCGCAGTGGGTCCGCACCCCGTGGATCCGGACTGAGGGTTTGTCTTGCGCACAGACGCCTCCGACTACGCGATCGGCGCGGTATTGGAGCAAGTGCTGGATGATGGGAGGCAGGTGCCTGTGGCCTTCTGGAGCCGAGTCCTGGCGGAAGGCCAGAGACGGACGTGGACGCCCCGTGAGAAGGAGGCGTATGCCATCGTCATGGCTCTCAGGAAGTGGGCCGCGTACATGGCCCTACATCCTGTCACGGTCTGCACCGATCATCAAAGTCTGCAGTCGTGGCACAAGGAGCACGTGTACACCCCCTCGGGACCAGCCTCCCGGAGAGCCGGATGGCACAAGACCTTGGCCAAGTTCGACCTCATGGTGGTCTACGTTCCGGGAAAGAACAACACTGTGGCGGACTGTCTCACAGGTGGGCCTATCCTGCCAGCAAGGACATGACAGACGCGTCTGCCATGGCGATGAGGTTGAGACCGCTGAGGCCAAGAAGATCATTGACATGGAGCGCATGATGGCGGACGATGGAGTCGAATGCTCTGTCGTCATGGCTGCGGATGCTCCCCTTGGAAGAATGGTGAGCAGAGCGGTCCGAGTACTCGCCCCAAAGGGTGCTAAGTCCGACAAGCACATCTTCCCGGAGTCGTGCCTCCAAGACGACTGGACCGAAGACTACGCCAAGTCCGAGGCATTCGAGTCCGAGTATCGGGCTGAGACTCACCGTGACGACGGGCAAAAGTGGCCAAAGGGGCTCACCGAGGAAGATGGCAAGCTTTACCGGACCGGTAAGTTGCTAGTCCCGGGTGCTGGAGCTTTGTGAAGCTTGGCATCACCACATGATGCACCAAGGGGTTAAGAAGCAGTCGTGGACATGTAGCGTCGGTTCGAAATCGATGAGATCGGTCTCTACAATGCCATCAAGCAGGTCAAGAAGGGTTGTTCGGTTTGTCGGGCCTGCAATCCTGACAATCGGAACTTCAAGGGGGAAGCCCAATGGACGCCGATTCCCGACCAGCCCATGGAGAGCGTGGCAATGGACGTGTTCTCCATGCCCGAAGTGCACATCGGAAGTGAAGTTTTCGATTGTGTCGTCCTTTGTGTGGACGGACACAGCGGCTACGTTGTGGCCATCCCGGCGCGCAAAAAGGGGTTGCTAGCCAAAGAGGTTGCAGTCAGGATGATTTGTCATTGGCTGACCGTCTTCGGCATCCCCCGCACCATTTGCAGCGACCGTGGACCCCAGTTCATCGGCGGCTGGTTCAAGGCTATGTGTTCCCTCATGGGGATACGGCATGCCAAGAGCGTCGCCTATCTCAGCCGGTCCAATGGCCGAGCTGAGGTGGCTGGAAGGCAGCTGTTTGAGAAGCTGCGCAAGATCCACATCACGAACAAGCGCCGCAACTGGTTTGAGGAGATGTGGCCAGCTCTTAAGGCCCATCACGACACCCCCACACCGGTTGGCTTGTCGTCTCACGAGATTCTCTTCGGCAGGGACCCCCTAGGTCGGGGACTTCCCTTGTCAGATGGTGGCATAGCCATAGATGCCAAGGAGTTCTTTGCGCGACAAGAGACTACGGCGCGGAAAGTTCGCCAGCACCTCGAGAAGGAGCACGCCGTGCGAGCCAAGACCGGCTCGAAGTCGACAGCGCAGAAGTTCGAGGTGGGTGACCCCGTATGGGTATTGAGGCCCCGGCCTATGGGCACTCACCGCACCAAAACTTGGTTCACACCCGGAGAGGTGGTGCGCAGGATCGGTGAGGACACCTACCGCATCAAGGTGGGCCGCGGACAGTTCAGGGAGCGGCATGAAAGTCAACTCCTTGCCCGTGAGCCTGACATCCGTGGGAAGCATGTGTCCTTGAACTACACAGCCCACGAGGCCGATTCGGGCAACGACTATGCTTTGCAGGACGACTACACCGTCGAGAAGATACTGGCCAACCGTCCGAACGCCTCGGCGCCTAGAGGAGGGGAGGTCAAGGTGCGCTGGCAAGGCTATGGGCCGTCCCACGACACTCAAAAACCCGTCTCCTCCTTTGTGCCGCGGATCAACACCCCCTTCATGGAGTATGTCCGCAGGCACAAGACCAAGCTTCAGTTCTCTGACTTGGAAGCTCTTACCCGGGCAATTGAAGCCATGGGCGCGTGATCCACGCCCTGAGCTAGCTCCCGAACGGGCAGATTGAGCGAAAGATTGTCAGGTCGTCATAACGTCCCTTGCTTGCCTGCTCTTCCAGAACTTAGCCATCCGCTTGTGCCTCTGCTGCCAGCTCGCGGAGCTCTTTTTGCAGCCATGCCGGCCACCACTGTTTTGAGTACCACCTTGCATACACGGGGCGACACACATTCTCTCCACATACTAGCACCGGCTGCTCTGCTCGCTCCACAAATTTCTAAGCGTGCTTGGGCTTTGTCTAGTGCCTCCCCACCAACAGCAACTCCCACTCGCCCGCGAGCATGATGATTTGGTTTCCCGCTCCTGAGGCCCACAACTGTGTCGCTCCGCCTCCCCGCAGGCAGTGCCATTTGTAGTGCTCGAGCTCCGTGCCTGCCACGAGCGCCAGCCATGCCTGTTCCAAGTCCGCTAGTACCCAATTCCCATGTGGGCGGTGTTCGGCCACCCCACCCCGGGGGGGGCGACCCCTCGGTTCTGGACGCCAACTACCCCCCCCACTAACTGTCGGCCGGAGGCCCCTTGGGGGGGGGGGGGGGGGGGGGGGGGGGGCCTTGGAGGGGGGGGTCTAGGAGGGGCGCCGGGGAGGGCGGTTCCCGCGGGGGGGGGGGGGCGGTTCCCGGGGTTCCCGTGGGGGGGGGGGGTGTCGGGCACATAGGGGTTGGAATGCAACTGCAAACGTGTGGTCATAGCAACTCGGGGCGGTGGCCTCGGACCACACCGCCATGATGGTACATCACCCCTCCCCGCTTACACCACACTTGCAGCAGCCTTCTCCCCAAACGTCTCGAGGAATGAAAAAGAAGGGCCTAAGACCAAGATTGACTCCTTGGAACACTTTCTACGGATCGACCTAGGGGATCCCCACCAGCGGGGGGCAGAATCAGAAAAAGGCCCACAAGTGGGCAAGATGGCTACATAACCCCGTTGGGCGCCTTCGGCGCCGGGGCGCCTTCGGCGCCCGTTGGCTCCTTGGGCTCATACCTTTGACAACTAACTGTCGGCCGGAGGCCCCTAGGGGGGGGGGGGGGGGTAGTTGGCGTCCTAGGACCCGCGGAGTCGCCCCCCCCGGGCACCCCACGCTTCTGAGGTTCTTCTCGGATGAACCGCATATGATGCGACGGCCACCGCCCAAGGTCCTGCTCACCGTGACTTCTCCCCCATGAAGCAAAGCTTGCCATCACCTGGTGAGGACATCGTCCACGCTTCGCCGATGCGCAGCATATTCGTGAGTGACAAGATAGTCATTCCTAGGCACTCGACCTCTTTCCACTCCCACGTGTCCTTCCTCTTGGCGATCCTGCAAATGATGTCACCCTCAGCCAATCTGTTGTTCCTCGGGTTTCTCAAATCCGAAGTCTCTCCAATGACTAGGCGAACAGCCAGTGTGCGGGCACCACGATCGCTCGACTGATGCACGTCTTCTCCGCCAGGCGTAGTCCGGACAGTAGGGTCTTAACCGTCAACTCGCACTGGCCATCCCTGGCCACTTGTAACATGCGCCCCTTGAGCCTCACGCGGTGATGGGAAACCGTTAATTCTGCTGCACCGCAAAAACTTGTAGAATGCCCCAATGTACGCCTTTTTGGTGCCATCCTCCAGTTTCCTCCATACTGTAGCCTCGTATGAGCAGCCGGTCTCCCGCTCTACCTCCTCCGGTAAGGCCCCCAGCGTGTTCGTGACCTGTACCACCTGCTTGTCACGTTCGCTTGTCCCACTGCTTGCCAGCGACCCCCCCCCCCCCCACCCCCTGGGACCCGGGGGCTCGCTGGGCCGCCTCAGCGGCATCCGAACTCGGCACTCTGGAACGCCTAGTGGCGGTTGCCACAGAATTTGCATCGTTGAGAGGTCGGGTTGGTGCAGTCCTACCAGGTGCCCTTGTTGCTGCGAAACTGCTTGCGGCCATTGATCCATCTGAACTCGAAATCCTCTTGGTGTCCTCTCTTGGGCTTAAGCGTTCCGTCGCGGCCTCCTCCATCCCATGGCTTGCTCTTCCTGTCCCTGCCGGATGAACTGTTGGAATCTGTCGAGGAGTCGCTCGACGAGTCAGGGCTGGTGGTTTTGGAGGAGTCACGGGACGAGCTGGAGTCGTCCGACGAATCCGTTTCCACCCTTCTGGACTTCTTTCGGCTGTCATTTTTTTTGGCGGTTCTATTCTCTTTCTGCCCTTTTGTTTGCTTTCGCTTTCGCTTTCTGTTTTTTTTCTCATTCACGTTGCCTCTTTTTTTTGGCCTCGTCCTTCAAGAGTCGCGTGCCATCGTTATCCAGCTCCATGATAATGTCCCGAATCTCCTATGCGATCACTCCCATGGGCACTTACTCTGCACTGTTTTTTGCCATGGTCTCCACCATTTTGGACAGCTTTTGTACCCACTTTGGGCCCCCTTTCGTTTCTTGACTTGACGCGGAAGGTCCTTGTTCAGACCCAGTGGTTCCTCTTGCAAGGAGAGCAGTTCCATACCAGCTTTCGTCCCATCTTCATCCATTGGGGCATCCCTCCGGTTACTCATGTCCTAGGGCGGGGTTGCTCCTGCTCCTTCATTACCACCAGGTCCCATGGTCTGCTTCTCAGGTGTCGCGCCGCTGGAGTGCACGATCGCAGCATTCCCCGCTTGTATCCCACTCTAGGCCCCTGGACTGCCTCCTCCTCCGTCACAACTCTCCACCTTCTAGCGCTTGCCGGACAGTAACATGTAGGCCACCCTGTACGGGTCCAGCCTCTTGACCTAGATCTCAGGCTTGTCCTTCTCCAGCTCCCAGGCATGAAAGCCAGGTCTGGCACTTTCAACGGTGCCCCTGTGTAGAGCTCGTACGCCGCTATCAGGTTCCACTGCTCCCTAACGTCATGCACCAAAGGCACCACCTGTTGGATCGCATGTTGGATTCGACCCACCCAACCGTGGTTTTGATTTATCCTGTTCCACTCCGCATTGGCCACGTCCAGTGCCTGCGTCTTACCGACATGGTCTGACCATTTTCCAAGTGCTCGGTTGAAATTTGATCAGGGCGTCCAACCCATGCGGCGCACCCTCCATCCTCGATTATGAAAACCGACTAAGCGTAAAAGTGGAAACATGTGCATGCTACATACATGCTAAGACATGGCAGATCCAGGGAATGCATTAAACTTCACTTTCAACGGAAACTACATAATTGCAATGCCTGCATTGCCTAGGAGAAAGCGGCACCAATTGCATTGTTGTCGGCCCTGAAGATAGCATGAGCGGTAGTGGCCATGCAGGTAGCGTACAGGAGGGAGTACACCGTCAAAGGCACCGTACCACAACTTAAGGTGCTACCAAAAAGTAGAGCAATACTCAAACATGCAATCTTGCAACCCACGATTCCCAAATGAGATTTTGTTCTCGTGCACACAACACCTTGTACTTGTGTATTGCCGCGACATTAGGAAGTGTACTTAAAGTGCTGCAATGCACACAAGTTTTACGAAAAATGGAAATACAACCGCGTGAATAAACGCACTCGTAAAAAACACAACAAACGGTGCCTCCTTCCATTGCTCCGCAGCAAGTGCTATCTTGGGTGCCTACTCCCATCGCTCTGCAGTGAGTGCATTTCTTATGGTTTAGGTTTGGGCACACAGAGGTTTGGGTTTCAGCACCATTGGCTGCTTGGATTTTTCAAAGAGGAACCGCCCCTGAAACCACTTGCCTAAGCAGAAAATATAAATGAAACGCGGCCAAACGCAATTGCTATGTAACCCCTGCATTCCCGCGGGTCCCCACGGCCTTAGGCAACAACTAGTCACGCAACATTGGGATGTGCAGGAGGAATTGTTCTTAGGGGCCCAAAAGAGGGCAGAAATGCTACGGCACCCCTACATTCTCAGGGTCCCCAAACAAAGGGGGACAAAATCAGAAGCGGGGGCCCAATAGAGGGCAGAAATGCTACGCCACCCCTGCATTCGCGGGGGTCCCCAAACAAGGGGACAAAAGCAAAAGTGGCTTCCTCACCGCTGCCTTCTCGGGGGCCCAAAAGAGGACGGAAATGCTACGTCACCCCTGCATTCTCGGGGGTCCCCAAACAAGGGGGACAAAATCAGACGTGGCTACCTCACAGCTGCCTCTCAAGGGCCCAAAAGAGGGCGGAAATGCTACGCCACCCCTGCATTCTCGGGGGTCCCCAAACAAAGGGGGACAAAATTAGAAGTGGCTACCTCACCCTTGCGTTCTCGGCGGCCCAAAAGAGGGCGGAAATGCTACGTCAACCCTGCATTCTCGAGGGTCCCCAAACAAAGGGGTACACAATTAGAAGTGGCTACCTCACCCCTTCCTTCTCGGGGGCCCAAAAGAGGGCGGAAATGCTACGTCACCCTTGCATTCTCCGCGTTCCCCAAATCAGGGGAAAAAATCAAAAGTGGCTACCTCACCGCTGCCTTCTCGGGGGCCCAAAAGAGAACGGAATGCTACGTCACCCCTGCATTCTCGGAGGTCCCCGAACAAAGGGGGACAAAATCAGAAGTGGCTACCTTAGCCCTGCCTTCTCGGTGGCCCAAAAGAGGGCGGAAATGCTACGTCACGCCTGCTTTGCGGGGTCCCCCAAATAAGGGGACAAAATCAGAACTGGCTACCGCACCGCTGCCTTCTCGGGGGCCCAAGAGGGGAGGGAAATGCTACGTCACCCCTGCATTCGCGGGGGTCCACAAACAAAGGGGGACAAAATCAAAAGTGGCTACCTCACCGCTGCCTTCTCGGGTGCCCAAAAGGGGGCCGAAATGCTATGTCGCCCATGCATTCTCGGGGGTCCCCAAACAAAGGGGGACAAAATCAGAAGTGGCTACCTCAGCCCTGCCTTCCCGGAGGCCCAAAAGAGGGCGGAAATGCTACGTCACCCCTGCATTCTTGGGGTTCACCTGACAAAGGGGGACAAAAGCAGAAGTGGCTACCTCACCCCTACCTTCTCCAGGGCCCAAAAGAGCGCGAAAATGCTACGTCACCCTTGCATTTGCGGGGGTCTCAAACAAGGGGAAAAAATCAGAAATGGATACCTCACCGCTGCCTTCTCGGGGGCCCAAAGGGGGGCGGAAATGCTACGTCACCCATGCATTCTCGGGGGTCCCCAAACAAAGGGGGACAAAATCAGAGGTGGCTACCTCAACCCTGCCTTCCCGGGGGCCCAAATCAGGGCAGAAATGCTACGTCACCCCTGCATTCTCGGGGTTCACCTAACAAAGGGGGACAAAAGCAGAAGTGGCTACCTCACCCCTACCTCCTCTAGGGCCCAAAAGAGGGCAGAAATGCTACGTCACCCCTACATTCTCCGGGGTCCCCAAACAAGGGGACAAAATCAAAAGTGGCTACCTCACCGCTAGTTTCTCGGGGGCCCAAAAGGGGGCAAATGCTACGTCACCCCTGCATTCTCGGGGTCCCCAAACAAAGGGGGACACAATTAGAAGTGGCTACCTCACCCCTTCCTTCTCGGGGGGCCAAAAGAGGGCGGATATTCTACGTTACACCAACATTCTCGGGGTCCCCAAATAAGGGGACAAAATCAAAAGTGGCTGCATTAGGGACAAGGACAAAATTGTGTGTATGCAGCCCAAAAGAATATCACCAAAAGAAATTCGCACAAATGGTGTGCTTGCATCGAAAAACACCGTTAAAACCCCCCCACCAACGTTTATACTCCCTTCCTCAATTATGAAAACCGACTAAGCGGAAGAACGTACACATGTGCATGTTGCATCTTTGCAGTGACAGTGGCAGATCCGGAGAATGCATTAAACTTCAGTCTCAGTGGAAACTACGGATTTAAAAAGGGGGGGGTTCCGATACCCCTCATGGTATCGGATCTCTGAGAAACGCCCCCCCCCCCCGACTCAACCCCACAGTCAAGGACCTGCGGGAGCAATGCATGTATACACCGCGGCGACGAAAGAAAAGAGCCAAAATCCCTCCTCCTGTTGACGCACACCGAAAAAAGGATATGCCCTGGTGAGCAAGCAACTGGCACGTGACACAAAGCTAAAAGCCATCCAGACCATGGGCAATTTGCCGCATGCCCAGATGGAACTCCGGCTCACACTAGAATGGTAGTTGGGACATAGCCCAGAGTCACTCCCACTCCCAACAGAGATGTGCCCGGCATTGTCTCACATCCCGGACACGCGAAGGCTCCTCTTAGACAGCGCAAGTTGCCCACCTACGTAAATTGGCGCCAAACACCCAAAACTGGCCATTTTGGCTTGTGTGAAATATCGGGGCCCTGTTTTAAGGTCTTACAAGGTGTACCTTTTTTCGACCACTTGAGAACCTGTTTTTCACGGTGTGCTACCGGTCCGTACAAAACCAGGTCTTTGGGTGGGGTCACTTTTTACGTTGCATTACACATGTTTTCCTTTGTGCTGTGCATACCTCGTTTCGCTGCATGCCCGTCATTTGGAATTTCAAAGAATTTCTAGAACCACACACTTTTTGAAATTCCACCCCTCTCTCACCCGTTTTTGGAGGTGTTTGTGTCTGGTTCCACGCGAACCAAGCAATTTGCACCCATTCGGGGGGGGGGGGTCTCAGTGGTTGTTCATCTACACTCCCACAACTCACCTTTCAGCCCCCTTGATATTGCAAAGGTGTCTCGTTCTAGACACTTCAGTTTGATTTCACCACTTTCAACACACATTTTACTGGATGGTGTCTAGATCCAGACACTGTCCACCAATTCTCTGGTCACTGAGGCGGGATGTTCTGCTGCCTTTGACTGTTTTGTTTAGTCTCGTTTAGTTCCCCCGCTGATGAGCCAGGTGCCCAAAACTGCAGCAGATCTGTTTGGTCTCGTGCAAGCACCAACGGTCCCCAAGAAAATTTTGGCTCGCTGCGGCATGCTGCGGCATGCTGCGGCATGCTGCGGCACGTTGCGGCATGCTGCGGCATGCTTCAAGCTGTTGGTTAAGGGTACCATCATTTTCCGACAGCGGCACAGGTTTGTGATGCCTCAGTAGTTTGAGTATCCGCAGGACTTGACATGTCAAAACAACACCAAAAAAGCGGAGATCTGTGCAATAGAGAGGAACTGACAGGCAAAAAAATGCCCTTTCTGGGAATGGAACCCAGGACCTTCCAAACTGGAACCTGGCACATAGACCACTGAGCTACCATCCACTTCTGAGACATTTGTGCAACAAAGGGTTCACATGTTTGACATGTTGTGAAAAAAAAAGTCCGCCATGTGAAAATTTTGGCTCGCTGCGGCATGCTGCGGCATGCTGCGGCATGCTTCAAAACCCCCACCAACAGCTCCCAGAATCTGGCGCTGCGGCATGCTGCGGCATGCTGCGGCATGCGTCAAAACCCCCACCAACAGCTCCCAGAATCTGGCACTGCGGCATGCTGCGGCATGCTGCTGCCGTTGGTGCTTGGTACTCTCGTGCGTGATTTCTTACGAGGAGCTAAGTATGGTACCCCGCCCCCCCCATGTCCAGCCCCCCCCCAGGGTACACGGTTCCCCCCCACCCCGGGGGGAACCGTCACCAAGTGACGGTTCCCCCCCTGGGGGGGGGGGGACCGTACACCACTCCCGACCAGCCAATTCTATATAACCCAACGAAAAATTTTCTTCGGCGCCTTCGGCGCCTGTGATTTCCTATTGATTTCTTATTGTTCATGGGCCAAGTGACGGTTCCCCCCCTAGGGGGGGGGGGGGATGGACACGGGGGGGGGGATGGACATGGGGGGGGGGGGGTACACCTACGGGCTTGCTAGATGCCGTGCTATGGGAGGAGGAGCCAGGGCAGCACTGCTTGTGGAGTTCTATGCACAAATGAGGGTCAACCGAAGCTCACACCGCTCTCCCCGCCCAACCCCACCCCCTCACACCGCTCCGCCCCGCCCCGCCCCACCCCGCCCGGTCCCACCACGCCCCGCCCTGCCTCACACCGCTTCGCCCCAGCCCGCCCCACCCCTCCCCGCCCTGCCCCGCCCTGTCACGCCCCACCCTGCCCCGCCCCACCTCGCCAAGCCCCACCACCACCAGCACCACACCCACCACTACCCCACCACCACCAACTCTACCACAACTTGATGCCACCCGCCCTGCCCCGCCCTGCCCCGCCCACAACCACCACCACCACCACCAACTCGCCCACAACCTGATGCCACCCAACCCGCCCTGCCCCGCCCCACCCCGCCCCACCCTGCCCCGCCCCACACCGCGCCACCCCGCCCCGCCCCGCCCCAGCCCGCCCCGCCCACCACTACCACCACCACCACCCCCGCCGCTGCCGCCGCCGCCTCCAACACAACTTGATGCCGCCCTGCCCTGCCCTGCCCTGCCCTGCCCTGCTCTGCCCTGCCCTACCTGCCCTGCCCTGCCCTCGCCACCCCGCCCCACTCCGCACTGCCCCGCCCACCGCCCACCGCCACCACCACCACCAACTCTACCACCACCACCACCACCTCTACCACAACTTGTTGCCGCCCGCCCCGCCACATGCACAAACACATGCACACACAAACCTTGGAAACCGCAAAAACAAAACAAGAACACATACACACACACACACACACACACGCATGCACGCACACGCGTTGTGCCAGCAAGCATGGGCACAGGCGCAACGGACCATAAGATGTATGGTTGGACGCTTCATGTACTGACAAACAGGGAAAACAAACAATACTGACAAAGGCTGGGGCTATGGTCAGGGAAACCCATCGATGTCTGGCATTAGTGAACGTAATAATAAGAGTCTTGTTACCCCTCAGAAGGTGTGGACAGGCCACACCGAAATTCGGGCAATCTTGAAGACTGTTTCAAGAATGTGTTTGCATACACAAATTCCAATCATTTGAGACTTTGCCACCAGCCATCCATTACCCCCTCCCCACCCACATGCAGGGGCATGAATATACAACCATAAGGCATGGCACCCCTGCGACAGAAAGTTGCCCAGACCAGTGGAAACAACAGAATTAGAAACATCCATCTCGTTCACCATTCCAGAGCTTGCCCTTTGAAGGGGCCCCTCCTCTACCAGCTTCTACTGTCCCAAATCCGTCCGCACAACGGACACTTCCTACTCCCCACCCCAAAGGAGGGGTGCACAGCCATCCCATCCAAACAGCAGCAGTGGTGGTGTGTTTGGGGCGGATAAATGTTGGGGCGGAGAGACATGCCAAAAAAGGCGTGCCGCCTCTGTGTGGTGTGACAGAGCCTCTACCGCAAGCTGCGCTCCGCTGTCTCCCATGCAACTCCGGTCAGGTCTGCTGGGTTCGTTCCCATTGGCACACGCACATATCTGGCCTTTCCTCAGGTTCCATGGATTGCGTCCTCCCCTACTCTATAGCCCTCCTCCCCATGCTCCCTGTGATGGGGCTTGGGAAGGAATGAAAAGCACGATCCGACCGCATTCAATACAAACACGCACACGCAGGGAGGCAAAAGACGTCGGGATCCACCGATGAACCCACAAAGGGAGGAAATGTCTGATCGATGACATTCCAGCCCTCGATGTAGTCACCCCAGTCATAAGGAAATGCTGACAAGGGAAGTGTCGGGGGTTGCTCTCAAACCTGCTGTCAAAATGGAGGCCGGAGGCTCATTCTACTACATTCATCATCATCACATCGAAACAACAACGATCAGCGCCCAATCCGTGCCCCATAATTCGGTCATCATTTTCCCTCTCTCGCTCTCTCTCTCTCTCTCTCTCTCTCTCTCTCTCTCTCTCTCTCTCTCTCTCTCTCTCTCTCTCTCTCTCTCTCCATATCTCTCTGTCCAAGAAAACCCCCGAGAGATCGGTCGCCAGCTCAAACGTCAGCTCTCCTGAACAGCCCAGCCCCCCCTTGGTCTTGCCTGGGTGTTACACGGGCCCAAACAAAATATCGCCTGCGTTACAGAGCTTTCCTCAGTGCTGGGTCCATGTGGGTCCATCCGGCAGGTGGCTCGAGGGCTGGGCGGTCGACCGTGTAGGTGTGTGCATGGGCTCTGGCGTGAATGCTTTGAGCGAGGGGCGTGCCGCATGAAACGAGGGGCAGCGAGCAGCAGTTCATAACTCGGCGGTGCTGGTCGCCGTTCGGGCGAAAATGGCCAAGATTCAGTACCAGAGAGAGCGAGGGGGGGAGGGGGGGCAGGGAGGTAAGCCCCCAATGACTATCCTGCAACTCACCGGAATGGCCATTTGTGGGACCACATGCAAAGGTGCAGATGCAGAGACCCTATGCAGGCGCAGGGGCCCCTCCCTCCACAGGTGGAGGGGTGGAACTGTCACCCTGCGCGGCGGCCCCCTTGCCTGGAGGCTCCGTCATGGTGCTCTGCACCGTGTTCTCAATCCGCTCGCTCATTTTTTCAAGCGTGTCCTTCAGCATCTCCTCAAACTCGTCTGCCATCTCCACCATCTTCTGCTCCTGCTCTATGATCTCCTTGTCCTTTTGGGCTATGATCTGATCCTTATCTTTGCGCGTCTCCTGATGAGTGAGGATTGCGGAGTGCTGCAGAGGTTGCCCCTGCTGATGATCACAGCCCAGGCAGGAAGGCTTGCACGCATTTTGCGTATTTGCACACACACACGCGCGCGTGCGGATGACACACACACATACACACACGCGCGGATGACACACACACACACACACACTCACACTTGAAACACCTTGGTATCGTCTGGGTATGGAGATGCGGCCTCCTCCTGATTCACCAGGCGTTCAGCTTCAACTCTTGGTCGGACCTGGAGTCAGGCCTGAATTAGAATTTTTTTTTTGACAATGCCCCCCCCCCCCCCGGGAGCCACCCCCCAGATCAAAGTGACCATTGTGGGGGAAAACAAAACTTATGGTTGGGAAAATCTGATCGGGCCATTTTTGGTACACAAACTTTTGGGTCCCAGAACACCCCCCCCCCACCAACCCCTGCTAATTCAGGCTACCTCTGGTCCCTACATCTTTGGATCCGGCCACTTTGGGTACATTGCTCAGGGCTCCATGGATTTGCCCCATGAAAAGAGTAAAAAGGACTTCAAAAAGATCTGGGGCATCCATGACGGCCAAGAGTCCAAGGCTGAAGAGGGTTCCACAAGGGCCAACACGGGTACCAGCGCCAAAAGGATTGCACAAGTGTGAAGAGGGCCCCATGAGGGTAAACGACAGCATTAACCCAACAACTGCAGCAGAATGGGTGCAGTTTGTAGCCCTTGTGGGACCCTCTTGACCGATCCCTGAGGGTCACCCCCCCCCCCGTGTCCAGCGAACCATAAAATCCTCAAAAAATACGGTCCGAACAGGAGTGTTCACGGGACACGCCGTTCGGCACCTAATTCACTACCTAAATCCATGCCTAATTAATTAGGTCCCAAAGAAATACGGTCCGAACAGAAGTGTCCGTTGGATAAGGCATTCGTTGGACACCGGGGGGGGGGGGGGGATGAGTGACTTTTGTTCTGTATTCGGGAATACCAGGGGCGCACGAAGGTCACAAAGCGCTCCACAAATGCATACCCTTGTGATGACGTTCGGCATTTCGATCATAGCCCAACTGGGCGGAGCATCACATATTCTCCTTTGCTGACCGTGTTTTGTCGACCTGGGTCTGTATGTCACAGTAGAGAACACAACAGGGGGGGGGGGGGTGCGCCATAAACGCCAGGTGCCTAATTCTTAATTCTTCCTTTGTTGGTCAAGAATACCACAGAAAAAAGAATCAACTAGGGTGTGCTTCGTTTTGTACTCGTTGATCTCACTTCTACTCATTTATACGAAATTCCAGGAAAATGCCGAAAATCGGCCAGAATCGGGGTGAACATGGGCAAGCAAAAATCATGTTTCCCGGGGTGGAGGGTATGACCCCTTTCATCAGCGGGTTGCAAGGAAAGACATTGGTCACATGTCACCGTTGGTGGTGGTACAGATTAGAAAGTCTTAGCAGTGTCGTCTAGTCTTCTGCACCAGCAAACCAAAGGACGGACCTCAGCATCGGCGGCGGTCAAAATGGACGCAGAGCCAAGTGTTCCAACAAATACCAAAGGAGGGCAAGCCACAGTCAGCCCTAAGGAAGGCTGCAAGACACACAACGTACCCTTTGGCGTCCTACCCGGGCTGTAGTGGATGACCCCTCTATGGGGCTGGGACGGCCAAAACCCACTTCAGCCACGGGGGGCACTGCAATCAGTTCTAGACCAACCCCCGCGGCATGGGCGGGTCCGGAGGGTCAATGTTTTTGCCATTCTGGGGGTATTTTTGAATTCCCAATTTCATTCTGAACATTTTGAATATACACAAGTGGGGTGAATTTTGGTGTTACCACTTACAACAAATGAAAAAATAGTACCGCATTCCACATGTACCTCTCAATCAACAAAGGCAACCAACCCGGCTCGAAGAAGAAGACACGTGGCAACATCAACAAACTGCAGTTGGGTCCATTGCTTCCGATGTAGCGTCTTCATTCCATCCTTACAAACACAGCCAAACATATACATGTCCATATATATGAATGAACAACTTAGTTGGGCCGGGTGATACGAGGGCCCACAACACTTGCACAAGTGCACTTGGGGGTCGGATAACCACAGTCCCGGTTAGGTTAGTCCTGACAATGGGTTTGTTGATGCTTTGCCATCGCCTGCATCCTTGCGTGAACATCCTTAGCCCACGCTTTGGCGTTCTCACTAGGTGGCCTTGGAGCGGGTTTAGGACGGGGCGGAGCTTCCTCATAGGTAGCGTTCTCGGGGGGTCCGCAATACAAGGGCACAAATATGGCCTGCGCAGGGCCGATGCAAAAGCTCCGCATTGGCAGTTCTAACCAAGTACCAACTAGCATGGGCGGGTGGGTCCAGAGGGGGGGGCAAGCAGGTGCATATGCAGCAATGTTCGGCAGTTCCATGAGATCATTGGTATGATACAAAGGTGCTACCATACAAATCATTGCGCCTGTTGGCCTTGTTTTGTCAACACGAGAGTGTTTATATGCTACAAGACAGAGTAAGGCTTGCGTGTGTTGGCACTCCTTGGCCAAGTAACCTCGACTGGGACCGTATGCTTTAGGGGAAGGAAGTGGGGTGGGGATGCCACGTCCGCCACCAGGGCGGCCTACTTGCCGCAGAATGGCTTGGTTGGTTGTGAGGGGGCCGGAGGCCCAGCCTCTAATGTTGAAGATCAGACCATGACATTTCATTCCTAAGTTCTGAGGGCACATGTGCGGGTTTTGGGCCATGTACTGCAGCGGCTGTGCAGCCGGCTGCTGCCCTGAAGACGGCAGTTCGAATCCCCTTCGGCAGGCGAGCCGAAGAGGAATATGAGGAGGACACGCGCCACTAGGCGGCCGGCGGTACCAGTGCCGGAGGGCACTGCTGCAGGTGTGCTGTGCTCGGTGCCTTGCTTTTATTTTTGCATGATGATATACCTGACACAATTGGACACAATGACATAATAAATAAAAAAAAAACTACGAGGACGAGACACGCCACCCATCCACCGGCGGTACCGATGGTGGAGGGGGATGCTAAAGGGGGTGGTGGCGGGGACCTCGCCGACGGGCCCCTGGACGGACGGACGAACCGGGGTTCGAACCCCCGACCACGACGAGCGCCAGCCAAGGCGCATACCACTAGACCGTCCATGCCTCTTACCCATCTAGGCGCAAACGCGGTTCATACCCTGACAAGACGACGCCCTTAGGGGTGGGGTAGCACTTTCTAAGCCGAATCTGTTACCGGTGTGTGGCAGCCGGAGGAAAAGGAGATCCTTGGGCTGTTCAGGCAGGCATGGGTGCTCACATCTGTGCTGGGTGTGTTAAGCCTTTGGCGTTGCCGTGGCCGGACCGGGGTTTCCAATTCCACCAGTCCCAGGTTTTCCCATGTATTGTGTGGGTCATCCATGATGTCAGAGTCATGTAAGCTTGCAGTCGATGCAGTGTCAGAAGAATTCGTGCTGAGAGTGCTATTCGAGTCACTGCAACTTAGGGTCCAGAGGGGGAGTGGGGGGAGGTGTCAGCCCTCACAGGCCTCACAGGTAAGCGCCCCCCATGACTTCAGCACTTTGGGGGCAATCTCTTTACCAAATTGTGGGGTTCTCAACAACGCCAAAGCCAGCCGTGGGCAGGCCAGGCACCGCCAAATGCAAAATGCAAATCGAAAAAACGCCACAAACAGGCGTGACTTGGAGGTAATGCAACGGGGGGTCAAAATTTGGACATCCCCCCCCAAAGCCCCACCCCCCTCCTTCCCTTCTGCAAGACTGTGGCAGTCAGCCGGCCGTTTGACTCGCCGAAATAAAAACGAGTGATACTTCTGCCCCATGAATTAATCACTGTACAACAGAAACATTGAAAATTGAAGGCCCTCAGGGTCCGAATAACCCACCCCCCAAAAAAAACAGGAGGCATGCTTCACTCAGGCCTGCCCTTGATCGCACACGTACCTCCAGTGCAATTCGCGATAGCTCCAGTTGGTCCTTCAGGTCACAAATGGTGTTCTCAAGGACTGTGATGCGGTTGATGAGCTCATCCTGCATGGCCTTATGTTGCCGCGTGAAGTCCGAGATGATGTCAAACCGCTCCTTCTGCGTGTTCTCATAGTCCGCCTGCAGTTGCTCACACTTCTCGCGGAGCTCCTGCTCCTCCACACGGGCCTGCGTCATTTCCTCCGTCCGTTGCACGAACTGCCGTTCAAGCGACTCGATGTGCATTTGGGTCTTTAGGAACAGTTCTTCGGTGGTCATGCCTTCCTCCCCCACGACCACCGGCGGAGGCTTCTCCCTCTTCGGCTTCGGCTTCTTGCCCTTCTTGTCCGCCATCGCCGCTGAGCCTTAGACCGCGCCGCAGAGCCTCTTCTGAACGGGTCTTACATGAACTCAGTATAAATACTGTAAAACCAGAGCGATGAAAATCAACAGGAGACGGCGCGAGACAAGCGGCAGCCACTGCGCCTGTGACCAACCAGCACACAACATGCCTTCTACGCCGCACCAGCCCACAGCCCAGGCCACGAGTGACACACACGCCCAAAGCCCATGTCACACGTGATGTACCATGGCGCCCGTGGCACAATAGCAGCCCCAGTGCGATGTAAACCCGGACACCTCTCACGTCACGCATTGAACGCAGCGGCAGAGGGTTCGTGCTGGGCCAAAGGAGGCGAAGCGGACGTCGTCACATCCATAGTCCGCCAAACGACTCCCGCACTACACCGTTACAGCAACGCTTGCGGTGCTCGAATCCCATCCTCAAGCCGTGCGTCCATTCATCTGAATGCACCCTCACTGCACCATTGGCCAGCCCAAGCCACAAACATGGCCCTGATCCATAATGCCATACCCTCAAGCCCCGCACTCCACTGAGACAACGGAAAGTCCTGGGTTGGTACATCAACCGAACGGAGTGACGTGCAGAAGCGAGCGGCACCAGCGAGCGGCACCAGCAGCTACATAACCACTACAGTATCAGGGTCACCAAAGTGGAGAGGAGTAATAGTCGGTTTTCGTTTGGGTTCCTGAGGGGGGGTACCTTAAATGGGGGGGGGGTACTCAGTTATTGTTGTATCACAGCTCTGGTGGGGCATTTCCCTCAGGCAACGACACAGCCACACGGCAGCAAGCCCTCACGGACAGTGATGCTGATCACCTGCTCCTGATCAAGAAGAATAATGCCAACAACCGCCTTACTGCCACGTTAGGCTGCATTGCGGCAGCCATGTCAGGAGCCGCAATTGTATTGTTATTGCTATTGTTAATCGGCCTGCCATTCTGTGTTGCGTTCCTTTTGTTTGCATCAACACCTTCTGAGACCAGTGCCTGTGTTTGATTGCAAACAAAAAAGTAAAATCATTTTGCAGACTGCATTACCCCACACAGTTGTGGGGGCATGACTGTCTATGAAGCACACCAAATGTGACATTTGTTGTGCAACTGGAATTCCTGGATGGGATCTTAAATTCTGTACTCTGCAGGCATGGCTGGAGTTGATTTGGCTGGTACCGTAGGGTGGTCTGCTTGGGGGCTTCTCGGTTAACAGTACCTCCCAACGTGCCCTCTAAGTCTCAGACCCGACGAAGCTACAGTTGGGCGTCACAGACGCCGGTTTCCATCGACTTGAGAAACAGTGGAATTGCGCGTCAACAAAATGCAGTTGCACAATTTTCTGGCCACAAGAGGCAACCAAGGCACCGTGCAGATTTCAAACCTGAGAGGCTACTACAACGCGCGCGCGCACACACACACAAACATTGTAAATCCTGGCAAATTAGTCAACTACAAAGGAAGGGTGCGGTATGCTTCATTTTGTGCACCAAGCCTTGTGCAGGGCCGCATGGCTCCAGATGTCCACATGTGTGACGCTGCGTTGTACAAGATTAAGCCATAAATTTGCGTGCCAAATCCACGCGCTCCCCAAACCCCTACTCCAGCCACCCCCTTCTGTCCATATCCAGACAACCCCCGTCAACTATGGGACCCTGATGCCATGGGCCCTTGAAGCAAGTGAATGCAGCACACCCACAGGAGCCACACGTTTGATGTGCACAGTGCAAGTCAACAAGCACGGGACATACGTCCGCTCGGGTATCACAGTGGGCCCCGTGAATGCCACAATGCGTTGACACAGGGATGTGCCCTGCCTCCAAATATCTGTTCCGCCATTTGTGCCACCCGCAACGGTGAACGTGTGCCAAATCTATTGCGTTGCCGTCCCTATGGGCCCCTGTGGCCCCTGTTGAGGGCCCTGGTTGGATCCTCCTCTTCGTGGGAAGCGGTAGGCAAGGCACTCACGAAATGGACTTTGCGGCTCAGATTCCACACAAAAAGGGGGCGGGGGCGCACGCAGTTTGAGCCGTGTTGGCCCACACAACCCGCGCGATTCGTGTAGCTTTGCCCGGAGGTGTGCCTCACATGTCCCGCTGCCGTGCGGTGTGTTGCGGCCAAGGACCAAAGCCCGAGAGCGTGGACGAGGCCTTTGCCCCACAAACCTCCCTGGCCATCAGCGACGGTGGCTGGAGTGGCACGGCGAGGGCTTCAGGCAAGGTCGTGGGAGGGGGGGTTGTCAGTGGGGCCGACAACGCCTGACCCCCACCGTCGGTTCTCGGGGCAGCGGTGGGTCGTGAGGGTGGCGGGCGGTGGGGCTGTATCGGGCCAGCCGCCCTCCAGAAAGCGTGGGTGGCTGGTCGGCGGACCTCCAACCGACGCGCAAACCGCGGAGCCAACCGCCGTCAGATGACCGCCCGCTGCGGTCCGTCACCCGCTCACGTGAGCGATCGCTCAAGCGCGGCCTCAAACAGGGACACACGGAAGCAACGGACCACTGAGACCGTACCGCCCTTGGGCCCTACGGTGCCCGTTCACATGTGCCCTCCCGTTGTGCCTCAGGCATCTGGCGCCACAGCACCGCATTGCCCATTCAAGGCCCAGGGACGGTTCACAACGGGGACTAGGCAAAAAGGGCAGGGGGGTTGACCTTCGATCCACGATCTGCGCCGATCCTTGGGGGGGGGGGGGGGTTCAGGCCCTCCGATCCGCGTGGATCGGATTGCCTTGGGGTCGTTCCTGCACACTGCGGGAACAGCGCGGCACAGCACCCAATAGGAAGTTAGCCACCCTGTGACCACCCTGAAAACCCCCCACCACCGGGGGAGCTACGTCCACGGGACAAAAACAGCAGATTTAGATAGCAATCAGGCATTTTCAGTGTGAAACATAGTTTGTTTAACTCATTGTCTGAGTTTTTGGACTGAGCAGGAATCTGAGGAGTCCCGCGTATGGGAACACAATGGGTACCGCAGTCATGTTGGCCATTGGGGAAAATGGGTCCAAAAGAGCCTACTTTTCGCACAGCAAACGGTGCGCCCCCCTAGTCCCCAATGCACGCAGCGGTGGGGCCGAACGCTGTTTGTGCGTGGGCGCCACGGTTGGTGGGGCAACGGGGGATGGGCTGCATGCAGGTCAACAAAGCGCTCCACACATGCACGTCCTGGATTGCATATGCAGCAATGTTCGGCAGTTCCACTGATGGGGGATGGGGGGGGCAGCCACATTGCATGCGCTCGTCCAGGCGCTCGTCCATGACACTCGTCCGCTGCCACGCCCACCTCCGTGTGGGACATTCACCCGCTTCTGCACTCAGCACAACGCAGCGCTGAATCACGGAGGGCACGCCCCGACACAGGCCCGTGGCACACGAGACGCACCGGAGTGCTGCCGCGCCCCGCGTGGCAAGCGAGGGCACAGTGCCGTGTCACGTAATACACGTTGGCCTGTGTGTGCGCTTCACCCCTGAGCACAGCCCCGTATCACATACGGTGCCTTGGCCTGTCAGTGTCCAGCGCGCGCGAGCACAGCCCATGCCGAGCTGTGTGGCGATGCGGCAAAGGCCCGACCGCAACGGCCGCAGTCCACATCATTGGGACCGACTGCGCGGGTGGGCTTGGGCTCTCGGGGCGGGAAGTGGGGCAGCTTTGGGGACGACTGCAACTGTGGGCCCCAGACGGTGTTCGCCAGCCAACGTTCCCTTGGCCAAAGGCACTGGGCACACGCAAGTGCTCCGCTCGTTGCGGCAATGGATGAGGACGGCGCCGCAGCCACTGCACCGCCTGTGACCAACCAGCACGCAGTCCGTGCCTTCTACCACGCACCAGCCCACAGCCCAGGCCACGTGTGACACACACGCCCAAAGCCCATGTTACGCGTGATGTGCCATGGCGCCCGCGCCATGTGTGGCACAATAGCAGCCCCAGTGCAATGTCAACCCGGACGCAGTCTCATGTCACGCGTGCCGCACTGGTGCCACTGACCTGTCCCCAAAGCGCCGGCCCATCATCCCAGTCTCCAATGGACGAGGAGGAGGGGCGGCCCCCTCTTCATCCTTTGCCCGCACGCCCCGGGCGGCCCTTCTTGCCCTTCCCCATCTTCGCCTGAAACGCCGCCACACGGGCCTCCGATACCAAGTCCAAAGGGTTGCCCACGTTGGCCGCGGCCTCAGCCCCGCGGTGCACGTACACGCGGAGGACCTCCCCCAGGCCGTGCAGCAGCACCGGGAGCCGCTCCCGCTCGTGCATGTCGTACCTGTCCAGCACGTACTTGGCCCGATCCAAGACCTTCGGGCTCTGATGGGCCATGCCCGGCCCCACGCCCACCCGCAGTCGACAGAAGCGTTCGGTTCGCAGCACCGAAATGATGCTCCTCAGGCCGTTCTGCCCCCCGCTCCCCCCCTTCGTCACGAGTTGGCAGGAGCCGAACGGCAGCTGGACCTCGTCGTGCACCACCAAGAGCTCGGGCATGCGGTTCATACTGAGCGGATTGGTCTTGAGCTTGAGCTGGTAATGGTCCAGCGCACGCCTGGGCCCAAGAAGGAAGCGGAGGATGATATGAGAGCGCACCCAAGGGCAGCGCAAGAGAGTGGTGGCCTTCCACCGCACCCCTGTCCCATGCCGTTGTATAGACACTGTGTGTGCGTGTGTGTGGTGGGTGGGTGGGTCACCGTGACATCATGAGCGGGCTCCCCACCTCTTCCGATTACCGCAACACCCACTGATCGCATCGCATCTGATGCCGTCCAATCACCACCACACCACCACAACCCCGCGATTACCTGGAGTCTTCCATGCGAGAGAGAGAGAGGGGGGGGGGGGGGGAGTCTAGCGCATAGCCTCACAAAATGTCTTTGTACTGAATGGCCTGATGAGGTGTTTGGAGACTTGTGTCCTGTAACCATCGTGCCCTGCTGTGCTTCGTATCGTTCACATCGGGTTATTGGTCGTTGGTTCATTCAGTTCCCTCACGAAGTGTGCGCGCTTGTTGAAGTTCTGATACAGATCAGACATGCAGACCTTCTTGCAAGAGACAGGTCAGCGAGCAGCAGAAACAGAACCGTGTGGACGCGGCCTCCGGCAGGCGGACCCCGTTTGACGGGGCCATCCACCCGGCGCTGACTAGAATCAATTCACTCAGGCACATCATATGCGGATGATTTTCTGCAATCACGCCCCCCCCCCCACACACACACATAGGGGGAGTTCGCGCACCGCGTCAGGTATTGGAACAACTTCCCCACGAAATGGTCTACCTTTGAAGCCCTTGTAAATACTTTGCTATTTGCTGGGTTGCTGGGCAAGTCATGGCAGGGTGTGAGGGCCTCCTTGGGCGAGCTTACATGCAAACAGTGCTGAAAGAAGACAAAGAGGCCTGCCAACAAGGGAACATTACAAAGGATACGGCAGAAGCAAAGGCGCATATGTATATCATGAACGCTTTTGGGCTCCCAACCGGGCGCAGTAGCCTCTAAATCAGCGGAAACGGTCCACGGAACAACCCCAGTATACGCACCGCGCGTGTACCGCGCGCGCACCCCGTCTGATACTCCCCATGCAGGCGCTCAATGTTGACAAAGATGAACATCAGCGAAGGAAATTTGGACACGCAAACGCGCAGAAAGAATTGGCAACACACGCGCGCAGACATGCACACAAACACACAACAACACACACCACACCGTACGCACACCCACACGCGAACGAGCACGGGCACACAACACACCCACAGGCACACACCTGACGGCACCGCCGCTGCGATTCATAAACGTGTGGGGCTGCAGCAGCAGCAGCCGCACGAGTGGAAAGGGCACACCCTCCTGCAGCGTGCGCTCCCGCCGCCGTTCCGAGATTTGGTCCGCCAGATCCGGAGGCGCGCCATGCCCCACCGCGTGAGGGGGGCGGAACTGGGCGTCGCAGGCCAGCAGGTCCCCCTGCAGCGCCTTGGCGAACTGGAAGTCCGGCAGCGGAGCAGCCGCCCCATCTCCGAGCCCAGCCCCGGGCCCCACCGCCATCAGCGGCAACTGCGACTGGGCAAAGGCGCGGAGCACATCGAAGCCAATGTTGTGGCGCGTGCCCTCGTACTTGTCCCCCGGATTGCCCAGGCCAACGATCAGCCGCGTGACGGGTCGTGCTGCTGGGGGCGCGTCAGTGACTGCACTGTCAGCACCCGCAGCGTCTGGGCCCTCTGGGTCCGAGCCCGCTGACCCGGCGGGGCCTGTCAGGGAGGCCCTCTGCGGACGGTAAGGGCCCATGGGGCGAACGGCACGGGACATGCGGGTCCCCCCGGCCCCGGGAATCGTGCAGAAGTGGCGGCATCGCAGACGCGGCATCTGCAGAGCGACACGGGAGAGGCCCCTGCGCAATGCAGCCGTCGTAACGGCGCGTTCAACGCCACCGAAAAACGCAGGGAACGGCATGCGGCGAGGAACGCGGCGCCTTCAGGGGCCGTTGAGCGGGAACTGCGCGGCCCACACCCCTGTGCACGACGCTGCATAGGGGGTGTTGCTGCACAGCGCGCAGAGTGGGCACAGCACCCAATAGTTACATAGCTGTCCCGTGACCACCCTGAACACCGCCCACCACTGGGGGAGCTATGTCCACGGGGCAAAAAAAAAGAGATTCAGACAGCAATCTGGCATTTTTCGTCGGAAATACAATTTTAACTCATTATCTGACTTTTTGTACTGGGTAAGAATCTGAGTAGTCCTGCGTTTGGGAACACAGTAGTTACCGCGGTCAGATTGGCCATCGGGGAAAACGGGTCCAAAATAGCCTACTTTCCGCACTGCGCATACAGCGCACGGTGCGCCCCCCAAGCCACCACAACCTTCTACCGCAGCCCACAGGCTGTTGGTGGTATGGAGCACGCAGTGTGCGTGCACCGCACGAAGCTGTGTGGCTGGCGGAGCTTTTGGCGCAATGTGTGTGCGCATCTGGTGCGTGCCATTAGAGACCCTGTTCCGATGTGAGAAAATGCACGTTGCAGGACCTGAACCGCGCACAGTCACATGCTGCAACCTCCAGTTCAAGCTCAAGATGCACGAGGCAATGCTGCAGCAGGGCACACCGTGCATCCGCGTTCATCAAAACCGACAAACTGTTTCCCTTGGGGTCCATGGGCAGCCCCCCCCCACCCCCAGCCCCACCAAACTGGGTGCCTGGGCCACATTTGCGTTTGGAGCTCAAGCTCTGGATGGGAAGACCACAGACCAATGCAAAAGAAGGTTAGAGTTGAGTAGAGCCCGAAGCGTTGATGGCCAAAACGGAAACATGACGTGATGTTGCTGTTGCCTGTTGCTTGCCGTTGGCCAGATATAAGGGGGGCAGAGGGTAATAGCACTTCCCATAACATGTTTACACACTCTCCAACCCCCCCTCCACCTCCCAACAGGGGCCTGCAGCCCGTATGAACTGCGTGATGGTGGGAGGGGTGGGCACAAAAACATGTTCTCCGAAGCCCAAGGTCAAGGTCCTTTGGGGCCCCTTTGGTGACTCTTCAGAGGCGGGCCATGTTGAGTGCCATGTGGACCGTCCGCACGACCTCGTGGAGCGATATGCCCTTCATGCCCGCGACAATGAAGGGGCCTCCCAGGGCGCGCTTGTATACCCAGGAGGCCTCCGTGTAGAAGGCCACCGGCTCCAGCTTGGAGATATGTGGGGAGGGCACCTCACAGGCTTTCGGTGCAATATCATCACTGCCACATTATCAGTGATTAGTTGGGGACTCTGTATGTGCAAATTCATCCCCAAGTAGCCTCGTACAGGACATGGCCCAGTCCTGGGCCATGCCCCGGCGGGGGGGGGGGGGGGTGCGGCCCTTGTTTGTGTGAACAATGTGGGCCCCCACCCAGTTGAATGTGCTAATGCACACAGTAGCCATTTGTGCTGCATGACCAATGCTAGTGGAGGGCACGTCAATACACAGACACACACACACTGCGTGAGGTGAGACCAAGCGCACAGCGATAGCACGGCAGTGATCGTCAAAACAGCTCGTCAGGCCAACATCAAAGTAAAGTCATGGAGGCTAGGCGCCTTTCTGACGGGCAGTGAAGGAGACAGTGCATGTAAATCAGCATGATGCGTCACGAATGAACTGTCCCTCCATTGACCGTAACGAGAGTATATACAGAGCATGTACCCCCTGTCGTTTCTCGGTTTCCTTTCCTATCCTATGGTGAAGGGGAAGCATGTACAGGCCCTGCTGGTGTCATCACTGTCTACTGTAGACCCGACCCGCTCGCCCCTTGGGAGGTCCACCCGTTGGGCAGCACGAGGTAGGCGCCATCACCGCGGCACAGCGAGTACCGTAGCGGTGGGCTCTGGCCCCATCCCCGGCTGTGGTGTCTGGGGTGTTCGGGGGGAGGGGTAGGAGGTGAGCGAGTCGAGCTGCCGTATCCTATCTCCTCCCTGTCTGCTGTGATGTGCACTTAGATCGCGCGCAAGCACTCGATCACACACACACACACACACTGATGGTTAGGAGGTCTCGTGTCATGCCAGAAGTTCTGGATAGTGGCGTAATCATCAGACCAGTCCCCTGTGACGTCGGCTACGTTGTATCCTTCCGGCAGAAGCCATGTGGCATAATGACCTCCCTCCCAGTGACAATGACGTTGTACCCAGCGTTGGGCAATATGCAAGTGACAACACTTTGGGAGGGGAATGTGGGGAAGGATGTGGTTCATGTACCCAACCAATTTTGACACTTCGTGGTGGGAGGTTGCAGCGCTGCGGACCATTGCACTACTCATGGCCCTGCGGATTTGTTTTTGGGAAAATCCGTTGAGGGACGCTACTTGGCACCAAACTGCCGCAGACAACATGTGTGAGAGGGGGGTGAGACACCAGGGTCTTGCATTCGTAAGTACACCTGTGAATATCCCGTGGGGATACTTTGTTGGGGCGTGTTGGGGGGATAGCGGGGGGGGGGGGGGGCAGTTTCAGTTCCCACGCGTCATTCAGGGAACTCGGCTGGATAAAGGCAGTATGTTGATGGTCCTTATGCATCACCGGTGTATACCCCATGGCTGAAGCACTGTCCTTCAGACAGTGGCGTATACACACCTCATCATAGGGGCACATGACCCGTAGTTTCCATGCTGTCTGGAGAATAGAGCATACCTGTCGCACGATCGCTCTACGTGGACTGTCTGGAAAGGATGTGGCAAGTAATATGTTGTCTCTGAATTGACACAGGCTCAATTGACACAAGCTCAGTACCCCCCACTCCGTTTCCCAGTAGAAGTATCCCGATGCTGTGATCTATAGGGTGCCCAGTTCTCTGAATAGGTGCCTATTCTGGTAAACTTCCCACTGGCAATGTAAATCTGCCGATTGTGCAGAAAAACTCCCACCCATTGGGATGCACCCAGGTCGCTTCCAGACATTGCCTGCTGCTTGGACATAGTTATTGTGTTTCAGTTCGAATTCAATTTTCGCCGTGAGGTTCTGGTGCTCAATGTACCAGAATTTACTGGAGTTCCCTCGTCCTACCCTATCAACACACACACACACACACACAACACCAACCACTGAAATCCAGGCCGAGCCGCATGCATAAAACAACACGGATCCCCATGGCTTGATTTCCCCCACAACCCCCTGCCATGAGTCACGCTGTGCTTTGTGTGTTGGTTGCCTTTGTACCATGTTTGAGCTGCAGAAAAGTCTGTTGGAAGCTCAGGTTCCAGTTTCTTCTTCATGCAATGGTATAAATCCTCTCCGCTTTGGACTGTTTTGCTGTTTGTGCCTATGCCATCGTCATAAACTGGGTGCAAAGGATGGGCCAAATTCTTAGACACAGCAAGAAGGTACTCCAAATTGTTTGGTGAGGTGGGGGCAAAAACAGGCGCGGGTGGGTAATGGTCAAAAAAAAGATGCCCGGCGCATGCCCGGTGCGCGCCCGGTGGCGCCAACGCTCCCCAAAAAACTGTGCGCACGCAACCAGCTAGGCCTCATAGCAGGACAACCGCAGCAGGACACCAATGTGCATGGGCGCCGTGGTCCGGACAGTGGGCTGTATCATCAGCTGGGAACCTGGTGCTGGCACTCCTTGGGCAGTTTGCATCGGTCATCCCGGTACGTGGCCACTGAATACTGTATCACCCAACAATTTGACAAAAAAATACAAGGAAATTGGCAGGGCCCCTTGTGGCTCCACACATATTGGGGAGCAGGAACAACCATTCATCTGAGTGCATTGCAACTCAGTTGCTGCACTGCACGCTACAGAAGCTGCCCACTTGACGACCAAAATGCAAAATTGTTAGAAATGCACACATGAGCTGATGTTTTCTTTCATTTTGGTCCAGAACAAGATGAGCTGGCGTAGCCTGCTCACTGTCTGGTGTTCGAGATGACTCCTCGGAATCAGGGTTCAGAGCCGTCCAATTCCACGACAATCCCGCTAGGAACTGTGGTAGCGGATCGAACATGTGCTGACGATTTGCTGAGTCTGAACCCAGGTTATGCAGTGGGACTGCCATGCCCGTAGGCCTTCCAGTGTGAAAAGGCTGTTGGCCGAAAAAGACTCCGGAATTCAAAGCACAGTGGATTGAAAGAGATGTGGTACACCTCTGAAATACGAGCAGTGCAACTCATTCGCTGCACTGCACGCTGCAGCAGCGGCCCAATTGACTACCAAAATGCAATTGCCAGAAATGCACAATGAGCTGCTGTTTTCTGAGATGAGAGAAAGACAATCAGAGGCACAGGAATCTCGGCTCAGTAGGTCTAGCGGCTGGTCCACACTAGTCCTTGGGTCCAGAGGGGGCGGGCGGGCGGCGGCGGGGGCGGGGGGGTTTTGGCATGACGCCATGGTGTTTGGATGTCTGTTATTGGTGGGGTGGGTGGTGGGGGATTGAAGTGTGGAATGCTGGGGCCCCCAAAAGAGTAGAAATCAGACGTGGCTACATAACCCCTGCCGTCTCAGGGTCCCCATTGTGGAGAAGCGGTGGCCTAAGGGCCAAGTGACACTACCCTCGGCCCAGAGGGCCCCTAGGGGGAGGGGGATTGAGCCCTTGAGTTGATTCAGCAAGGATTCCCGTGCATCAAAGGTAAATTTAAATTAGGCAGATGGAAGCGGCAGCCTGGTGCATAATATTCTCTCGCGTTTCGACAGACACATAAACTTCAGATGGATAATCAACTGCTGTATGCCAGGACGTTCCTCGACAGGAAAGAAAAATTTGGGGCCCAAAAAAAGGCCGAGCCGGCCGCCAACCGACGGTGGTTGGCTCGTCACCGACGGCGGTTGACTGGTCAAACACCAGCAGTTGCCAGTTAACCGACAATGGTGGGCCAGTAGCCGCCGGCAGTTGGCCTGTAACCGCCAACCCGGGGCACGTACGTTCCTGAACAAAAAGAAAAACAGAAAATCCTGGGTGTCCTGAAGGGACGTTCTGCTGTGTGCAGATACTCACCGGACCGCACACTACAGAAGCTGACCACTTGACCACCTTTGGCTTGACAAGCTATGCTGAGAAATGTAGGGTGTGCAGGCAGATTTACTGCCCTATGGTGGGTTGGCCCACCCGATCAGCACGGGACCCTTCAATTCTCTGCCACAGCTGTCGCCTCTTTTCCTGCGGGATACCTGTGAGAGCATGTAGGCCTGTGCGAGACATTTGGCATAGCCTGTGCTTTGTCAGGTAGCCAGCTTCCATGATACAGTCGGAGTGCTCCTTGAGGTCCCAGGTCCGCAAGCAATCTGCCACTTCATGGAGCTGGGCCACTTCGGCAATCAATCTCTTCTGATGGATCGGCTTGATATTAAGCACTTCCAATTCGCTCTTCTCCACCAGCACCAAGTTAGAGAGTGAATCGCAGCCGTACTCGATAAGGCTGCATGAGTATTGAGACAATCCCCATTGCTCCAAAAGTTTTTCTACCGCCAGATGTCGAGATAGCGACAGTCCAGCGTCGACGACTGGAGAAGGATCAACCAGGTCACTGCCCGCTTCAGTGTCAATTACACAGCGTGAGCCAGAGCCACTAGCTTTGTGTAAGATCATTTCCTTCAGAGTTGAGTACTGTAAGACACTACCCTCAAAGCCTGCACCGGCAACCCACCCTAACTCGAGGAAAAAGGACTCAAGTTGTCCCGTTTTGTCGTTACGCTTCTCTTCTTCAACAACGCTTACCAAGGCGTCCATGTTATTGGATACCACAGTGTCTTCCTCCATTGGTATTCCAACCTCCTCCAGTCTTGATAACAGCCGACCAAAGGGAGTTGCGCCAGCGACGGGCAAGCGGCTGCGCTCATGCTCATCGTCACAGGCATCTTCGTCGCTGTCAAACTGCAGAGCCACGACAGAGTCAGAGGCTGCCTGGGATGCCAATGCATCCGCTCCATTACCAGAGAGCTGCATCTGACCTGCACGAGAAGGAGACGGTGGGGCCTGTATCTGTGGAGGTTTTGGATGAAGCTGTGCCAACTCATTGTAGGCCTGTAACAAATCACAAACATCCATTTCTGACATATTGCCATGAACATGTTTGGAGCTGCACACGCTGCCAATGTGACCACCGTGGATGGCTTCCTCCACAGTTTCCGCAATGCGCAGTGTGTGGACGTGGCACTGCTTGACTTGCCCCATGCGATGGATCCGGCTCACTGCCTGCTTTCGCATTGAACGGTCAAGGACGGGTTCCATGAAAATGATATGATTGGCTTGGGTGAGATTGTGGCCGAAGTAACCAATGGAAAGAGGCAGAGTGAGCACATTCGCATCAAGACTGGCGGAGCTGGTGCTGGTGCTGCTGGTGCTGCTGCCGCATAAGTCACTTCGCTGCAACCGCTGCTTAGCAAAAGCCATCCTTGCTTGTTGCTCATCGTGAGCCCAGCTCAAGTACTCCAGATTGTTTGCCTCAAACACGGCATGGATTTCTTCCAGCGCTTCGTCAAATTGCGTCATTACGATGACCTTTGCATCCATCAGGACCCTACAAGACCTTTGGCGTAAGGCCAAGAAGCTGAATGGCGACATCAGCCATATACTACAACTTCTGGCAACGAAGCAAGCTGCGGTGGACGCCGCATTCCACACCCCTCGCCCTTGCCGCCTGTGGACTCCCGAAGATATTGAGTTGGCCGTTGCCAAATTGAAGGAGGCGTATGCCGCCTTCAGGACTGCACGCCGACAGTTGGAGGAGTGCCCACTTTGCTTCGTAGGGCTGAAGGGTGCTAAGACCTGCACTTTGGGGTGCGAAGCCGCGCATGCGTTTTGCACAGAGTGCGTGGATACGATATTCGCTGAGTGTAAAGCAGCAGGCCAACGACCGCACTGCCCTCTCTGTCGGGTAAAAGTCCATCAAAGGAGTGTTACGTACATCATGCCCAATCAACCAAGGCTGGACCTGACTGTCATGCTTGAGGAGACGCCGTTCCACTCTGACCCTAGTATGGTCGTGAAGGGGGCCTGGAGCTGTAAGATGTTTGCTGTTGTGGCTCTTCTGAAAACTATCCACAAAGCTGAACCAGGCGCGGCTGGAGCGCTCCCAAGTGCAGACATGACGGCAAACAAGGCCTGCCGGTGCGTGATCGCGTTGTACTCCTCAAAGGCCACAGGCCATGATAGCGCTCGTTGGTACAAGCGCAACTGTCGGAAGAAATGACACGCCAAGCCGTGGCTGGGAAGTGCACGTCGCCCATCGGTGGCCTTGCAGGTCAGGCACCTCTCCTGGCCACTCAAACATGGATGGCCTCTGACTAAGTGGGTCGCCGCGTGTTCCGCTTCTTCAGCCCTGTACATATGAGCAAGCCGTGCACGCGCCTTGGCCATGTCCTGGTGCGTAGCCTTCAAGTTGTGCAACCTAATTTGCACTTCCAAGGCCAGTTCCTCTGCTCCTAGGATCAGACGGCCATCAAACACCCACGGGGAGGAGCGCCATCCAGACAGGGATGCAGCGTCGGCACTTATGAGGCTATTCAACCGAGGAATGAAATCAGGGGTCCCTCGAATGCTGCTGCAGATAGTGCTACCATCGGAGCACAAGCTGTCAATCATCCTTCCATCAGACAGGTCTTTGATCGTCACCGGGTTGAAAGAAGTGGTCTCGCAGTACCAACACCGAAGATGGTCTTCCACACTCTCTCGATAATCAAAGTTTTGACCTTGTGCAGCTTGCAGCATGTGGAAATACAGCAGGAAGTAATCACTTGTGGGGCGATCCTCAGGCTCCACATTTCGTAGGGCATCCATTCCCAACACACACGCCTCCTGCATCCGTGGCAGATCATGCTCATGCACACGCATCATATCATACGTCTGCCACAGCACCTGCTCCCAGCAGCGGAGCACCTCTTTCTTGGACTCATTCCTGATCTCAGTCCAATATGTTTTTCATCCCGTTCAGTATGGGCATGCAACAGAACTTCTGAAGCTTCAGGAGGCAGTTTCGGAGCCTTTTGACGGCGGCCAAACTGCACTTCACACCCTTCTGCTGGCAGGATCTCACCAGCGCAGCGAATTTGGCGTGTTCTCTTTGGTAGTAGTCGCGCTCCTGGGGCGTGAATGGCAGAGAATGGGAGTGCTCCTTCAGATCCTGAATGCCCATGGCCTGCGCTGACAGCAAGGTACAAGTGCGTCGCATGATCCGGGTGAACAACGTCACAAACTGGGCCTGTGCCCTGCGGTCACCCCCCTTGCACGGGTCAGCAATGGCTTGGTGCCACCATTGCTGGTGCTTGAAAAATGGAGCAATCTGGAGCAGGTACATTTGCCCTGTTTCTCCCCGGAGCAAGCTGCCTTCAGTGAGCGGAGTCCCACTCACTGCCCATCTGCATGCCGCCTGCAGCTTGTTACAAAGTGCTGTCATCTTTGCAAAGGAAAGAGTCTTACACTCCTGGCTCTCATCCAACACAACACGCCGGAACACCACTTGGTTCAGTGGTGACTGCACCCTCGACTCACCGTGCAGGGTCTCCAAGGTCAAGCACAACGTCCATCTGTGCCAAAAGCCGTGGCTCGAAGTGCCAGCTTGAGGGCCGATCGTTGCCTCGGAAGCTTTCGGCAATGGTCACTCGATTCCGCCGCATGAAGTAGTGTTGACCAAAGCTCCACTTGAAAACTGTTTCAGCCGCTTCCCCAGGACTCGTTGCTGGGCGTACACAAGCGCCTTCAGTGATCCCTGTTGCAGGACAGCTAGCATCTCATTGACCCAGTGCGTAAGGAGCGACTCAGGGACGACAATAATCGTTGCCTTCGGAGCGGTCGTTTGTTTATCGGGACAGCATTCCTTGCAAAGAAACGGCAGGAAAGGGGAATGCATTGAAGCCGTACCGCTGACATCCATGACATGGTGGTCTCTGCGGCTGCACTGGACACAAAGGAGAAATGGCGGCATCCTTGGTGGTGCAGGTACAGGCTTTGGCTCCATTTTGGTGGGCCAATCGAGGGCATCCTGCAAATTCCTCTTGGTCAAACAGACCACTGTCAACACCATACGGGTCTTGCCAAGGCCCGGGGCATCACCCAGAATCCCCCCACAAATGTCTTTAGCGTTGTCTCTGCACTGGTCATAATCACACTTGTGCGCCAGCTTGCCTGTTGTCCGGTTAAACAACACCTTTGTGTTATGGGGGAGCGGGGTCCAGACGGGGCTGACAACCTCGCGGCCTCCTTGTTGCTCACGCCACAGCATCCAAGCAATAGATTTCTGTTGGTATTCAGTGAGGCTCCAGCCCGGGGTATAGAAAGCAAATGTAGGCAGAGGCTTCGGCTCCAGCCAAGGCGCAGAGCCTTCATTTTCCTGGAATTCGTTATTTTGGTGTAAATGCACATAAAATTCTCCGACCCGCAACCCGTTGTTTCCGAAAAAGGTTGCAATATTTGGGGGGAGATCTTTCGCTGCGTTCTCGCAGATCCACTCAATGACGTCCTGCAGGTGCGGTGAGCACGAAGGTGATCCCTGACGTGATAGAGTACTGATCATAGATCCCTCGCAGAAGAAGGCTTTGTTGTCTTGGTACCGGCTCCTGAGATAGGCACCGATCTTGGTGTCCTTGTCGTGCACCTGGGCCTTCAGTGCTGCCACGTTCTCATCCAGCAAGCGATGCAGGGATTCCCAAGGTGACAAACCCTTTGCTCTTCCCCGCGCCCCGGTCGTTCAGCGAAGCACCATTGCTTCACGTCCGGCGGGGTCAGGAGGAAATGGTATGCCTTATCTGCGGTGGCTATGCGAGCTAACACAGGCGCGGCCTTGACACTTGGAAACGTGACAGGAATGAGTTGCAATGTAGGAATGAGTTGCACGTCCTGCGAGCTTGGGGCATCCTCTTCAAGTGCCTCTGTTGGCAAAAATCCCAAGAACACTTCACCATCAGCTTCTGCATTCATAGCACAGGGTCCCTCACCCGTCGCATCCTCCGCATCCACATGATCTCGGTCCGAATGGCGACCCACAGTAGCGCTGTCACCCCATCCATTCCAATGCTCTCCTCATCCTCCTCCTTCCGCCTCCGTTTGGGTGATCTGGGATCTGCTGCCTCAGGGCGCAGATGTTGGCCCTGGCCCGGGTCGCCCGGGTAGGATGCCATGATATCTGGGCACAGGTGGAAAGCATAGCAAGTTCCGAACCCCAGGACTGATGCAGGGCACATAGTCAAGTGTTCCCATTGTCAAGCCTTGCGTGCCTATGACATATGAGTGTATGTATGTGTGGTGGTGGGTGCTTCGTGTTTCTGGAGGGTTGAATCCGTGTACAACTTGCTTCCTTGCTTAACTATCAATCCCGTGCACATGGCATTGGTCACTCGAGTGATGCATGCTTCAACAATGCGTATGGCACAGTGCTTGCATGCTTGATAGGAGCGGCATGTATGGGCGATACCCCTTGTGGCCCAACCATGATCCCTCAGCACCCACTGCAATATTCACCACTAAGCACAATTACACACCAATAAAAGACGCTGGAGCAAGAATAATAAGAACATATTCTAGAAGACATCTTTCATAGATTCCCAAGCTGGGCGTACTGTCTCCCACCCTGGTATCGTCCACCCTGCCAACCATGAGATATCTTTGGTTTCTAGTATGACTGGCATACAGAAAGTGTGGAACTGCCTCTACGCCAAGATGAGAATCATTTGCTTGCTTGACCAAAAAGAAAGAAAGTAAGCAGAAGTGGACTGTTCTAGGAACCCACATCCCTCCACCCTACCTTAGCTTGGCTCAATTCCAAAAAGCACAGTCTGACAAATGGGGTGTCTGCAATAAAATAAGTGGCAGGGCGGATCATACAACAACAACCCAAAGGTAAGCCCACTGCACTATCCAACCACAAATTGGTGCAACATATTTTGTCATTTCTTTTTTTTTTCCTCAGGCTCAACAAGTTCGATGAGTATAATGTGAGCTCTCAGGCAACAGCCTGGGTCAAGAAGTAGGACATATAGTACAAACGAGGGTTCCACATTTGTCATGTGTTCCAGCTTTACCTGGGGCTACTTGTCATTTCCTTCTTGATTGTGTGGGCATTCTTGTTGTAGGCTTACTTCAAATTGGTTGTTCTCCCTACGCACTTGGTACTTGAACACTTTGCCTTTACCCTTTCCCCACCATCCCTACCCCCCATCAACCTCGCCTGCTACAATTACAGGCAACACATTGGCTGAACATGCATCAACATGATCTGCAATAAACCAAGGCAACGCTACGTGACCACCGCAGCCACACCGCCACCATCTCAATACACAAATTCAATACATGGCGAAGACACACAACTTAACAAACCCAGGCAAGCAAACAGTGAGTGCCCACCTCCCACCTCTTTGCCAATTTACACTCAATTTTTTTTCTGCACAAAACTTTAGACCTGCTCATGCTCCTATGTGTTGAATGGGGGCACCATTGGATACTTGCAAAAGAAATCAACCTCTTTGGTCATGTTGGAAGCAGTGCACATCCTTTTGTAGCACCTCCCGGACCCAAATATCCCATCAATGGTAACAAAGGTGCTTGGAAAATTCTAAAAACTAATATAACACATGCCCATTGCCTCTTGAACCCTTGAAATCACCATCCCATGTTGCATGGTGGCACCATTGGCCACTTGCAAAAGAAACCAACCTCTTACGTCATGTTTGCCAATGAGTAAAGAAAAGCATAGGATCAAGACTGGACAGATTTGTAACTCAGACTGCCTGAAAGAGAATAGGCAAACAAAAGTTTTGATAAAAACAGGTTTGGTGCACTATAGGTCCGTTTTCAGCACCTCTTGGACCCGAATATCCCATCGATGGTCACAAAGGTGCTCTAAAAAGAAGATAACACATGCCCATGCCTCTGGAAACTGTGGAATCACCTAGCTATGTTGCACGGGGGCACCATTGGCCACTTGCAACAGAAACCAACCTCTTACATCATGTTTGGGCACAATCATCATTTCCACTGCAACAATATCGGAGTGAATCAGGTATGTACATCATGTCTGGTGAACTATTGGTCCGTCTTCAGCATTTCTCAGACCCAAAAATCCCATCTTGGGTCACAAAGGTGCTCAGAACATCCTAACAACGAAAATAACACATGCCCATTGTCTCTTGAACCCTAGAAATCACCTTCTGATGTTTGCATGGGGGCACCATTTGCCACTTGCAAAAGAAACCAACCCCTTTGGTCATGTTTGCAGCACTTTAGGTTTGTTGTCAGCACACATGAGTGCGCATGCATGCACGTTGCATCTTGCACTGTAGTGAGCGGGCTCATCTAGACCTGTCATGAATAAGCCTTCACAAGGCGCACAACTCAAGGGAGGCACCCTTTTGGGTGCAGGCCCGACACACCATTGCCCGACACACCATTGCGTGAGGGCATCCAACATGCCCTCAGCACAGTGTGCGCACAGTGCAACTATTTGGGCGTCTGGCCGTACTAGAGACCCATACTTTGAGATACTAGGGGCATCATGGTTGCCCCTAGCATAGGTTTTGATGCTTCTTCCGCATTGGGGATATGGCATTTTTGGATTTTCACCCAATTTCACCTATTCCCACCCCTCCCCATGGTGTGGGTGTGTCCATCAAAGAATGTCCGGCCACATTAGGGACAGCCCAAAGGTAAAAAATGCCGACACTCAAGTTGTCATTTTCAAAACACAAACAAGCTACAAAAATGTCACAGGCCACGGGCATGTTCTTGGCAATGCGGGCAATTTACATGGTTGTGGCATCCGAAGACCTTGCATGAGGCGATCCCGTGGAGCAAGACCAGCAGGCGTGTTAATAAGATCATTCAACACCTGCTGCTTTGAGGTCATTCGAACCTCAAAGAAGATCATTGAATCACCCGTGAAGCTATGCTCCGGAGAACACACCTCCACCACCCCTTTTCCCTAAACATTGCCGTGTAACCCAATGAACCCCAGGTGTCAACGAGACAAGACGTTGTTCAACGAAACACCAAACAAACTTTAAACTATTCAAGGCTACCAATCCCCTACCTCCCCAAAAAGAGGCCTATTATCCGCTCTACCATTGGCAAGGGTGTCACAACACTCATTGTGGCCGGCGGAAAATGCGGATGCTTTGAGTCCATATCCCCAACTCAAGGGGCCACACAACGGAGCGCGGATGCCCTTTGCGCGGCTCAATCAAACACCCTGTTCAGTAGCAAGGGGTTTGCTCAGTCATACAGACCCGTAAGTGCCACCAGCAGAGTGCCTGAAACATGTGATCCTTTGGAGACATTGTCATTTGCCAAGATAAGGATGAGTCCATATCCCCAACTCAAGGGGCCGCAAAAAACTGTGGATGTTGTGAGTCCATATCCCCAACTCAAGGGGCCGCAAAAAACTGTGGATGTTGGGAGTCCATATACCCAACTCAAGGGGCCACAAAAGACTGTGAATATTATGAGTCCATATCCCCAACTCCGGGGGCCCAAAAAAACTGTGGGTTGCATTGTTTGGGAAGGAGGGCTTCCAGAGCTAAACAAGAAGGGGGTGCTGGGGAGGCCAAAATTTTTTTCTTGTTTTTCAAGAATGAATTCTCCATGAAATTTTCAGCATTTTAAGTATAATATAAACACATGGGGTCAAAAAAATCCGGCGCCTCTACCCCCCGGCCCGGGCAATTCTCACTTCTGAAGGGGGGGTTTTGGCATGACGCCATGGTGAAGGGGGGGGGGGCTAGGGGGGGCGTGTTTCTTCGTTCCAGGTGGGGGTTTTGGCAAGAAGCCATGGTCTTGTGTTCTCGTCTGCAGCTGGCGGCGCCCAGGTGGGGGGGGGGGGGGACAACATGCCCCGGGGTACTATTCCAAGGCCTTTCAAGAGTTTTTAAAACCATAGCCCTCTCAGAATTGACACATTTCATCTCAAACCCTCAACAATACACTTTTGCGCATTCAGTATCAATTGTACGAGCAAAATAATTCTGCATGCGCATCCTCTAACAATGTGGAGCCAAGAAATGCATAGCATTGGCTGCTCTTAGGCAAAAAGCCCTAGGGGGGGGGCATGATTCTCACTTCTGAAGGGGGGGGGGGGGGGCAGCAGCTAGGGGGGCCATGTTTCTTTGTTGTGCAAGGGGGAGGCAGCGACATGGCGGGGGGGGGGGTGGTAGTGCCGGACAGTTTTTCTCTAGAGACCCTTGTTGCCAGCCAACCCGGCACCACTATCTTTCAAAACCCGGGGGGGAGGGGGGGGGGGGGGGCTGGGAGGATTCGCCCCAGGGACCAAGCCCTGGTGCCCGGGGCTCAGAAAATGCTAAAAACTAAGGCAATGTATGCCCATTGGCTGTTGAACCCTTGGAATCACCTTGCATGTTGCTTAGGGCACCATTGGACACCTGCAAAGGACACCAACCTCTCAGGTCATGTGTGAAGCACTCTAGCTTTGGTTTAGCGCATTTGAGAATTGAATCTCGTATAGATGGCCATAAATGCTCTCACAAAGTGCCAAAAGCTAACAAAAAACATGCTTCACAGCACTTGAAGACTTGGAATCAACATAACATGTACCCCATGTGCACCATCCAACAGTGGCAAAAGAAAGTAACCTTCCACATCAAATTGTACATGTGTATGAATCAACATATCACAGAGTTCATAGTGCATGTTCAATTTGACAAGGATGCGATGTACAGTGTCCAATCATAGTCAATAATCCTCACAGCCCACACTGCAAATTCACATTGATTTTGCCGGCGCGTGCTAAACTTCGTTGTCCTGGTGAGCGCCATTGAATCTTGCTTTAGACCTGGTGGTGCTTGATTGGAACACCCGGCCTGCAACCCTTGCCTGCCAAGGTTATGGGCCAATGGCGACCGTACTCCGGACGGTGGAGGAAACGTTGAACCGGGGGGGCCAGGCTGCGGGTCTCGGTCCGCTCCCTCAGGGTGGCCCAGTCTTGGTGCCTCGGGGACTGGTGCCGCAGCAACCATCTCCGTGGGCAGGTGCACCGCGGTCGGGCAACAGCAGTACTACCAGCAATGGCTGCCAAATGACTGAACTATTTCAGCACAGTGGCGGGCTGGCAGCACAGATGACAAGCCCCCAACAGAGGCCACACTGCCGGTCCCGGAATCCCTGCGAGCCGGGCAGCCAGTGCTCATGGCACGTCTGCAACCGCAACTCGCGGCTGTGGGGCTACCCAATCAGATCCTAGGTGGCTAGCCCCAACAATTAAATGGCCTGGATGTTCCATGGCACCACCTCTGATGGGACCACCACCGAGACCGGACGCGTGCCCACCGCCACCGCCCATGGAAGCCCCCTCCCTGCCACCGCCAGCTGCACCCCACCGACCACAGAGAGGGCATGTTGATATGTCTGAAACGGAGCACCATACATTTGCAAACTGAGACAAACCCCTCAATAGCAACAGAAAGTTCAACGAATTGCAATCAGAAATGGTTACAGGCTACAATACGGGTGCTTGGTCACACCAGACGGTTAAATCTCTGTGCCGCACTGGCGCCACATCAGGTGCTCCTCCTGAAACATGTTAACAGCTTTGCAAAGTGATCACAGTGCACACACCCCTTTGTCCCGTTTGATGTTGTGGCTCGCTCTTTGGCACTAATCATAGGGTTTTGAGCCTAGGCACCATATTGTGTCATGCAGTGGCACATGTAAACTACGGTCTTGTTGTAGGTCCAGTACAGTCACAGATTGCTGCAATTTGAGACCACACATTCTGTGCAGGTGACTATGGAAATGGAAAGTCAGTGATTTGCAGTCTGCCCACACAAACAGTGCGGTAATGTAGCCATGCAGTAGTGTCTTTTTGTCTGCGAGTCACCAGGAGTGTGTCCCCGCCACCACTGTGGGCCCATCACCAAACCCAAAGTGTGTTGCAATCCAACATGAGCAGTCTGGCCATTTCCGGCACTCCCAAGATTGCAAAGTTGACCGCCTCACATGCCCCATCGAGCGTTCTGGATCTCTGCTCAGCGATTGCAATGGCGCCGGGGACCCTGCAACCATCAACACCTTACGGATAAGGTGTTTGGAGTGGAGTAGACCGTTTTTGCATGCAAACCCCGAGGCCACTGTGTCCCTGCCTGTTACTCTAAAATGCCAGGTTCGCTGACGCCTCCTTGGAGATTGTTGTATCTCAAGAACAGCCATGGAGGTCGTTGGATCCCGCTAACCTCGATGGAGGCTGTTAGATCCCAAAAACCTCTGTGAAGGTTGTTGTATCCAAAGAATATGCATGTGGGACATTGTATCTGAAGAACCTCCATATGCGCATACACAGGCTATGTTTGTGCCATGCACATACATATACATACACCTGCTACATACCACACCACACACACAAATACACCTGTATATGTGCTATATATTTCAGCTGGAACTTGATTGGGATACTAGTGTCTTGCCCTAGCCTGGAACCAATTCAAATCCAACAATCTCACCCACACTTCATGCTTCCATAGAGGGTACTGAACCACACTGCGTGCACCACATGCACTGTGCACGCCATTGGGATCTAACAACCTCCATGGAGGTTCGAGATCCAACAACCTCTATGGAGGTTCTTGGGATACAACAACTCCATGTGGTTTCTTCGGATTCAACCAAATCCATGTAGCTTTTTGGGGTTCAACAATCCCCATGGAACCATCATGCTACTTTTCGCCTCTGGTGGGTTTGCTGGGCCCCATGTCAGCAGGAACACCTTCGACTTGATGCCCCGTCCATCAACTTGCATTCTTACAGGACTAGTACTGTGGGCACATGCACCAGAGAAACCACTGATATATGCCACAGCGGCATGCCCAAGATCGCATCTCCATCGCTGTCCGCCGTTCGGCGGAACAGGCTGTGGTGGATGGCAGGATGTGTGTGCTGGGGACGCCATGCTGCCATGACGCCATGAAACTTTGAGCAGGTGGTCAGGCAAAGAAGGTGGCACTGCTCCTGAACTTGCCTTCTTCGTAGCAGAGGATCGTTCCAGTGTGCGATTCGACCCGCTGCTCCAGAAATCTGCAGATTGCTAGTGGAAAGACCCCCCTGACATGAAACACTGACAGTTTTATTGTTGAGACCGACGGACATGCAGTTATGCGACAGGGGCCACTTTTTGTTTATTACATGAATATTTTGTACAAATATTGCTTCGTGGCCTGATGGGCCTGACCGTAGATTTGATCAGAGTGCCGTCCTAGAAGAGCACCTTTGCGATGGCGGACCAGAGATGGGTTGTCATGGTGGTGGTGGGACGGTTTGTGATGGGTGGTGGGACCTGTGACACCACCCAGTATAGCGCGTCCCATCATCCATCACGCCACCCATCGCTGTATCAAAATGGTGTACCTGGGGCGGCATAAAAGGGCGACAAGAAGGCTGAGCAACAACTGCGTAGCACTCACAGGAAATGGGGAGCATTCCACCCCGAAACAGGGGCCACAAGACCAGTTTGTCTGAAGGAGGGCAGGCTGAAGGGCCGCGGAAGCAGCACTGCCGTCTGCCAACACCTCTGGCAAAGAGGCGGTGTTATGTTCGCAAGGCAAACCCTCAAGATCGCACGGAGCGGCAACAGGGCAACAAGAGCGCCACCGACGCAGCAGAAGAGATCGACGGCCCAAAAGCGGGCCCGAGGCCAAGTGGGAATGCCGCAGCACTTGGCGCGTCCCAATGAGCACACGCCGTCAAGATTCCGCAGTACTCACACCAATGGCCCCCATGAGCTCCTTGAATAGGAGAGCGGCGTCACTGCGTCCATGCCTTGTCCCGCGGCTGCGCGTAGCGACGGATGTGAGGCCAGCTGGAGGCCGGGAGGCGCAGGGCACTCCAACCGCACCGCAGGTACTCCATGAGCTCGTTCACATGCCCTGATAAATCACACGTCCGCGCGATGGCGAAGAAGAAAAGGGGCCAGAGGAGGTCCAGTTCGAAGGGCACCTGAGCCCAGTGTTCCCCAGCGACGTATTCGATCAGGGCCTTGACCTCGAGGTACCGGAAGCCCGGGCCCACGGGATGGCCATCCACGCGGTTCAGGACGTAGCACTGCACCACCAACCCGTGCCTCAGTTTGCCTAAACGCCAGGTCCCGCACGTGTGATCATTGACCTCAAACGAGAGGAACAGGTCCGAAGGGAAGCGCAGCAGCAGCTTGTGCCCGTCATCCCAGTCCTCGAAGGTGTGGTCGAGCTTACGCACTTCGTGGGAGTCGGGCCGGTGAGCAAAGCTCACGCCAAAGACGCGGAGCCGCTCCAGCTCATCGGAACACGAGAACGCGGCTCGAGCCCAGAAGACGCGGCTGCAGAGGACCCGCTCCCAGTCCCATATGCGCCGCGCAGCGAGGGCCCGGAATGCGTCGAGAGAGTAGGCGGCTTGGGCTTCGACGAGGCCAAAATGGTGGTGAATGAATGGCCGCCATACCGCAGGGGCTTGCCTCAGCCACGTGCTCAGGGCGACGTTGGTGGAGGACAGAGCCACAACATCCCGGACGGCAAGATACGCCGCTACACAAAGCGCAACGTCTTGGTTTGTGGCAAAGAATGGGGCCGGGGCAGAGGCTCGCTGTGTGCGGCGCTTTGCCCGAGTCAGCATGTGTCCTTCAGGAAAAAAAAGAAAGAAAAGATCCGCCGCCCTCCAATACTTGCTTCTCCGCTGAACACACTCTGCTCAAACCCTTTCTTGAAACAGCCATGCGCCGTTGGACCCCCCTAAGGTGTTGGTGTAGTCCACAAAGGGACGGGATACACGCGGGACATAGTACAAGGAGAAGGCTGGAGTGCCTTGAGTGGCATCCGCACACTGCAATGCACCTCCCCTTACCCTCATTCGGGCAAAGGCTGTGCACAACTTGCATGACATTTCCACACTGGACAGTGCGCGTGTGGGACTAACGGACACACTGGACAGTGCGCGTGTGGGACTAACGGATAGATGGCCCAAGGAGAATTCCAAAGTGCAAGCCACCAAAGCAACGTTGCATGTTTGTACAGCCGCACACACACACAGGCAAACAGGCTAAGGGGCAAATCACTTCGAATGCTTATCACTTGGTGACCGCGTTAGCCGGCTACCATGGGGTGAGTGGCTGCACGGGCTACACATGGTGTACGCCGTACAAGAAGTACATCGGCACATGTGTCCCTTCCATGTGTGGAAACGTGGGTGAAAAAGCACCGAACGTCCCATAAGGGCCCCCGGTTTGACATTGATGATTTCTTCGCCCAAGAATGATTAAAAGTATGCATCTTCCTAGGTTGCGATGACTTGCCCCACCATTGTGTTGCTCTGGTGTAAAGAAAAGTGGGTGACGGGGACATTTCGGAGCCCTACTGGTGACCCCCGTGCTCGCTTGTACCGGTTGCTCGCAGGAATATTTTTGGAAGCTTGCTATTGTCAATTCTGTGTGTGCCACGCCCTTACTATAACCATTCCCAACGTGCTTGCCTCAATATTTGAGCAAGCAAAAGCAAGCAAAAGCAAGAGCGTGCACTTTTGGTGATTGCCCAGGCATCACCCCGAAGCATGCTGTATTGTGAACCACTTGCATAGGCAATTCTCAGGGCCGGTGTTCCCATGAATGCCTCGACAAAGGGGTTCACAACTCAATGCAATAGAAAAGCAATGACGAGAGCAAGGCACAATAACTCAAAAAATCATATCTTGCTGTTTAGTCTCAAACAGAGCAGAGAGACCTCGCGGTGGCTGGGGACCGGTGGCCGGGGCCGTCACGCCCACAGGCAGGCCCCCACCATCTCCATCACCAAGTGCGTCACCACATGCGCCCCCATCGCCGCCTCCAGGCCCCAGCGCCAGAAGAGAAACGCGGCCACCGCCCCAACGAACGAGTTCGCACAAACGACGTACGACACCACCGCCACCGTCAGCGGGACGTCGTGCACGGACGCCATCGGCAAGTGCCCGGCGGCGAACAGGAGCGTCGAAACCGCTGCCGCGCCGACGGCCTTCGCGGCCGGGGGTCGTGCCGCGCCGGGCGCCGCGCGCGCGGTCAGCCACAGCAGACCGGACATCAGCCCCCAGCGCATCAGGACCTCCTCCGTGATGCCCCCGTACAGCAGCCGCACGGCCATGGGAGGGGCCGGGATCGCGAGCAGCTGCTGAGGCAGGAAGGGGCCCCACATCCCCCGCATGAAGGGCAAGGCGACGCCGTCGGCCACACCCCCAAGAACGGCGGGCCCCAGGGAAGGCCATACGCCGATGCCGGAGCCGCGCGCGCACGCGGCAGTCAGGTACGGGGCCCGCAGGCCCACACGGGCCGCCGCCTGCGTCCCACCGAGCACGGCGGCCGAGAGAAGGACCGTGGGCTGCACCAACATCAGGTAGCGAATGTGGGGGATGCCTGCGAGGCGCTCGGGAAGGGGCAGGAGCAGCAGCGACAGGACCCCTGCCATACCCAAGACCCAGAGCTTCGCCATCAGCCACAGCTGTGCGCTCATTGCAGGTGCCTCCAAATGGAGGTCTGCCAAAGAGAGGAGGTCGGTGGCGGGGGCGGGTGGGCGCGGGGTGCGGTCGGGTGGGGCGGGGTGGGCGTGGCGGGGTCCGGGCGGGCGGGCGAACGGGGGGTTCGGGTTGCCAGGGTGTGTGGGCAGGGTTCACTTCTGAACTCACTCGTTCCAAACTACCGTACGAACCGTAATGCTTTGCAAACCACTGAATTTGCGGACGGCGGTTTGAACTTTTTTTTTGCAAAAAAGAAAAACAGTTCTGGCAACTTCTTTTTGTTTCAAATATTATTTTGGCGCGTTGGCATTTGGACCGAAGAAATATCTATTGTTTGTCTATTGTTTTTCTGCGCATTGTTGACCCTTTGTGCTGAGACTTCACAACCCTCTCCCCCCCTGAAATCCCTGAAATGAGTTTTGATGTTCACGTGTCCCGTCCACGGGCTTGCGTGTGTGCGTGTGTGGGTGTGTGTGTTCGTCCACAGGCTTGTGCGTGTGCGTGTGTGTTTAAATTTGTGTGTCAAAAGGTGTGTTAGGACTTCAGTGCGCCTAGGGGTCCCCAGCCCGGGCATTTGCACTTCACTGCAACACCCCAACCCACTGCTTGCTTGGCCACCGGCTGTCTAGAGGGCCGGCTAGAGGGTCTGTCTAGAGGTTGCAATATCCGCAGTAGGGTCTCGCCACGCCTTTCATCGCCTACTGTCTGCAGTGGTCGCCGCTAGCTCACAGGTCCACCAATGTGTTCGAGGGGGGGGGGGGCGCTTAAGGCCTCTCGTGGTCACCTACCTCCTGCAGTCTGCGTTGCCTTCCCATGAGACTCAACTAGGAGCAGTGTCCGGTCACAAGGCCCGCCGAACTGTTGACCGCCCCCGACCCCGCGGTGGTGCTCGCAGGCGGGAGACACCGCGATGCTTGTGTCCAAGGAAGGGAGAACCATCCTGTGTTCTACTCCTCTTGTTCTCAGCTGTGCAAGAGGGCGGAGGGCGGCAAAGGTGGTGGGGGCACAATTATGGTCGGTCGCAGAAACTGGATGCCCCCGCCTAGGCAATTCAAGTCAATGTTCTCAGTGTTCAAAGATGTAATACACAAATCCACAGCTACTGCACCATATGTGTACACCAAAGCAAAGCCTGGGCCAGAGGCAATAATTACTGCATTCTTTGGCAACCTTGATAAAGCCAAAATTCAGATACCTACTGTAATCCCAGCTGCACAACTACAGCTCCCTATCACCACAAGACGTCGACGGACTTCTGCTGCCCCACAACCGTGGCGCGTGTGGCGTGTCTGAGGTTGTTGCACTGCCTGGTGTGGAGACTGACTGCACAGTGATAGTGGACCCCCGTGACACTACCCCCCCCCCCCTGTCCAAGCAACGGTAAATGACCAGAAATTGACGGAACCAACGCCCAGTGTTGTTTGGACAAGGGTGTTGCTTATGCGCCGCAACTTGCGTGATACATGTGTAGACCATCCTCAGGGGGTTTGAAGCGGAGATGGTGGTACACAAGCAAAGGGTTGACATATGCAACAAAACACTCATTTGTTGGGGGCCAGGTGGCAGCCACTTTCCAGAAGGTGGGGGTTTCGGTGCGGGCGTTGCTTTTGTGGATGCAAGTGGTGACCTCATGGAAGGTGATGTTGGGGCAGGTTATGGTGAAGGCCATGAGCAACAGATACTGAGCTCGCATATACCCCCGTGACACAGACATGTGGTCATAGCCACCACTTTCAGTTCATTGTTTTGCCTTGCTGCACTGCAGCACAAACCAGACCAGTCCCGAATGTTGCCTTGAGGTCACCGCGCAAGGCGGCTATCAAAATGTTTCAGGTGAAGGTGAAGGCCATGAGCAATGGATACAGGACTCGCATACACCCCCGTGACACAGGCATATGGTCATCGTCACTACTCTCAGTTCATTGTTTGACCTGCTGCACTGCAGCACATATCAAATGAGGTGATGGTGAAGGGGACGGGGGGGATGGAGAACGGATGTCGAAACGGATCTTCTCCAACGATGCACAGTCATGTGTTACAGTCTTCCCATCGTGCTCATGCTCAATTGCCAAATAATCTGCACCTCTAGGAGAGGGACCAATGACAAGACTACGACTTTCTGCACCAGTGGTAACTCTTCACTTGTTCCTGTCCCTGGGTCATGTCCAGCGGAACCAACCCTCACACGGTCGCATACGGCGTGCTTGATGCACTACTTCCGAACTGCCCCCCTGACCTGCTCCAGCGCTAGCTTGGGCGCCATCCAGAAGTTCCAGTGTGATCATGACATACCTGCTATCTCCCCTGCAACCAGTTATCCGTGATTGAGCAGACGTTGGGCGCCGAATGGAAGGCCAGCACGGGCGATGCTCCAGCCTTCTGCACCACTTCATCCCGACACCGACGCCCACCACATGCCAGCGAGCCCTGCCCTTACAGTGCACCCGCCCCTCCCAGCGCCACTCTCCTGTCCCTACAGGCCAAGAATCTCCGCAATAATGCGCCAATGCGGGCAAGGAATGACGCCTTTTTTCTCCTTAACCTAAGCCTCACACGCCAGGAGGGCACTGTAGATCCTTTGCAGATGACTGCTGACTGTGCCAACTGACAGATATTGATCCAGCCTGTCTTTCGTTCACGTGCATGCTTAGTTCATAACAGATCAATGCCTGACATGGCCCCCTGCTGTGCTGCCCACGTACAGCCGGCAGTTGGTAGCGCCCCGAAACACCCCCCCCCCCACTTACGGAAACACCCCTGTCCCTATCCCTGGGTTTGCACCCCAATGGCAGCCCCATTCCTACACCGTTTAACAGCCGTTGGCAGGTTGCTCCTGCGGTCTGCCTATCCCCTTATCCACCCTAGCACCGGTGCAGAACACTTGTTCCTGTTTTGTGGAGGCCATCCTCCATCTCTGTAATCGGCTGATGTTGTGCCAAACAGCATTAGGGCTGCATGCTGCACACCAGACCTCGGTTTCTTTCTTTGGTGACAGGGCTTGTGGGCAGTCATGCGGGTATGTTACTGTTGCCTTGAGTCAGCTCATGTCTCCTAACAAGGGCCTGTTGGTAAGCATACGATTCTCTTGGGACTCACCAACCAGAGACAAGAGCCATCAACCCCAACACCCGAGCCCTTGCTGGGGCTTGCTTGCGGCAGTTCTTGCTAACAAAACCGAACTGCAAACCTGCAACTTGGTGCAAACAGAGCGGGCGACCATATGCCCACAACTGCGCCCTTGCAATCCCAGACCCCAATGGGGGCACACGCGATGGCCGTACAAACCCCCCCTCCCTTTCCATGCAAAATGGGGGGAGACTTTCTTTGAAGGGGGGGGGGGGGGGTGAAAGAGGAGTAGACGCTAAAGAAACTTGCCAGACGCTAAAGAAACTTGCTGGAATCATTCTTTCCACAATCACGGAAGGGGTGGGGGTCAGTCAAGGAGGATGGGGCAGCGATTTGGGACCTCCACCCCACTGCTACTGATGCCAAATTGTCAACTTGAACTTAACTTATGATCAACATGTTGCGCTGATCATGAAGGCGCGGCAGAAAACATTTTGCTTACAGCATGTACAAGAATGGGGCTCTAAAGATGCTGGACAAATTTTTTGAACACTCTTTTTTCACCCCTGAATGTGCACTCTAAAATGTTATTTGTTGTTTTCGCGGCCAATTTGCTGCAGACTATCTGTTTCAACCATCCTCATCTTCACAAGCCGCACTGTCACGGGGGAGAGGCGACCAATTGCTGTCTCCCAATGTCACAGAGGCTGAATAGCCACTGCTCGCATGCTTGATACCGTGGGGTTTGGATACCTGGGTACTGTGCCTAGCAAGTTGTGCAGGTATTTGCCTCCTACGTGCTTTGGGGAATCATTGCAATCAGGTCAGTCCAGTGCTTTGCTCGCTGCCAAAAAGTCCTCACCATGGTGTGTTGTGCCATTGACCCCCCTTCCCGTGATTCAATCGAAGCAAGAGTCTGAGAAATTCAGCTTCTGGGCAGCAGAGACCTTGGCAAGAGCCGAGACGTACGCATGCAAATCTGTACAGTTTGCCAACTCACTGGTGACATCCCTCACGAAGAACGATCGTGACGCACGCAGCTCTGAGGACGTCATTTGGCTGGTTTTTCATAAATGGCAAGTTACCCTACCTTTGTATGAAGAATCCTATCTCTAGCCCCGGGTTTGTCCTCACCAAGGGGAGTCCCCCAAGTAGACCACACTACACCGCAAACCTTCCCTGCCAAGCACGTTGCATAAGCCGAAACATGAGAATTCAACAACACAAAATGCCACTCCCACCACTTCCAACCACCACCCTTGCCACCGTCACAAACTGGGTGCAAAGGATGGGCCAAATTCTTGGACGCGACGAGAAGATACTCTAGATTGTTTGATGGGGGGGCGAGAGGGGGGGGGGGGGGGCAAAAAGAGGCAGGGATGGGGAAGTGACAAAAAAAGATGCCCAGTGCGTGCCTGTTGCACCAATGCTCCCCCTTGGGCCAAGACAAAATTAGGACCACGGGTACCCCAGGTGACATACCCAAATTTGGCTGGAATGGCCCTGGGCTAGACTGGTGAGAACCGATTTCGCCGAAGCACGCTCGCGGCTGGGCGCGCAAAAAAGTTTCCATTTTCATCGAGAATCGATTTGGGTGGAATCGGCATGGTGAAAAAGGTAGGAAGAGACGGGTTTGAACTTCTAGGTCAAACTGGGGTACCCCCGGTGAAATACCCAAATTCGGCTGGAATGGCCCTGGGCTAGACTGCTGAGAACCGATTTTGCCCACGCGCGCTCGCGGCTGGGCGCACAAAAAAGTTTCCATTTTCACCGGGATCTGATTTGGGTGGAATCAGCATGGTGAAAAACGTAGGAAGAGATGGGTTTGAACTTCTAGGTCAAATTGGGGTACCCACGGTGACATACCCAAATTTGGTTGGAATGGCCCTAGGCTGGACTGGGCAGAACCGATTTCGCCCACGCGCGTGCGCGGCGCGGCGTGCAAAAAAAGAATTCCATTTTCACCGGGATCTGATTTGCGTGGCATCGGCATGGTGAAAAACGTAAGAAGCGATGGGTTTGAATTTCTGGGATAACCCGACAACAACATATTTGGTTGGAATGGCCAGAACTGATTTTGCCCACGCGCGCAGGGGCAATCACACTGGGGTGTATTTTGTTATTACCCCTTTTGGTCAAGCACTCCATTCCATGGTCTCATGTTTTGACCTCTTCCGTCAGCAGTTGGGTGATGCACATGCACAAGCATGGCAAATCAGCCAGGGCGGTCCTTAACGGAAAAAAAAGTGTTCCGTGACACAGTTTACCTAAAAAAACCTGTGGGCACTCCATGTGTTCAACCATGGTTGGTGGCGGTTGGCTGTTGGCGGTTGGCCGCGATTGGCGGTTGGCAGGTGGCTGGCGGTGGTTGCTGGTTGGTGATTGGTGGTTCATGGCGGTCGGTAGTGGTTGGCAGTTGGCGGTTGGTGGCAGTTGGTGGTTAGCGGTTGGTGGCGGTTGGCGGTTGGTGGGAGTTGGTGGTTGGTGGTCCCTTGGGGCCGTCCTTAAGGGCGGTCCTTAACAAAAAAAAAAAGCTGGTTCCTTAAGGACCGCCCTGCGCCCAGCACTGTCGTATGACCAAGCGAGAACAAACCAAATGAGCTGACATGTCATGGGCGCTGACTGCAAGACTAATATTGTGTGTACAAAGAGAGGTTTCAGTCGAGATCAAGGGGCACAGTGTTTGTAGACCTCTTGAGCATTGGCCTATGTGCAATGTCTTTTTGGCCTTCCAACCACCCCCATTTTCTTAGGCAGTAAAAGTGGGGCGACTTTCGCCCTTTACCCCCATTCCCCACCCGTTCTCCCTAACGCGTGTTCCCCATTGCATCCCCTTCCCCCGCAACACACACGCACTGCCTGGTTGCAAACGAAAGCACTGTTTTCGGGGGGCTAAAATGTCCCTCCTTTTTCCACAACGCATCCAAAACTTCCTCCATGCACCAAAATACAGTGCATACAATAGATGTTGCAGAGTGATGGGTGGAAAGATGGGGGACACACAAGAAGGTACAAGTAATATGCAATCATCTCTCTCTTTTTTGTTCAACGAAAATGTGTTGACAATGGGATTACCCCTCCTTCGCCTCATCCCATAGGGAACACCCTCCCCTTCCCTCGGACAAGGGCATAGAAACCATTCGCCTCGTTTTGGACATTCTTGCTGGGTACTTTGTTGCCAACAAGTGATAGTATCAACAGCCCCCAGCGGCAATCAAAGCCTTAACCACGCATGCATACCTTTCCTCTGATGCTAACATCAAAGCTGTGCGACCCTCAGAATTAACAGCCTGCACATCGGCCCCACCCGCAATCAAAGCCTTAACAACAAGAGCATGCCCGTTCATTGATGCTAACATCAAAGCTGTCCAACCCTCTAAATCCACAGCCTGCACATCGGCGCCAGCGGCAATCAAAGCCTCAACCACACATGCATGACCTTCCTCTGATGCGAACGTCAAAGCTGTCCAACCCTTAGAATCAACATACTGCACATTTGCCCCAGACGCGATCAAAGCCTCAACCACAGATGTGTGCCCACTGTCTGATGCTGCTATCAAAGCTGTGTAGCCCTCAAAATTAATATACTGCACATCGGCCCCACCCGCAATCAAAGCCTTAACCACACATGTATGCCCACTGCCCGATGCCATCATCAAAGCTGTAATGCCATTAGAGCTCACATCCTGCACATTGGCCCCACTCGCAATCAAAGCTTCAGCCACACATGCATGCCCATTAAATGATGCAAACATCAAAGCTGTACAACCCTCCGAACCAACAGCATGCACATCGGCCCCACCCGCAATCAAAGCCTCAACCACAGACGCATGCCCACTGCCTGATGCTGCTATCAAAGCTGTGTAGCCCTCAAAATTAACGTACTGCACATCGGCCCCAGATGAAATCAAAGCCTTAACCACACATGTATGCCCACTGCCCGATGCCATCATCAAAGCTGTAATGCCCTTAGAGCTCACATCCTATACATTGGCCCCACCAGCAATCAAAGCTTCAGCCACAAGAGCATGCCCTTTCTTTGATGCAAACATCAAAGCTGTCCAACCCTTAGAATTAACATACTGCACATCGGCCCCACCCGCAATCAAAGCCTGAACCACACATGCATGCCCATTGCCTGATGCTAACATTAAGGCTGTGTAGCCCTCAGAATCAACATGCCGCAGATCGGCCCCAGCCTCAATCAAAGCCTTAACCACACATGCATGCCCTTTCTCTGATGCTAACATCAAAGCTGTCCAACCCTCAGAATCCACAGCCTGCACATCGGCCCCACCCGCAATCAAAGCCTTAACCACACATGTATGCCCACTGCCTGATGCCATCATCAAAGCTGTAATGCCCTTAGAGCTCACAGCCTGCACATTGGCCCCACTAGCAATCAAAGCTTCAGCCACACATGCATGCCCATTAAATGCTGATGCAAACATCAAAGCTGTACAACCCTTAGAATCAACATACTGTACATCTGCCCCAGATGCGATCAAAGCCTCAACCACAGATGCATGCCCACTGCCTGATGCTGCTATCAAAGCTGTGTAGCCCTCAGAACTCACAGCCTGCACATCGGCCCCACCCGCAATCAAAGCCTTAACCACACATGTATGCCCATTGCCTGATGCCATCATCAAAGCTGTAATGCCCTTAGAGCTCACAGCCTGCACATTGGCCCCACTCGCAATCAAAGCTTCAGCCACACATGCATGCCCATTCCATGATGCTAACATTAAGGCTGTGTAGCCCTCAGAATTAAGAGCCTGCACACCGGCCCCACCCGCAATCAAAGCTTCAGCCACAAGAGCGTGCCCTTCCTTTGATGCAAACATCAAAGCTGTGTGACCTTCATAATCAACAGCCTGCACATCGGCCCCAGATGAAATCAAAGCCTCAACCACACATGCATGCCCATTGCCTGATGCTAACATTAAGGCTGTGGAGCCCTCAGAATTAAGAGCCTGCACACCGGCCCCACCAGCAATCAAAGCTTCAGCCACAAGAGCGTGCCCTTCCTTTGATGCAAACATCAAAGCTGTGTGACCTTCATAATCAACAGCCTGCACATCGGCCCCAGCCTCAATCAAAGCCTTAACCACACATGCATGCCCTTTCTCTGATGCTAACATCAAAGCTGTCCAACCCTCAGAATCCACAGCCTGCACATCGGCCCCAGCCTCAATCAAAGCCTTAACCACACATGCATGCCCATTGCCTGATGCTAACATTAAGGCTGTGGAGCCCTCAGAATCCACAGCCTGCACATCGGCCCCAGCCGCAATCAAAGCCTCAACCACAAGAGCATGCCCATCATGTGACCCTGACATTAAAGCTGTAGTGCCCTCAGAATCAACGGCCTGTACATTGGCTCCTGCTGCAATCAAAGCCTCCACCGCACCTACATGGCCGCTCTGTGAAGCTGCCATTAAAGCTGTGCGCCCCGCAGCTTCCACACTGAGCACATCTACCCCGGCTTCAACCAAGACATGAATGGCAGGAACATGACCATTGGTTGAAGCCATCATCAAGGGTGTCAAGCTCTTCTCAGTTCCAGCTTGTACATCTGCGTTGGCCTGCAGCAGTGCCCGCATGACACCGACATGCCCATTCAAGCAAGCGAACATGAGCGGCGTAGTGCCAATGCCATCCGCAGCCCGCACATCTGCCCCCGCCTGTAGAAGTGCAGTAACGGCAGCCACATGCCCATTTAGGGATGCATACATTAAGCCATCAAGGCCATCATCATCAATCATGTGCACGTCTGACCCCATCTGCAGTGCTGTCTGGATGCCAGCTACATCTCCAACGGAGCACGACTGAAGCAACCGAGGTGCATTGCTGTTGATTATGATTTGCTCAAGTGTGATCTTTGAGCCTGCCGCTTGTATGGAAGACAGCGCTGCTACGGCGCGGTGCAGGTTGAATGCATTGTTTTGCAGGTTCAACCTCAGACGCCTCAATGCAGCTGCATCCTTCAAGTTTGCTAGTGCTTCCACACCTTCGATCTCTATTGCATTCCCTGCGAGATTCAAATCAAGCATGGTGAGCTTTGGTGCTTGCTTCAACTGCGAAAGGTGTATTGCACCGGAGTTCGTGATAAGGCACCCAGCCAAATCCAAATGGAGAGATTCCAAGTGTGGCACATCCTTCAACGCCGTAAGAACTGCAGTGTCGAGGGGCCCCCCGCAACAACGAAGGGAAAGTGTCCGGATCCGAACGTCGTCCTTGAGCTGCATAATGCGTCCTACATTCATAGAATTGGCCTTGCAGACCAAATGCCGGCCCTGCAGATGCCTCCATGTTGAATGGCAAATGTAACTAAGGACTGGCGACTGCAAAAAGTCGGCAATGTGCAGCAGTAACTCACGGGGGAAATCTGCAATCATTTCGAGTAAGAAGAATAAGAATCTGCGGTGGCCGCATGTCAGACACAAAGCACATTACATCAAAGGACGAGCGGTGTGGCACATGCATATGCCGCATGTTTCACTGCACCTTTCATAGGGTCATGGCATGCGGCCATGGGCCGTGAGTGCGGCACCAAATGGCTCCCTTGTGGGTCCGTGCTGTGGCGGAATGCTCAATTGATAGGATAAGCTACAGCCCTACCCCCGCCTCCCGTTGCGCAGACAAGAACACCAAAAGTGACAGAACAAGCACGGGCAAGGTGCAGGAGAATGCGGTCTGAAGGGGTGCCCGTGCTTCGACAAGCCTACACTTATGTGCAAATCGCAAGGAGGCACGCGCATGCGCGTGCAATGTATTTGTAAAGTGCCTACTTAGTGATACTGCAGAGGATGACCGTGCAACAACCAAAAAAAACGGTGCATTATCAACTCAGCACACAAGCAATTTATTTGGTGCAAAACAATAGCAGACTAATCCCGAAAAGAGATTGGCTTATCAAAGGGGGAAGAATCCATCACAATCAGAAAGAAACTGGTTGATACCTCCGGTGCCAAACACTTGTTCCTGTTTTGTGGAGGCCATCCTCCATCTCTGTAATCGGCTGATGTTGTGCCAAACAGCATTAGGGCTGCATGCTGCACACCAGACCTCGGTTTCTTTCTTTGGTGACAGGGCTTGTGGGCAGTCATGCGGGTATGTTACTGTTGCCTTGAGTCAGCTCATGTCTCCTAACAAGGGCCTGTTGGTAAGCATACAGTTCTCTTGGGACCCACCAACCAGAGACAAGAGCCATCAACCCCAGCACCCGAGCCCTTGCTGGGGCTTGCTTGCGGCAGTTCTTGCTAACAAAACCAAACTGCAAACCTGTAACTTGGTGCAAACAAAGCGGACGACCATATGCCCACAACTGCGCCCTTGCAATCCCAGCCCCGCAACGGGGGCACATATGATGGCGGTACAAACCCCCCCTCCCTTTCCATGCAAAATGGGGGGAGACTTTCCTTGGAAAAGGAAAAAACACCATGCACAGCCCATTTGTCAGCCAAAATGCTATCACACCTGACATAGAAAATATGAGCCCACATGCCCAAGGACCCATGTGGACCCAGCTACCGACCCACAATATCAGCCACCCCTCCAAAGGGCAGGGGGGGGGGGGGCAATTCTCCCCCCAAGCTCCACTTAAATCCTTGAGCCCCCATACACACGGACCGCCCCCCCCTGACCCCCCGAAGTTCCAATCCGAGGGGGGGGGGGGGTGAAAGAGGAGTAGACGCTAAAGAAACTTGCTGGAATCATTCTTTCCACAATCACGGAAGGGGTGGGGGTCGGTGAAGGAGGATGGGGCGGCGATTTGGTACCCCCACCTCACTGCTATTCATGCCAAATTGTCCACTTGAACTTAACTTATGATCAACATGTTGCGCTGATCATGAAGGCGCCACAGAAAACATTTCGTGTACATCATGTACAAGAGGGTGGACAAATTTTTTCAACACTCTTTTTTGACCTCTGAATGTGTACTCTAAAATGTTATTTGTTGTTTTCGCGGCCAATTTGCTGCACACTATCTGTTTCAACTATCCTCATCTTCACAACCCATAGTGTCACGGGGGAGAGGCGACCAATTGCTGTCTCCCAATGTCACAGAGGCTGAATAGCCACTGCTCGCACGCTTGATACCTTGGGGTTTGGAAACCTGGATACTGTACCTAGCAAGTTGTGTAGGTATTTGCCTCCTACGTGCTTTGGGGAATCATTGCAATCAGGTCAGTCCAGTGCTTTGCTCGCTGCCAAAAAGGCCTCATCATGGTGTGTTGTGCCATTGACCCCCCTTGCCGTGATTCAACCGAAGCAAGAGTCTGAGAAATTCAGCTTCTGGGCAGCAGAGACCTTGGCAAGATGCTCGCCCTCCATGGGTTAAATAGGCGAGATACACAGTACGGAAAGCATTTCCGAGTAGCGTGGGCCGAGATGCACGCATGCAAATCTGTACAGTTTGCCAACTCACTGGTGACATCCCTCACGAAGAACGATCGTGACGCACCCAGCTCTGAGGACGTCATTTGGCTGGTTTTCTCATCAATGGCAAGTTACCCTACCTTTGTATGAAGAATCCTATCTCTAGCCCCGGGTTTGTCCTCACCAAGGGGAGTCCCCCAAGTAGACCACACTACACCGCAAACCTTCCCTGCCAAGCACGTTGCATAAGCCGAAACATGAGAATTCAACAACACAAAATGTCACTCCCACCACTTCCAACCACCACCCTTGCGATCGCCACAAACTGGGTGCAAAGGATGGGCCAAATTCTTGGACGCGACGAGAAGATACTCTAGATTGTTTGATGGGGGGGCGAGGGGGGGGGGGGGGCAAAAAGAGGCAGGGATGGGGAAGTGACAAAAAAAGATGCCCGGCACGTGCCCATCGCACCAATACTCCCCCTTGGACCAAGACAAAAATAGGAACACGGGTACCCCCGGTGACATACCCAAATTTGGCTGGAATGGCCTTGGGCTCGATTGGTGAGAACCGATTTTGCCCACGTGCGCTCTCGGCTAGGCACGCAAAAAAAAATTCCATTTTCACCGGGAATCGATTTGGGTGGAATCGGCATGGTGAAAAATGTAGGAAGAGACGGGTTTGAACTTCTGGGACAACCTGGGGTACCCCCGGTGACATACCCAAATTTGGTTGGAATGGCCCTGGGCTGGACTGGCCAGAACTGATTTTGCCCACGCGCGCAGGGGCAATCACACTGGGGTGTATTTTGTTGTTCCCCCTTTTGGTCAAGCACTCCATTCCATGGTCTCATGTTTTGACCTCTTCCGTCAGCAGTTGGGTGATGCACATGCACAAGCATGGCAAATCAGCCAGGGCGGACCTTAATGGAAAAAAACAAAGTGTTCCGTTACACAGTTTACCCAAAAAAAAACCCATGGGCACTCCATGTGTTCAACCATGGTTGGTGGCGGTTGGCTGTTGGCGGTTGGCTGCGATTGGCGGTTGGTAGGTGGCTGGCGGCGGTTGGTGGTTGGTGATTGGTGGTTCATGGCGGTCGGTAGTGATTGGCAGTTGGCGGTTGGACAGCGCTGGCAGTTGGCAGCGGTTGGTGGCGGTTGGTGGTTGGCGGTTGGTGCCGGTTGGCGGTTGGTGGGAGTTGGCTGTTGGTGGTCCCTTGGGGCCGTCCTTAAGGGCGGTCCTTAACAAAAAAAAAAAGCTGGTTCCTTAAGGACCGCCCTGCGCCCAGCACTGTCGTATGACCAAGCGAGAACAAACCAAATGAGCTGACATGTCATGGGCGCTGGCTGCAAGACTAATATTGTGTGTACAAAGAGAGGTTTCAGTCGAGATCAAGGGGCACAGTGTTTGTAGACCTCTTGAGCATTGGCCTATGTGCAATGTCTTTTTGGCCTTCCAACCACCCCCATTTTCTTAGGCAGTAAAAGTGGGGCGACTTTCGCCCTTTACCCCCATTCCCCACCCGTTCTCCCTCACGTGTGTTCCCCATTGCACCCCCTTCCCCCGCAACACAGGCACACACTGCCTGGTTGCCACCGATGTTTTCGGGGGGCTAAAATGTCCCCCCTTTTCCACAACGCATCCAAAACTTCCTCCATGCACCAAAATGGACTGTATACAATAGATGTTGCAGAGTGATGGGTGGAAAGATGGGGGACACACAAGAAGGTACAAGTAATATGCAATCATCTCTCTCTTTTTTGTTCAACGAAAATGTGTTGACAATGGGATTACCCCTCCTTCGCCTCATCCCATAGGGAACACCCCCCCCTTCCCTCGGACAAGGGCATAGAAACCATTCGCCTCGTTTTGGACATTCTTGCTGGGTACTTTGTTGCCAACAAGTAATAGTATCAACAGCCCCCAGCGGCAATCAAAGCCTTCACCACACATGCATGCCTTTTCTCGGATGCTAACATCAAAGCTGTGTGACCCTCAGAATTAACAGCATGCACATCGGCCCTAGCGGGAATCAAAGCCTCAACCACAAGAGCATGCCCGGTCATTGATGCTAACATCAAAGCTGTGAGCCCCCCAGAAGCAAAACACTCCACATCGGCCCCACCAGCAATCAAAGCCTTAACCACACATGCATGCCCATTCAATGATGCTAACAGCAAAGCTGTCCAACCCTCAGAATCCAGAGCCTGCACATCGGCGCCAGCGGCAATCAAAACCATAACCACCAGAGCATGCCCATAACTTGATGCCATCATCAAAGCTGTAGTGCCATTAGAGCTCACAGCCTGCACATCGGCCCCACCCGCAATCAAAGCTTCAGCCACACATGCATGCCCATTAAATGATGCTGCTACCAAAGGTGTCCAACCCTTAGAATCAACATACTGCACATCTGCCCCACCCGCAATCAAAGCCTCAACCACAGACGCATGCCCACTGCCTGATGCTGCTATCAAAGCTGTGTAGCCCTCAAAATTAACGTATTGCACATCGGCCCCACCCGCAATCAAAGCCTTAACCACACATGTATGCCCACTGCCTGATGCCATCATCAAAGCTGTAATGCCCTTAGAGCTCACAGCCTGCACATTGGCCCCACTAGCAATCAAAGCTTCAGCCACACATGCATGCCCATTAAATGATGCAAACATCAAAGCTGTACAACCCTTAGAATCAACATACTGTACATCTGCCCCAGATGCGATCAAAGCCTCAACCACAGATGCATGCCCACTGCCTGATGCTGCTATCAAAGCTGTGTAGCCCTCAGAACTCACAGCCTGCACATCGGCCCCACCCGCAATCAAAGCCTTAACCACACATGTATGCCCACTGCCTGATGCCATCATCAAAGCTGTAATGCCCTTAGAGCTCACAGCCTGCACATTGGCCCCACTCGCAATCAAAGCTTCAGCCACACATGCATGCCCATTCCATGATGCTAACATTAAGGCTGTGTAGCCCTCAGAATTAAGAGCCTGCACACCGGCCCCACCCGCAATCAAAGCTTCAGCCACAAGAGCGTGCCCTTCCTTTGATGCAAACATCAAAGCTGTGTGACCTTCATAATCAACAGCCTGCACATCGGCCCCAGATGAAATCAAAGCCTCAACCACACATGCATGCCCATTGCCTGATGCTAACATTAAGGCTGTGGAGCCCTCAGAATTAAGAGCCTGCACACCGGCCCCACCAGCAATCAAAGCTTCAGCCACAAGAGCGTGCCCTTCCTTTGATGCAAACATCAAAGCTGTGTGACCTTCATAATCAACAGCCTGCACATCGGCCCTAGCCTCAATCAAAGCCTTAACCACACATGCATGCCCTTTCTCTGATGCTAACATCAAAGCTGTCCAACCCTCAGAATCCACAGCCTGCACATCGGCCCCAGCCTCAATCAAAGCCTTAACCACACATGCATGCCCATTGCCTGATGCTAACATTAAGGCTGTGGAGCCCTCAGAATCCACAGCCTGCACATCGGCCCCAGCCGCAATCAAAGCCTCAACCACAAGAGCATGCCCATCATGTGACCCTGACATTAAAGCTGTAGTGCCCTCAGAATCAACGGCCTGTACATTGGCTCCTGCTGCAATCAAAGCCTCCACCGCACCTACATGGCCGCTCTGTGAAGCTGCCATTAAAGCTGTGCGCCCCGCAGCTTCCACACTGAGCACATCTACCCCGGCTTCAACCAAGACATGAATGGCAGGAACATGACCATTGGTTGAAGCCATCATCAAGGGTGTCAAGCTCTTCTCAGTTCCAGCTTGTACATCTGCGTTGGCCTGCAGCAGTGCCCGCATGACACCGACATGCCCATTCAAGCAAGCGAACATGAGCGGCGTAGTGCCAATGCCATCCGCAGCCCGCACATCTGCCCCCGCCTGTAGAAGTGCAGTAACGGCAGCCACATGCCCATTTAGGGATGCATACATTAAGCCATCAAGGCCATCATCATCAATCATGTGCACGTCTGACCCCATCTGCAGTGCTGTCTGGATGCCAGCTACATCTCCAACGGAGCACGACTGAAGCAACCGAGGTGCATTGCTGTTGATTATGATTTGCTCAAGTGTGATCTTTGAGCCTGCCGCTTGTATGGAAGACAGCGCTGCTACGGCGCGGTGCAGGTTGAATGCATTGTTTTGCAGGTTCAACCTCAGACGCCTCAATGCAGCTGCATCCTTCAAGTTTGCTAGTGCTTCCACACCTTCGATCTCTATTGCATTCCCTGCGAGATTCAAATCAAGCATGGTGAGCTTTGGTGCTTGCTTCAACTGCGAAAGGTGTATTGCACCGGAGTTCGTGATAAGGCACCCAGCCAAATCCAAATGGAGAGATTCCAAGTGTGGCACATCCTTCAACGCCGTAAGAACTGCAGTGTCGAGGGGCCCCCCGCAACAACGAAGGGAAAGTGTCCGGATCCGAACGTCGTCCTTGAGCTGCATAATGCGTCCTACATTCATAGAATTGGCCTTGCAGACCAAATGCCGGCCCTGCAGATGCCTCCATGTTGAATGGCAAATGTAACTAAGGACTGGCGACTGCAAAAAGTCGGCAATGTGCAGCAGTAACTCACGGGGGAAATCTGCAATCATTTCGAGTAAGAAGAATAAGAATCTGCGGTGGCCGCATGTCAGACACAAAGCACATTACATCAAAGGACGAGCGGTGTGGCACATGCATATGCCGCATGTTTCACTGCACCTTTCATAGGGTCATGGCATGCGGCCATGGGCCGTGAGTGCGGCACCAAATGGCTCCCTTGTGGGTCCGTGCTGTGGCGGAATGCTCAATTGATAGGATAAGCTACAGCCCTACCCCCGCCTCCCGTTGCGCGGACAAGAACACCAAAAGTGACAGAACAAGCACGGGCAAGGTGCCGGAGAATGCGGTGTGAAGGGGTGCCCGTGCTTCGACAAGCCTACACTTATGTGCAAATCGCAAGGAGGCACACGCAGGCGCGTGCAATGTATTTGTAAAGTGCCCTGGTAGTGATACTGCAGAGGATGACCGTGCAACAACCCAAAAAAGGCGTGCATTATCAACGCGGCAGACAAGCAATACACTTGCAAAACAATAGCAGACTGATTCCCAGGCACAACGGCAGCGTTCACGGCGCGCTTGCCTACTGCTCTCCCATGCACCGATTGGTGCAGGCCTGGCTAAAGTCCTGGCTCGACCCCTGCATGGCATTACAGTGGAGATTGACTGCACAGCGCGCAGACCTCGCGATTGCGGCTAAACTTGCAATACCGGAATCTTTGTACCGCCACCTCCTAAATCCCTCAAGGAATGGCCGGCCCTCCGACCCCCGGGGCCCGCTGCGCCCACAAGGGGACTGGCCGGAGCCCCCCCCCCCCCCCCCTCGCCGGAGAACCCTGGAGATGAGCCGCTGTTGGCATGGTGCGCCACGTGCCGCAGCTGGAACTCCGGGCCCTGGGACCAATGTATCCAACGGCCCGGCGGTGGGGTGAACCACTGGGGTCTCGCCCCGAATGCCGGTAACGAGCCGGTGTCCCCCCGGGACGCAACGCTACCACCCACGGTGCCCTGGCAGATAAGACCCCGGTGAGCGTCCCGGCCGATGAGCCTCCTCATGTTATTGGGGATGCCTCCCAAGGAACGGCCACCCAGCTAGGCAGCTAGGCAGGGGAATGACGCGGAGGACCGTGACCTCCCACACGCCTCACAGGCGGCGAACGCCTCGGACGATGGGTCGGCGGACTCCGCGCGGCTCGACAGCATGTCAACAACATCCCCAACTGCATGGCTCAACCCGGCCCCTTTTGCGATTTACTGGTGTGCCATTCACGACATTCAAAAGACCTTAAAGTGCAAGCCAACCCTTAACACAGCACTCCATCCTATTTACTGCTTGAACTTGGTCTCTCGTCGGCACAACACATGCAAATAAGCTAGATGACCCGAGCGCGAAGCATTGTTTTGAGGTACACTGAATTGGCAATACATTGTGTTTGGAAATTCCAAAACAAGTTTGAGTCAAATTCTTTCTGGTTCTTTCACGTGCATAAAATTTGCACAATCGCGACCAAGCTTGATGAACTGCCAACGTGCAGCATAAGCCCGTTTTCGTACATTTCCCTCCAAAACCCCGCTTGTCTGTGAACTGGTGTCTTCATGGCATTGTTCCTCAAGACTCAATCTTTGTGATCTTCTAAGATCCCGAGAGATGTCGATGTTACGATTGATGGTTGACGCTTTGTTGCTAACCAAATTGTTGTCCCACAACGAAGAAAGAGGATCCACACCAAATGAGACGTTGTGTGTCTTGTTGCTATCCCTATTTGCCTTTTTAATATTTTTCAACTTCCGTTTGTGTTTCCAAATCGAAACGACACATGGAAGTACAATTTTCCGAGGGTACCAGCTTGCGTGTCCTTCCCTTGCTCCTCGCGTAGCTTTCAATTTTCTTTGAAGAAACTCGTCTTCCGACGACGAGACCGATCCCCACCGACGAGTCTTTGTGTGCTTTGTCTGTGATCGTACACGGGGATGCAATCGTTGAGAAAATTACTTTTATGACGGTTCCAAGGCATGATGCATCAATGGCGAGTTGTTGCTTTGCACTGCAACATGGGCCCGACAACGCGAATGCCTTACGATTAAGAGGTTCTTGCACTTTACCATTCACGTATGGAGGCCAAGGTGTGCAATGCCCCTACCAACTTACCCCCTCCACTGCCCTAGTAATCCATTCACAACTCAATCCCCGGACAGCTAGGGGTGACCTGAGGGGCGCACAAAGCAAGCACAAGAAAAGTGGAACACAATTGATTTAGTTTCTACACACACACAGTATAGGGCATCAATGTTCCTAATAGCACCATAATACAGTATGACTGACTGACCGGAATGCCAAAATTGAAAACTGACAAACGGGACATACAAGGAGGCAGAAGGAGGACTTTCAGAAGCCAAGACGGCTGAAAATAGGGGTGGGCCTAGGGGTCACACAAGAAGTGGAAACGCTGTGTTCCTAGGGAGTTCCCCCCCCAGGTCTCCGCACTTTCCCAGGCAAACCCACAGGTCCCAGTTTTCGGTGTGCCTAGGCCTTATTTCTCAGTTTGCCCCTGCCCCTGCCCCCGGCCTGGTATGCCACACAGTGTGCACTAATCAGCCAATGTTCAATCATGGTGGAAAATGGCTCTTCACCCGAAAACCCTGTCATGCATGGTCCACAACAAATATGGGTTTGTCATTTGGTGGGACATTCACCTAGCCACCACAAGAGTATCTGACAAAGAAACAAACACCCTCACTCACAGAGCACCCAAGCCTTTTGGCAGACGATGAGTCCTCTCTTAAAGAGCTTTGTTGGCCCACGGTCATAGAAACCCATAATCCAATCTTCAGTGGATCAGTGAGACAGCGAGACAACCTTGAAATGCTTTCGGAATGAGACAAATGAGGCACCGAAAACCATAGACAGAAGGCAGTTCCAGGACATTCTCAAGTTTGCCAGGACTCATGAGCAAATCCGGCCGAGGCACTGTACTGCACTGTCACCACCTTGAATCAGACAAACCTTCAAACCATTGCAATCGTACACCTTCAGTCAAGCACTGAGAGAACCATGCAATGCTACTGGAATTGGGCAGATGTGTAACCGAAAACAGCAGGCACACAGTGGCAGAAGGCTTCCTCACAACATTCGGAACCTTGTGAGTCCCCAGAGCAACTCCGGCTCAGGCACTGAACTGCAATGGTTCACCACTTTCAATCACACGAACCTTCAAACCACTGCAATCATTCACCAACAACTGTTGCACCACACAACTGGTTCACCACCACCTTTCTCAACAGGCATCCCTACCGCATGGATGGGCGACAGCACCCTTCGGTCCCATGGCCATGAAGACCTAAAAATGAAACGTGAGAAATGCACGTTTCAGCGATGCCCTTCACTCTATGGGATGTAAGGGCTCTCATAGGTTTTGTCTATTCTGCACCATCAAAAATTGGTGATTCGAAACGTGTCGTATAAAATTGTTTACGTAATTTCAAAGACATTGGCGCAAAAGTGGGCTTCCAACTCGCAGCTCACAAAAGTGATTTTCACCACTTCTAACTCAGGCCCAGCACAAACCCCCACCCCTAGGGTTTTTGGGACAAAAACTCCTTATGGGGGGACAAGGTTCCAACTTCGACTTTGGGTCATAGGGAGTGCAAAACTCTTGTCCCGCATTAAGTGTGCAACGTAGACGAAGATATGCAGCCCCAAGTGGATTGGGTCTCATGGGCAAATGTGCTGAATTGAATGACACCAACATTGGGGAGGTGTGTGGGTGTGGTTTTGAAATTGGCAGAGCACATCACAGCTTCAAATCACAGGTTGGCAATCTGAGCCCTCAGTTTTGCATAGGTAGGCCCTCCGCGGACCTATGCGTCACGCATTCACCACATGTAGGACCTCCTGGGAAGAAAGAACAAGACAAGGAGCAGGCACAAATTAATGCAACTGATTCATAAAATCAACACACTGCTGTCACCCAGCTGCATCGTGTTCCTTCCTTTTTTCTGCAGCCACCATCAGGGCACAGTTGTTTCTACTGTGGTTAAACTTTAAGCATGACAAAGCAGCCTCAGTCTGGTTTTTGCAGTGCTGAAACCTCCTGCGGATCCTCCCCCAGTAGGCATGACCCTCCTCCACAGTCTGCTCATCCGCCAGACCCAAAAAACCATTTGTGTTAATAAAGTGGAGGCCTCGTGTTACTGCCATGTAGGCCTTAGGGGTTGGGGTGTACCCTGGAAAATTGGCAGCAACATAGCCAGGGTTGTCAACAAGAGACGGCGGCAAAAACACGCAAAGAGAAAGCTGATCACATGGCCATTAACTGCATACAGTACAAACAGGAGGGTGTTTGATCACTCTGCTTCTACCAATTCAGTTCGTTTTCGCTTTATCTTACCATCTCTACATGTAATGATTCACTCCAGCAACTATTTTTAGGAACCGACATAAGTAGTTTACACGTGTAAAGAAAAGCAAGCCGAAAAAAAGAAAATTTACCCATAGAATCAAAGGTGTAATTCCCAAACTCTTTGGAACAGGCGATTCTGAGGTCTGCGGGTATTTTCTGGCGCAACAGGCCGCGTGCGCTCCACAGCGCCGGCAGCGGAAAGAAACCACAGGCAAAAAACAACCCAAAGAAACACAAAGAAGACCGCCCAGGCGAGGGCGCGGTGGAGCAGCCTTGGCAAAGAGGCAAACCTTACCTCTGCTACACTCTTTAGCTTAGGGTCCTTGACAAAGTCAAAGTTCCCAGAGCTGATCTTATTCACCAATCCCCACTTGCACAGCCGAGTTACCCATGTCTGCCTGTCCAAAACTGCTTATTGGAACTCGGCCCACTTCGCGCGACGCTCGACCTTGGTGGCGAACCTCAACAACAGCGGTCGCGTGATGGCGAGCGCAATGGGGGGTGACGACAGGAGCGAACAGTACTTCCCCATATACCCATGACCGAAATAGGTTGTCTTTTTTATCCCCAGCTCCCCTAAATTTGACACTCACCATTGGCTGGGTTCTTGACAATGCTTGACTCCATATTGCATATTCCATATTGCATCTTTGAACCGACATGGGGTAGCCTTGGCGGGGTGCAACCTTATCTATCCATTGCTGCGACTAGGATGTTGTAGGAAAATGGTTCCATGGAAGAAGAACAAAACCGATAACACAGAGGCAGATCTTGAGTTCCATGTGTATCTTGATAGCATTACGAACTTGGACTCAAAGCCAGGGATGAAGTATGGCGTGTCCTGGCATAATGTGAACAAAGGGGGAAGTGGCAAACTCGACCCCAGGCCGGTATCCGCCACTGGTGTTGCCGAGTTTCAAGAAACGTTTGTGTTCTCGTCAAGCACTTCATCCAAGGGTGTGTTGCTATGCTTAAATTGTTCGTCATGCGTGTCCGTTTGCTCGCTTGCGATTGACATCATCGATTTGCTCGTCACTTTGCCCCGCCCCTCAACAATCCATCAACCATTGATTACTTGGCGGCACTTTGAGTTGTTTCATTTGTGCGCTTTCACGGGGGACAATTACGCGCGACGCGTAACCGTAATGTTGGTTCTAAGTAGGGCGGTTGTGGTGAATGGGCGCAATGCCATATGTGACGTTCGAAGCGATGAAGCATACCTCTATCCTACGCTCGAGACGGACCTCTCAATTCTGGGTGAGATTTCGAAAAAGTGCGATACCGGACAAGAGGACGAAGTTTGAGGGAAGGCTCGTGGGGAAAACTTACAACAAATATAATACATCATACAGCATATACGCCTATCACCTTGCAACACAAAGAATTTGTGGCCTTTTTGTTGTTGTGTGTCGCTTGTGAAATGCGAATGGCCTTCCTCATGGTTGCTCATGTCCATCTCAAGAGCTTGCTCGCTTTTTGTTGGGTCTGCAGCCAAGGCACAGCGAAAGGAACATTACCACCTTTTCACCACAAAGTGATTCATCGTAGGCCATAGAACAGTTTACACCATTCTTTTGTTGCTAACCCTTTGGGCGGGTTGTAAACAAATTATACGTCATTTGAGTTTCAATAATTGTTTGAAAAACACGTCGTGCGCATTTCATTTGTTGTCCAACCTCCACCGTATGTTGGCCTTAGGCTCGTTGTACCACCACAATTGGTTGGAGCTTAAGATACAGCAAATTCCTCAAAGCGGCCGACAAAAAACATTTGACAAGCTTGTGCTCAACTTGGTGCAGTGCGCTAACCTTGTAGGAGCAGCTCAAGGGCGCATCATCGGCAAGCGTTGTGCCGCTTTGGTCACTGTGGCCCCAAGGTAGCCCCCACCAACCCCAATCACACCTCCGTCTTCAAACCAAAACCTCCTGATAAGCCCTTGGGATGCTCAAATGTGAGTGCGAGTGCATAATGGGACTCCCTCTAGTGCATATGCGCCTGCACAACATCCAGGCCACACCGCAAATCTCAATGACACTAGCAGATAAGAGCCAAACATTCACGACGGACCACTAGCGACTCTACCGCTGCCCGGACAAGCACTGTGCTAAAGCAATGCGCACGCTTTGATCACGGGTTCCATCCCAGACTAAATGGGCAACATACTTCAGAATCCTACCTTCGGATATGAAGCACAATATTGAGGTCATAAAACATGAATTGGCGCGAAAAGGGTCCCTGACTTCAGGTTATGTGGAGCACGCAAGAGTACACTGTGGCCCGAACATGAACAGCTTCTTTCTGGATCCCCTGTCCTAGCCACATGCATGTTGTCTGTCTCTAACCGGCGGCCTAGCTTGGCCCCCTCTCATCCATGAATCTAGCCACCCCGTGCCCTTGCCCAGCCGCCACATGTGTGCCTTGGCCATGAATGAATTCTATTACAAAAAATGTGTTCATGCACGGGTTTTCTGTGGGAAAATGTACGTGCACGGTTCTCCCAGAGAAAACCCGTGCATGAACACATTTTTTCTAAAACCGGGTAGTTGGAGGGAAATTTTGATAGAAAAAAACTGTGTACAGGGAACACGGCCCCCTTGCCCTTTCCTACTCTTGGGGTGGGCCTTTGGACAATGTGTTTGTTTTTCTCTCTCACCTCTCTTTCTCTCTCCGTGTGTGTTTGTCTCTCTCTTTTTCTCGCTCGGTTTGTCTCTCTCTTTTCTCTCTCCTCATTTCTCTCTCCTCTCTCTCCTCCCCCCCCCCCTCCCTCCCTCTCTCTCTCTCTCTCTCTCTCTCTCTCTCTCTCTCTCTCTCTCTCTCTCTCTCTCCCCTCCCCCCCGCCCCGCTATCTCTCTCTTTGTTTCTTTCCCTGTCTGTCTCTCTCTCGCTCTCTTTGTTGCTCTCTCTCTCTCTCTCTCTCTTTCTTTGTTTCTGTGTTTGTGTGTCTGGTTGTCTCTCCCTTTCTCTCTCTCTCTCGATCACCACAAAACACTCACACGCCGCACCCCAAAAACAAGGACTCTGGGCAGACGGTGTAACGCACCGACAACGCGCAACACATCCATCCATCCATCCATCCATCCTCTTTCTCGCTTGCTCGCTCTCTCTCTCTCTCTCTCTCTCTCTCTCTCTCTCTCTCTCTCTCTCTCTTTGTTTGTCTATCTCTCGATTCATGATTCAAAAAAAAAAAGACAGCATATCAACATATGTACAGCAACAATAATTCACCCATCTCACACACACAAACCAATAGCAAAAATACAAGAAAATAAAGCAAAACCTAAGCGATGCCATTAGCTTCGTGACTAGGCTTGGGAAGGACTCGCTACGCTCCTCCTCCCCAAGCCTAGAAATGCCAAAGGTGTCAGAAGTTTCGCTACGTGCCAACAGGAACATGTTTGCATATGCCATGTTCTGATTTTAGCATCTCTGATTTCAGCGAAAAATATTGACCAAAAACCTGATTTTTGCCGAATCTGACAGCGAGCTGAACTATGACGGGTCCTCGTATCCTTTTGGGATATGTTTTCCCCTTCCAAACGAGCCAAACGGTTTGTTCCAACTCAACGGTATGATGGAGAACAACCTCCGACAAACGGAAGCATGAACTGAAGAACGGCTACTTTTGACTAAACTGCAGAACCCCCAACGCTTACAACTTAGGGCCAACGGGGCTTCAACGGGCAAACAACTGTCCCTTTGCATCCTTCTAGGTGCGAACAGAGCCACGGCATGGGGGCATGTGTGAGAAATGCGTTCATGCAATTGATAGGTTACACCCCACGTGCTTGGGGCCATGATTGTGACAGGCACAAGTAACTGTGCTGCCTGCCTGCCTGATGCGTACCAACCTGCATTCTGCAAGGTAAACTGTCCAAAATCCCCATGCTACTGAAAAATGGGAACTAGTGACATGTGTATGTGCATCATCAAGTGGAATGCTTCTGGATTATGATTTGCACGTATCCATGAATGACATTGTACAGGTGGCACACCATCATGGCCAGCCCCTGTCCCCCATACCACCAGGCAAATGCGTGCATGCTACCAAGCGACAGTTGCGCCAGGCGTTTTGGTCGCAGTGGGGTGTCCTCAGGGCGGGTTCCGGTCAGTGGGGGGGAGGGGGGGGGGGGGCTCCAGCCGCCCAGCCACCCAGCCACCCAGCCACCCAGCCACCTTGTCACCTAGCCACCCAACCGTCTAGCCATATTGTGTTGGGCCTTGCACTTTTGCATTTTGCCTCTTTGCCTTTGCTCTCAAGATTACATGATGATGATGTGTCTCTGCAGCAGGTATTGGTACAATTTCCATGCACCTACGTTTGTCATGTTTGTGTAATTAGGTAATTAGGTAATTAGGTAATTAGTTGCATTATGCATCGGGATGTGGTTATGGGATGTTTGGTCCAGTTGCACAATCACCAACACAACTGCCGTTGCAGTGTGTTGTAGCGTCCCCGTGTCCAACTAAGGTCGGCGGTTCCAGCTCAACCGGGCCTCTCCCCATTCCATCCCGTGCCTCAACCGCATCCGTTGCAAAGCCACATGCGGTTGCACCCATGCAACCACCCGTGTTCCCCGTTGTCACGCCTAACCCATTAAAAACGGTCGAGGGATTGGACCTTACATGGTCATCCGATCCATTTCAAACGGACACGGATAAGGCTGTCAAGTTACAAGAGGAGTACATCAAGCAATTTAGGAAGCACCCATCCCTCGGATACACCGGCACCCCTGCAAAGGCCAAGCTTCCAGCCGCCAAAGTGATTGTCTTTGCATTATGTCTTTGCCACATTGTGTATCTTCAGCTGCACTTGATATTGAGCATGGGAGGGAGGGTGGTCATTTCGCACTTCAAAAGAGGCCACACAACCTAGTAGCCCCAAATGCAGTAGCACATATAGCCACAAGTCAAAAGGGGTTGGCTTGCACCCCTAGGGACCCCAAGTGTGGCCGTTTTTTCTTCGTTTTCCTTGATTTTGGCCAAATTTCCCCCCCCAGCCATTTTTGGCCAGCCGTGGCCAGCCACGGGGGGGGAGGGGGGGAGGGGGGGGGGGGAGGGGGGGTCCAACCCGCCCAGCCGCGGCTAGCCGCGGCTAGGAACACCCCCTCACTGCAGAAACACGCAATGGCAGATAGATATGCGTTGCAACATCTCCTATCATCACTTCAGATGCACACGCATGCATAACAGGAAACATGGAGATCCCGTCCCAAACCTGCGAGCAGAGGGCGGGCGGCGAAATTCCCGGAATTCCATCCTCACATCAACACAAACCGGTACCGGTACAGAGGTACGTTTGCTTCAGTGCGTCCTGGGGTCTCGGGTCTGGTGCCTTGGAAAGAGGATTGACCAGAGGCTACCCTTTTTCACGCTCCCCATCTCCTGCTAGGAGGTTGCTTTAACCCACCTTTTGACTGGGATCGCCCTGTACTGGATTCCATGTTACAATCGAGTGAGTCACACACGCTCTCAATTTCCACACGCATTCTTTCCTTTTTGGCCATCAAAGAGTGGGTTTGCTGCCATATATGATAGTCCCTGTCCTGGCCAGGATGCTTCAGCCTGGGTACCAAGCTCACACCACTGCAGATCTGAAGGGAAGGGTTGCGTGTGTCGTGAAGGGGAGGGGGTAGTATGTTTTCAGTGGGACCGCACACTGTGTTTTGAGTCTGAGGAGGGATTGTGTTTGGAGGGAGAGCAGGAAGTGCCTTGTGAAGGGGGGGTATTGAAAGCAGGGGGACGGGATGTTGTGCTGGGTGAGTGGGAGGCAGTGACTTGTGAGGGGAAAGATGCAATGTGGTGTGTGTCTCTCTCACATTGCACTGCCCCTTTCACGACAACCTGCCCCCTGGCCCTCACAACACACCGCCTCCTTCCGCCCAGTATGTGGCTGGGAGAGGCATTTGGTCGGGCCCAAGAAGGGTGGGGGTATTGGCCAGAGTGCTATGAGAAGGAGGAGGCTGATTGTGTGTTGTGAGGGAGGGTGCTGTGCATTGTATGGGTGGTAAGGTGGGGGTTGAGTGTGAGTTTTCAGGTTCACAGGGTGCGATGGGGAGGCCGCAGTGTGCTGTGCGTGGGAGGAGGCACTGCTGTGAGGATTAGGAGGCAGTGCGCACACCCCCTCCTTTCTTTCAGGACACCTTCCTTCTTCATCCACCTGATAGCTCATTTCAGAGACGTGAACCAGAGCCTCCTGTCAGGGCCAGTTCAGGCCCACAATCATTCCCCAACACCCGTCCACAGGCAGAGCTGGCGCATGGACCCTGCACGAACTAAACCAGGCTTTAAGATCAAACCCCAACACCCTGGGGATTCGAGGGTTGGCACCGTCAGTCCCCCAGGGGGGAGGCATGGGCCAGGGTGTTATGGAAGATGAGGGCAGACGAGGAGGCAGTGTAATGTGAAGGGAGCATGTGTCATGAGGGCGAGCGGGCAGTGTTTTGTGAGGGGGTGCTGGGTGGCGGTGTTGTGAGGGGGAGAGGGCACGTGTTGTGGTCAGGGGCAGAGTGCTGCTGCTGCTGCTGCTGCTGCTGCTGTTGTTGTTGTTGCTGTTGTTGCTGTTGTTGTTGGGTGGATTTTCAGTTGGAGGGGGCAGTATGGGGGTTGGGGTCTCCATTTTGCATGAAGGCCCCCTGTTTCCTGAAGCTGTTTAGGGACGGCGCTGTGCGAAAGTCGTTCCTCCAAGGGTTCCATCCACATTTTTGGTCTGCCACCTTGACATGCCTAACCTGACTTGACAATGTGCTTTGCAATTATGGCGGGTGTTTCTCCCGGCTTCCCATTGTGTCCTTATGGATTAACCCACTCTTTCTTAACAACACCCCTTTTCAAAACACAACACACTGCCCCCCAATACACCAATAATAACAATAATAAAACACTAATAGCAACAATCATTTCTGACCCTCACAACACACTGTTTCTTCCCTCCGAACAACAGTTCACCTCCTCCTTTGCCACCTTTGTGTGGTGCCTTCCATGAGGCAAAATGTATGTTATGAGGGAGAGGGGGTAATATTTCGTAAGGGGGATCAGGGGGGAGACCATGTAGAGGGGAAGCCCGCCATGTGTGGTTGTGCAATCGCAGCAGAGGTTCGTGGAGGTCTGTTGCACGGGGGCTGCAAAATTGGGGGGACCTGCACATTTGTCCACCTCAGGAGGCCGTCCCTTACCAAGATGTACCGATGCAGCAAGAGAAGCTGCAGGAGCAATCTGCGGTTTGCACAGCTCCGCCCCTGACCTGAACCGTTCACCGTTATCCTTGTTCAAGAAGGGTATAGCCCTTTATGGGATCCCTGGAATCACACATTGCGGGATTCTGGCTTCCCTCATTTCTCAATTCCTGTGCGTTGGTGCAGCATTGAGTGGAATTACTTTTCTTGGACAACCCAAAATTGCGAGGAAACATGGGAACCCCCCCCCCCAGGCGCCACTATGACCCTGGCTCTGGCCCAAGCTTGCATCCTATCGCAGTCTCCGACCTGCTGACAGCATTGCAGCCCAATCTGCACATCACAGCACAATTTCCAGTGCCCCGAATTCCACTCAACATGTTGTGTTGCAAACTCCACCACAAGGCAGCCAATGGAGTACCAAATATGCTGCAGACGATGCAGGATGACCCACAAGACCTCCTGCCACTCACCACCATTGACCCTGAACCTCAAAGGGCTGCACTTTGCAGACCACTTCATCCACAGGTGAATTTAATACTGCTCACAAAGCCCCCCACTTTCAGTCCAGGAATTGCACTTGGGCTGCTAGCACATTATCCCCCGGCATTTCAGCTACTCAACGTTTACCTGACTGGAGCTACCCGAGATGCCAATGGCTTATCCCGTGGGTTTTAGCCGCACACCTTTGAACTAGGTGGAGCCAGACAAGAAGTGACCCAGGGATGCCAACAGGACACCCCTGGGGTTTCAGGTTGTGGTCAGGAGGAGGGATGTGACTCTCTCAGCCCGAAGAAGCACCCTACATTCTTGGTTTGTTCCCAGTTTACCTTCCACTGTCATTGCACAGTCGTGCTGCCTCAGAAGTGCTGCAAACTCCATACCGCACCACAAGCAGACACACATATATGCGAAAACGCACGCGCACAGACACACACACATGCACGCACGCACGAGATCCCAGGAACAGTGCCCCACACCATCGTCTCACAGCGCCCACGCTGTGCTGATATGGTTGCACAAATGTGGCAGCCGTTGGCCTGGGATTGCATCAGCGGTGCCCCCAAAAGGATGGCCCATTCGGTGACTGCAAAGGCGTCGCAAACTCCCCAGCCCTCCTCCAATGGGCCAAAACGTTGCCCCCCCCACCTCCTCCTCGAACCCGAATGCCACAAGCATCGCCCCAACAACAACAACAACAACAACAACAACAACAACAACAACAACAACAACAACAACAACAACAACAACAACAAATGAACACCCCCATAATGGATTCCCTCTGCCGTTGCCAGCACCCGTCATTGGGCGGGGTGCGAATGCTTTGTAGCTCCGCCAGGGTCCAGCCCCCAGCGTACCTATCACCGTGCCGTGCTGATCGCTTTTTGGAGTGCAGATTGCAATGTGAAATGCTTCGTTGGTACATGGCTCCGAAGGCGCTTCTGTGGCGGCGGATGCCTTCGCTAGCAGGGGATGGAGCTCAGCCGCGTACACTTGTTGGCGAGGGCACACCAAGATTCCGCACACTGGCCAACAAAAGACTGCTCAGGGGCCAGTGGTTTACCTCTGTTGGTAGGGGATGACGATTGTTTTTGGGGGCCTGTCGTCAAAGTGCGCTGGAGGGGTGGTGGGACTCGAGTTTTGTGGGGGTCGAGGGAACGGTGGCACTGCTTGTCTCATGGTCGCGCAACGCAACGTCTAATTGGCCTACAACCCCCAACTGTGTGGCACAGCGAGGGTGTACCCCCGCTGTGCTACGCATGTGCGACCCCGACCTCTGTTGTGCCGCACATGCGCAACTCTTCGGGTGCACAGAAAGCGGAAGCATTGAAGAGGAAGATTGACGATTTGGATGGGATTGACGCACAGTTGGACGCGGTGTGCCTTGGGTGGGGCCAGGGACAGAGTTGGGGCAAAGGGACAGGCAGGTGTGGAGCAGAGGCCGTTGCAGGGAATGGGCCGGGGGAAGACATGGGCCGGCCCTGTTGTGATGCCAGAAATCACGGACCGGGGCAGGCGCTGTGGCAGGGCCAAGGCTTTTTGTAGTGCTGCGGATACCTTGTTGCGGGGGGGGGGGGGGGGGGGCTTCGGAGTGCGTGGGTGGGTCCTTGAGAATTGACCTCCCCCCTTTGGGGTATGCCATGAGTGTGCAGGGATTTTTTTGTTCATTTTTTCGGAGGCCGATCTCGGTCAATTATGCAGCCATATTGATATCCTCCCTACCATGGGGACCCCGAGAAGGCTGGGGTTGTGTAGACATTGATTTCTTCCCTCCTATGGGGACCCCAGGAAGGCCGGGGCCGGCTGGGTGGGTCGGTGCCTTGGTTGATCCCAGTAGGCCACTGGGTGGGTTGGTAGGTTCTGAAAAGTGGGTGGCCGGGTCCAGTTTCATCCCCCCGCCCCCCCCCGCCCCGCCCCGTAGCTCAGGAAAGCCTTGGGCAGGCTAGGGGCTAGGGGCTGGGGCAGGGGCAGGGCCAAGAGAAAGAGGGTCTGTCATCATTTTAGGGCGCTCTGCCTCTACCAAACTGCATATGGGGCGTGAGGGCGGCCCGTGCATGTGGGGGTGCGAGGGGCAGTGTGCCTTTCGGTCGATCTACGCCCGCGCACGCGTGTGTGCAGACGAAGAAGGAGGTGGAGGACTTGCAGTACCAATTGGAGTACATGACTGCAAACGAAGCCCATTCAGCGGATTCCATCCACGAAAAGGTGTGTGGGCCTGGAGGCCCTTGACACACGCGCAGTCTCTGCGGACCTGCTGCTGCCGGGGGCTCCCCTTCCCCACCCACAGAGCTCCAAGGCTTGGAACGATGGTTTCCCTGGGATGACCACACGCTGCAGTGCTACACCCAATAGCCCTGTCCATCTGTCCATCTGTCTGTCTGTCTGTACACGTCCTTGTGCCTGTCCCTTGGTCAGTTGGTCTGTCTGTGGGCGGCTGGGCGGGGGGGCGGGGGGCGGAGGGAGGGTTTCGCGTCCTGTGGCACAGCCCAAATTGCCAACGCACTGAGCGCAACCGACCACTGGTCCGGCACTTTCCAGCTGGATTGCCGGAGGTTACCATCATCCCGGTTAGAGCGGGAGGCTCTCCCTCGTGCCACTCAAGTTTGCCCACGTTTCGCTTGACCATGGCTCTCTGCATTTGTTGGTCGAGGTCAATTCTGGGGGAGGGGGGGGGATGTGTGAGCGAGTGTGGAAAGCCCGCCCACAAAAACCGTATTTGACCATGCAACCCCACCTGGCCAAGGCACCATGCAGACCAGCTGGCGTCTCGAGCCACTCACAGATCCACTCACACAGGCAAACCCTTCCCACTGCACCGCCTGCCGCCACCCGCCAGGGGGTGGGGATGAGGGAGCGGCGCCAATGGCACGTGCAATTCACACTGTTGGCATGCCCATCCCCAAAGGGGAGGAGCACCCAGGCGCTATGGTACAGGGACTCCGAACCTGGTCACTCTACCCTCAGCATCCCTCCTCCTTGACGTACCAGAGGCAGGGATGGCTTGCGTAACCACACACAACACATGAACCACAAACATCACACACATCACGCACACACACACACACACACAACGCAAGGAGACGAACACTGTACGGCAGCCAGGACAAGCAACGCAGCCGGTGCAGTGTGGGCTCAGCAGCCCCCAGAGTGTGTCTACAGCCAGCATATCGTAGGTCATCCACCTCTGTGTGCTGCCGCGAGCTCGCCCCTTTGGTGGGCCGTTGCACAGGGGTCGGGACAAGCGAGCTGGGGAAGCAGGACGCGGTGGGGAGGAGAGCGCTGTACATAGTGTTGCTGTCGTGCTGAGAGGGAGGAAAGGCTCGCAGGCAGCAAGAGATCATGCCAAACACCGCCTGCACAGACAGAGCCGTAGAATGGAAATGTATGTCAGCGAACGCCATGCTGTTGTTCAAAGTGAATGGAGGGGGGGGCGTCAAACACACACACAACACACACAAACATGTGTGCGTGCATGCACACGCGCATACACATACAGCCACACAAACAAACACTCACACCACCAAGAAAGTGAGAGTGAATGGAGTACCCTGCCTGGTTCCCTAACGGGCTCACCGCTGTGGCAACACGGCCCCAAACAGAGTGGTGGTGGTGACGAACGGTTCTCCTCCTTGCCACCCTGCCCCCTGGCCTTTGTCCCCCTTTCTTTTTCGCAAGGCACAAGTGCACAGGCGCAGCCTGACAAACACCTGTGTCCCAAAGGAGTGGAGGGCGTCTCAGTGAAGCAGGGTCTGCATGCACAAGTTGTGGGATGGGCAACTGTCCCGGGTCAGCACACCGTCACGGTGCCTCTGCTGAGAATAGGCCCTCCATTTAGGCCACCAACGGAGTGCTTCGGTCAGCGAAGCACTTCAAGGAGCCTTCAAACCAGCATTCTTCCATCGTTGAGCAAGTGCAGGTGCAGCACAGCAATGTGGGGACACCTGTGGGATGAGGGTCCGGCGAAAACTGGCTGCCAACTCTTCCAAACTCGGAGGGTAGCAGCCACTGATGAGAGTAGACAGCCCGCTGCGTGCTCTTCGCCTTGCTTCTAGGGTTGTGTTTGTACACTGCTGGCCATAGGCCTTGTGGAGCATGTGTAGAAATGGAATGGAACAGCCAATTGGTGCATGAAGCACGAGCTGCACGTCTTTGGGTGGGCGAGAGATTCGCACGTATCGTTTGTGTGTCTCGGACAATATTCTTGATGTCCTCGGTGCGGTTCCCTGGATTCTCCTCAATCGGTGTCATGGCACACGGGCATCGAAGAGGACAGAGGGTCGGGGCAATGCCGCAGACGATTGTGTAGACCGGACTTGACCGAACCCGACCGCACGAGACCAGACCAGACGCCAATCTAGACAAGACGACTAGGGGTAGTCCCCCCCCCCAGCCACCACCCTAGATGACGAAATGACGATTACCAAATGCCGGCCAATCAAAGTACAATGCAGTCACAGCCCTGGGTCCCTCCTCTCTGAGACACAAGACGAAGCACTGGATGTAGGTCATTGCTGCAACCCAAAAAACAATGTGAACAGTGTTTTACACGTTTTTTTGACGAATTTCCCAAAATGCGTTCCATTTCAGCCTTATCCTCAGAGCTGGATGAGTCACTTGACAAACTGGAGGACTGGCTGCTGCTGGAGGATGAATCTGCATCAGGAGGGCTACCAGGCTCTCCCCTCCAAAGCATTGTCATCACAACTCAGAAAAGCACGAACCTGCAAAGACCTGAGTGCCTAGAGGTGATGACACAATGCTATGGAAGGAGTGCATAACCTGGGCAACCCAATCCCGGCAGATTCATTGGACGTTGGCAGCGGCAATGCATGCAACGGTGAGGCATACCTGCTAAGCAAAAAGCAGTGGAAAATTGTAATTTCGTAATTGTCATTTCCTCATTTCAGGGGTGCTTAGCCTCCCCCACCCCCCCACCCCCACCAAAATAATTGTGGCAGTATTATGTTCATCACTGGTCTGTCCCCCGCATTATATTCATCCCTGGGACAGACCACTAGACTGGTCTTGATCAGACTAAGCCAGGCCAGTCTTTGTCCAAACCAGACCAGCCCCCCCTCCCAGCAGGGCCCGGTTTGCAGGGACCCAAAAAGGCGCCGGCCCGAGCCATACCTTACTGCCTGGATCGGCGGTGGTCCGGGGAACCACAACCAGCAGCCCCCACGCCCACCCTCCCACCCACAACCACCAATAAACATGGGGAGCTGAGGGCAGCAGAGCACGGCAAAGACAGAGGGGAAACCCTTACCTTACATATGGTGGGAGACTTGGAAATGGTCGGGGACTTGGAACGGGTGTACAAAGGGATAACGGAGTGGGGATCAGTGTGGAGGAACCATGACTGGCGCTTAGCCTCAGGCCACATCAGACAAGCATCTGTGGGTAGAGGTCCTTAACATGGTGCAGCACAGGGAGGGGCTGTTCTCTATTCCGTGGGTCCCATCCCACGTTGACACCCATGGTGATGAGGTAGCTGATAAGCTGGCAGAGGAAGGACGGAGACGCCATCAAGCGTGTTGTGGGCACGAGAGGTCAAGGAGCAGCCGCAAGAGCAGCTGAGTTGGCTAGGTCTGCAAGAGACGCCTGCTGAGGAGATTGCTAAATTTCTCTCACTCACCCACTGCGGGATCTTTGGGGGTTGGGGAGGCGCGAGCTGTCGACAGTGTCAGGGTGGTTGCAGCACCGATTGTATTTGCGACGCATTGTCGGATAGCCCATGGTACAGTGACTCAAGGGAACGGCAACCAGGATCCGTTGAGCATAGGGTCAAGAAAGGGAGGAGGAGGTGATGAGGATGTAACCACCAGCAAGGCGTGGCACTTGGCAACAAGCTCGCTCTGTGCGAAAAACCATTTGGGATGGTGGTCTGGCTGTTGAAAGCCTTTGCGCATTGCCGCTGTCTTGATGGCGACAATGCACATCACACCCTTGCAATGGTGTGGAAAGGTATGCAAGAACGCTGGTGGAGTTTCAACATGATTTGCCCCCCACTTGCTACCCCCCCCCCCCCCACACACACAACCACCCAGGAGAAGATGCATCCATGCCTGGTCGCAGGACTGCTGTGTTTTAGATGGGGCTGGGGCCTTGGATTTGGTGGGCAATGTTGAGGCTCGCAGCCATCCCTTATCCGGCGGCCAGCCCCAGCCCCAGCCCCAACCTCCAGCCCAAGCCCCAGAACGTGTGACTTGCCCTTTCCTGTGCCACAGGAGATTGCACTCGCTGAGATGGAGCACCGCATGGCACTCATGAATGACCGCAAGGCCCGGGTAACGTCCCCTCTGCGTGTGCTCGCCCTTCTACCCTTTGACTATCCCTCCTTCCCAGTTTTTGTGGCTGTGATGTGGCAACCCTTGCTCAAGGGATGGGCAGGTGGCATGTGTCTGTGTCATCATGATCTCCCCGTTGCCCCTTCCCTTCGCTTTCGCCTCCTCTTATTTTTGCGGTGGTCCCATGGGAATGTTCAGCATGAACACGGTCTCCATTGCTCCATTGTCTCAAGCATGCTCTTCCCAGGCACCTATGGAAAGGTTATTGAATCTCAAATCCTCCATCCCACATTCAGTTTCAGATTCAGCTTGATCGGATTGCTCGATTTCTTCAGATTCGGATTCTAATTCGCACTCCAGTTCTATTTAAGCTCCGGTATGAAGGACCACTCTGTTCTTCACCAGAAACTCAGCTGCACTGTTGCATTAAGCACCATTTGTGTACATTAATCTCAGGCTCCGTTGGTTGGTTGTTATTGTTCATAGGGAAGGTGCTGATGCAGTTTTAGCTGGCCACGGCCATGGGTCCATAACAGCATGACAGTACAATTAGTGTGGGATGCATATGAACGTCTTTTCCGGCGGCTGGACGGAATGAACCGGTGGTACCCTCGGCGGTGGTTCGGCTCGGCTGGTTAGGTTCCAGTGGTTCGGCTCGGCGGTGGTGTCGGCCAGCTGATTCGGCCGGCCCAACGCCCAGCGGTTCAGCCGGCTTAGACCACCGGGCCGTTCCGACGCACCCCCCCCCCCGACATCCCTAGGTTAGGCACCCTTTTTTTCACCCACTTTCACCTATATTTTTATGGCATAATTGGACCACGCCCTCCCCCCCCCCACTGGGACCCACCGGCCGGGGTTAGGTTGGGGTCAAGGAGCTTCCCCCCCTGTTTTGGGGTCGAGAATTCGCAAAAAAAAAAGGTTTCGGATCCATTTGAGACAGTGGCGGGTCGCTATGACCCTTCCAAGTTGCTAAAAAATAGGTTATTCCTACTGAGTGACATCATCCCCCAAAATAGCCTCAAAGTCCACCAATAGCGTTCTCTACATCACAAAACCCAGCAACACCCCATACCATTGCCATCAATGCCTTCCCTTGGATCCATTCCTCACCCTTTTGCCCCTGTAGGGCCAAGGGAGGGGGCACCTACACCTCACGATACCATTTTTTTGGGCCAACCTTGCATATTCTGCTATTCTGGTGATGTCATGGGTGACCCTATTTTTGGTGATGGCATACCCTATTTTTAGCCCTAGCCACACCTTTGTGTGGCCAAATGCTCCACCCCAAGGATCCAAAAACCCTTTCAAAGGTGAGTATTTGTGTTCCCCACCCTTAAAATAGGGGGTGTGATCCTTACTTGCCCTCCAATCCTCCCCAAGTTACAGGGGTGGGGGGGGGGGGGCGTAGTCCGATTGTGCCATATATATATATATATATATATATATATATATATATATATATATATATATATATATATATATATATATCCTCCAATCTACACCCCTCTCCCAACTCTAGGTGGCTCCAGCACACGGCTCTAAGGTACGTGCGAAGGGCACAAAGTGGTCAATACATATGGTGGAAGGGGCTAAACTCGGTCAAAAACGGGCTCAAAACGGGCTAAAAACACTTGTTTCAGCATCCCAAATGGTCCGGGATCACTTTTGGAAAAACGCGTTGTTGACCCATTTTGGACCCATTTTTGGTCCCAAAATGGCCCATTTTCAAGCCATTTTGGGATTTTCCATGAGCCAAAACCCGTCACCATGGGCTCAAAATGGGCTAAAACCACTTGTTTGAGCATCCCGAATGGTCCAGGATCATTTTTGGAAAAACGCGTTTTTGACCCATTTTTGACCCATTGTTGGTCCCAAAACGGCCCATTTTCAAGGCATTTTGGGATTTTCCGTGGCCCAAAACGCGCCACCACGGGCTCAAAATGGGCTAAAAACACTTGTTTGAGCATCCCAAGTGGTCTAGGAACAACTTTGGAAAAAATGATTTTTTTCGCCCTGGGGACCCTGGTGGACCCACCGTTGGCCCCCACTGTGCGTGGGCTGGCCGGCCTTCCGGCTGCACCAAGTGACCATTAGTACGGGGGTCTACGTGTCTCGTTGGGCGATTCTGAGGCTTGGAAACCATAAAAAGTGGGTGGTTGCGGGTGGACTAGGTGCCCTCGGAATTCGTTTTTGAGCCACGTAGCCCAAGATGCGGCCCGTTCTTGGTTTCGGGGTGCTGGTGCACATTGCGCAGTTTTTGGGGCTTTTTGGCGCCTTTTTGGGCCGTTTCTCGGACATATCGTGGAGTTGAAGGGCACCAAATGTCCCTTGGTCGCGAGAAAATCAAGCCGCACGTGGAGTGTAGGAGCCGTTTGCCTTCGTTTGGCTGTTTTGAACCCTTACTAGGGCTGTTTTGGGCGAAAAAATGGCTGTTTTTGGCCCAAAACTGCGCAGATTTGGGAGGGCACCTCCCGACTTGGCGCCCCCGCCCCGGGGCGCCACCGGTGAGTTTGTGGCTCAAAACTTGGATTTGGCAAGGGCACCACCTAGGCTCTAGGGTGGCTAGAGTAGAGTAGAGCCCGGAGCGATGAGGCCGAGCAATGGCCAAAACAGAAAGGAGAAGTGCTTGTTGCTTGTTGTTGCTTGTTGCTTGCTTGCTTGCTTGCTAGCTAGATTTAAGGGGAGAGGGGTGTAGTAATATATATATATATATATATATATATATATATATATATATATATATATATATATATATATATATATATATATATATATATATATATATATATATATATATATATATATATATATATATATATATATATATATATATATATATATATATATATATATATATATATATATATAGATATATAATATATATATATATATATATATATATATATATATCCTCCAATCTACACCCCTCTCCCAACTCCGGGTGGCTCCACCACACGGCTCTAAGGTACGGGCGAAGGGCACAAAGTGGTGCATACACGTGGTGGAAGGGGCTAAACTCCGTCAAAACGGGCTCAAAATGGGCTAAAAACACTTGTTTGAGCACCCCAAATGGTCTAGGATCACTTTTGGAAAAACGCGTTTTTGACCCATTTTTGACCCATTTTTGGTCCCAAAATGGCCCATTTTCAAGGCATTTTGGGATTTTCCATGAGCCCAAACCTGTCGCCACGGGCTCAAAATGGGCTAAAACCACTTGTTTGACCATCATAAATGGTCCACGACCACTTTTGGAAAAATGCGTTTTTCACTCATTTTTGACTCATTTTTGGTCTTGAAACGGCCCATTTTCAAGGCATTTTGGGATTTTCCATGGCCCAAAACGCGTCACCACGGGCTCAAAACGGCCTAAAAACACATGTTTGAGCATCCCAAGTGGTCTAGGAACAACTTTGGAAAAAATCATTTTTTTCGCTCCGGGGACCCTGGTGGACCCACCGTTGGCCCTCGCCGTGCGCGGGCCGGGCTGGCCTCCGGCTCCACCAAGTGACCACTGGTTCGGGGGTCTAGGCGTCTCGTTGGGCGATTCTGAGGCTTCAAAACGACAAAAAGTGGGGGGTTGCGGGTGGACTAGCCGTGGTGGCGCGTTATGGGCCACGGAAAATCCCAAAATGCCTTGAAAATGGGCCGTTTTGGGACCAACAATGGGTCAAAAATGGGTCAAAAACGCGTTTTTCCAAAAATGATCCTGGACCATTTCGGATGCTCAAACAAGTGGTTTTAGCCCATTTTGAGCCCGTGGCGACGGGTTTTGGCTCATGGAAAATCCCAAAATGCCTTGTAAATGGGCCATTTTGGGACCAAAAATGGGTCAAAAATGGGTCGAAAACAGGTTTTTCCAAAAGTGATCGCGGACCATTTGGGATGCTCAAACAAGTGTTTTGAGCCCATTTTCAGCCCGTTTTGACCGATTTTAGCCCCTTCCACCACATGTATGCACCTCTTTGTGCCCTTCGCACGTACCTTAGAGCCGTGTGGTGGAGCCACCTAGAGTTGGGAGAGGGGTGGTAGATTGGAGGATATATATATATATATATTACTACACCCCTCTCCCCTTAAATTTAGCTAACAAGCAAGCAAGCAAGCAAGCAACAACACGTCTCCGTGCCGTTTTGGCCATTGCACCTTCCCATCGCCTCGGGCCTCACTCTATTTTAGCCATCCTACAACCTAGGTGGTGGCCTTGCCAAATCCGAGTTTTGAGCCAAAAACTCACCAGTGGCGGCCCGGGGCGGTGGCGCCAAGTGGGGAGGTGCCCTCCCAAATCTGCGCAGTTCTGGGCCAAAATCAGCCATTTTTCGCCCAAAACAGCCCTAGTAAGGGTTCAAAACAGCCAAACGAAGGCAAACGGCTGCTACACTCCACGTGCGGCTTGACTTTCTTCTGACCAAGGGACTTTTGGTGCCCTCTAACTCCACGATATGTCTGAGAAACAGCCCAAAAAGGCGCCAAAAAGCCCCAAAAACTGCGCAATGTGCACCAGCACCCCGAAACCAAGAACGGGCCGTATCTTGGGCTACGTGGCTCCAAACCAAATTCCGAGGGCACCTAGTCCACCCGCAACCCCCCACTTTTTATGGTTTCCAAGCCTCAGAATTGCCCAACGAGACACGTAGACCCCCGTACCAGTGGTCACTTGGTGGAGCCGGAGGGCCGGCCAGCCCACGCACAGTGGGGGCCAACGGTGGGTCCACCAGGGTCCCCGGGGCGAAAAAAATGATTTTTTCCAAAGTTGTTCCTAGACCACTTGGGATGCTCAAACAAGTGTTTTTAGGCCGTTTGGAGCCCGTGGTGGCGCGTTTTGGGCCATGGAAAATCCCAAAATGCCTTGAAAATGGGCTGTTTTGGGACCAACAATGGGTCAAAAATGGGTCAAAAACGCGTTTTTCCAAAAATGATCATGGACCATTTGGGATGCTCAAACAAGTGTTTTGAGCCCGTTTTGAGCCCGTTTTGACCGAGTTTAGCCACTTCCACCACATGTATGCACCACTTTGTGCCCTTCGCACGTACCTTAGAGCCGTGTGGTGAAGCCACCTAGAGTTGGGAGAGGGGTGTAGATTGGAGGATATATATATATATATCCTCTAATGTACACCCCTCTCCATGCCGACGTTGCTATTCGTCTCAGATGCCTCACAAGGAAAGTAGGGGTGTTACTCATGTGTGTGTTGTGGATAAGCGGAGAGGCGGACCCAATCTGCCACCTCTGTCGGGCACCTCCGAACGGTTGGCTATGCGGCCCAGGTGTGTTCCGACGGTTCGCACCGCCCCTCACCCCAATGCGGGGGAGGGTAGCATCGGCTTGGGTATTCGCAGCCGCACCGCGAACCTCAGGGGGGTGGGCTCCTGAGGCGGGCAAGGGGTTAGATTACAACAGACACAAGGTTAGTGCGGACGTGTAGCCATTGAAACTCGGGTCGGTGGCTTTGGACCACACCGCCATCAAGGTACATCACACCTCCCCGCTTACACCCCATTTGCACAACCCTTCTTCCCCCTCAAACAAAAGATGATTTGGTCCCTTGGACACTTTCTAAGCAGTTGCCAATAAAAATGGTTGCAGGCAAATGGGCTAGTGCGGACGTGTGGCCATAGCAACTCGGGGCGGTGGTTTTGGACCACACCACCATAAAGGTACATCACCCCTCCCTGCTTACACAGCATTTGCACAACCCTTCTTCTCCCTCAAACAAAAGATGCTTTGGTTTCTTGGGACACTTTGTAAGCAGTTGCCAATGAAAATGACTGTAGGCAAATGGGCTAGTGCGGACGTGTGGCGATAGCGACTCGGGGCGGTGGCTTTGGACCACACCGCCATGAAGGTACATCACCCCTCCTTGCTCACACCCCATTTGCACAACCCTTATTCCCCCCCAAACAAAAGATGACTTGGTTCCTTGGGACACTACCTTAGCAGTTGCCAAAAAAATGGTTGCAGGCAAATGGGGGGGCTCAGCATGGTACTCTTAGGAAACAAAAGTAGTGTATGGCACGCGGTTTTAGAGGGTGGGCGGAGCCTTAGAGGGGTAAGCTGATGAGGCGGGCAAGCGGTTAGTATAGACACACATAACGAGGTGGGGCGTTTCAAGGCAAGTGCGGATGTATGGTGGCTTTGGACCACACGGACACGAAGGTAGATCACTATTCCCCCTCCCTCCATGCTTTCACAGCCCTTCTCCCCTTGCAAAGAAAAGAGCTACCATCGGAGCGGAAGAGACGGGATGGGCTGAGGTAGGGGGGGTTAGCACGTTACTGTTAGACAACGCAAGTAGTGTGTGGTTCGAGGATGAGGGTTTTTTTGCTTGGTTGTGTTATGGGGTCGGGAACGATGTGGAAATAGAATGTATTCGCCATTCGGGAAACGGCCCATTTTCAAGGCATTTTGGGATTTTCCGTGGCCCAAAACACGCCACCACGGGCTTAAAACGGGCCAAAAACACGTGTTTGAGCATCCCAAGTGGTCCGGGAACAACTTTGGAAAAAATGATTTTTTTCGCCCCGGGGACCCTGGTGGACCCACCATTGGCCCCCGCCGTGCGCGGGCCGGGCTGCCCTCTGACTGCACCAAGTGACCACTAGTACGGGGGTCTACGCGTCTCGTTGGGCCATTCCGAGGGGTGGAAACCACAAAAAGTGGGGGGTTGCGGGTGGACTAGGTGCCCTCGGAATCGGATTTTGAGCCACGTAACCCAAGATACGGTCCGTGCTTGGTTTCGGGGGGTTGGTGCATATTGCGTTGTTTTTGGGGCTTTTTGGCACCTTTTTGGGCCGTTTCTCGGACATATCGTGGAGTTGAAGGGCACTAGAGGGCTCTTTGACACGGTGAAGTCAAGCCGCACCTGGAGTGTGGCCACCGTTTTCCTTCGTTTGGGCGTTTCGCCCGGGTTTGGGGGCTATTTTGGGCGAAAATGGCTGTTTTTGGCCCAAAACTGCGCAGATTTGGGAGGGCACCTCCCGACTTGGCGCCACCGCCCCGGGCCGCCACTGGTGAGTTTTTGGCTCAAAACTTGGATTTGGCAAGGGCACCACCTAGGCTCCAAGATGGCCACATGGGCAAATGATCCGAAGCGTTGGCACGGAGCAATGGCCAAAACGGCAAGGAGACGTGTTGCTTGTTGTTGCTTGTTGTTGCTTGTTGTTAGCTAAATTTAAGGGAGAGGGGTGTAGTAATATGTATATATATATATATATATATATATATCCTCCAATCTACACCCCTCTCCCAACTCCGGGTGGCTCCACCACACGGCTCTAAGGTACGTGCGAAGGGCACAATGTGGTGCATACATGTGGTGGAAGGGGCTAAACTAGGTCAAAACGGGCTCAAAATGGGCTAAAACCACTTGTTTGAGCATCCGAAATGGTCCAGGATCACTTTTGGAAAAACGCGTTTTTGACCCATTTTTGACCCATTGTTGGTCCCAAAACGGCCCATTTTCAAGGCATTTTGGGATTTTCCATGACCCAAAACGCGCCACCACGGGCTCCAAACGGCCTAAAAACACTTGTTTGAGCATCCCAAGTGGTCTAGGAACAACTTTGGAAAAAATGATTTTTTTCGCCCTGGGGACCCTGGTGGACCCACCGTTGGCCCCCACTGTGCGTAGGCTGGCCGGCCCTCCGCCTGCACCAAGTGACCACTGGTACGGGGGTCTACGTGTCTCGTTGGGCGATTCTGAGGCTTGGAAACCATAAAAAGTGGGGGGTTGCGGGTGGACTAGGTGCCCTCGGAATCGCACTTTGAGCCACGTAGCCCAAGATACGGCCCGTCCTTGGTTTTGGGCTGTTGGTGCGCATTGCGCAGTTTTTGGGGCTTTTTGGCGCCTTTTTGGGCCGTTTCTCGGACATATCGTGGAGTTAGAGGGCACCAAAGGTCCCTTCGTCACGAGAAAGTCAAGCCGCACGTGCAGTGTACCAGCCGTTTGCCTTCGTTTGGCCGTTTTGACGGGGTTTCGGGGCGGTTTTGGGCCAAAAAAGGCTGTTTTGGGGCACAAAATGCGCAGATTTGGGAGGGCACCTCCCGACTTGGCGCCCCCGCCCCGGGGCGCCACCGGTGAGTTTTTGGCTCAAAATATATATATATATATATATATATATATATATATATATATATATATATATATCCTCTAATCTACACCCCTCCTCTAAAAGACACGCGGGTTCTTTATGTGGGAGTTGTGCTCAAGGTGGAGGGGAAGGCTAATGGGAATTTATATCCGCTCAGAAAGAGCCTGTCCGTGCGTATGTCCATCAAACCGCAATCTACCGTAACCGCGTGGCAGTGTTGGAGGAACGAAGCACAGTTGGCAAAACACGTGAAGGAATTACTTGCGAGTCTCGTGGTAATCATTGCAAGAAACAGTTGTAACCCTTGCTCCCAAGGTTTAGACATGGCATGAAGGTGATGGTAATTCCGTCAGCAGTACACCAGTACATTGGGACCTCCCACGGATGGCAACCTGAAGTGGTTGACACTCTTGGCTACTAGAAAAGTTTGGAATTGAAGGGAACTACCTTTAAATTGCATAGAATTGCCGACGAAGGACCTAGTCGTCGTCGCTGTACAAATGGGGTGAATCGAATGCATCACATGAAATTGTTGTATGCACGTCAACGGCAAAGTGGTCTACTAGCACTTGCAATGCACAAACCCCCGCCATATCAATATTATAATTGTAGAGAAGATTTAGCGAAAGCAGTGCGGATGTGTTGCTTTGTTGCAACACTTGCGGATTCCATTTGTTAACCAAGGTGTTGACGAGGTCAATCACACTATGGTCAACAAGACCAATGTCTTGGAAATCCAGTTGAATGGAACACAAAGTGGTTGCAAACACTCCAGCCTATTGTTGCAACTCTTGCCTCTTGATTAGACATGGCGTGAATGTGAAGGTAACTCCGTTAAGAGTACACCTGTACTCCAAGTCCAATCACTAAGAGCAACGGGCAGAGAGGAACAAAGCACACAAACGGCAAAACACGGCAAAGAACTACTCGTCCCTCTTGTACCAACTCTTGCTCCCATGATTAGACATGGCGTGAATGTGAAGGTAACTCCGTTAAGAGTACACCTGTACTCCAAGTCCAATCACTAAGAGCAAAAGGCACGAAAGAACAAAGCACACAAACGGCAAAACACGACAAGGAACTACTCGTCCCTCTTATACATGGCGTGAATGTGAAGGTAACTCCGTTAAGAGTACACCTGTACTCCAAGTCCAATCACTAAGAGCAAAAGGCACGAAAGAACAAAGCACACAAACGGCAAAACACGACAAGGAACTACTCGTCCCTCTTATACATGGCGTGAATGTGAAGGTAACTCCGTTAAGAGTACACCTGTACTCCAAGTCCAGTCACTAAGAGCAAAGGGCACGGAAGAATAACGCACACAAACGGCAAAAAAAGACAAGGAACTACTCGTCCCTCTTGTACCAAACACTCCACACTATTTTTGCAAGTCCTGCTCCCATCATTAGACATGGCGTGAATGTGAAGGTAACTCCGTTAAGAGTACACCTGTACTCCAAGTCCACTCACTAAGAGCAAAGGGCACAATGAACAAAGCAGACAAACAGCAAAACACAGCAAGGATGACTCATCCGTCGGTACCAAAAGGGACACAAAATTTCACTTGTTTTTGTCCCATAGTGGCCCATTTTCAAGGCATTTTGAGATGCTCCATGGGCCACAACGCCCGATCTTGGGCTCAAAACAGGCTAAAAACACTTTTCTGAGCCTCCCAAATGGCCCGTGATCACTTTCAAAAAATTGCGTTTTTCACCCAGTTTTGACCCATTTTTGGTGGTGAACCAGCCCCTTTTTAAGGCATTTTGGGCCAAAACGCGGCACCACGGGCTCAAAATGGGTCCAAACCACTTGTTTGAGCATCCCGAATGGTCCAGGATCACTTTTGGAAAAACGCGTTTTTCACCCATTTTTGACCCATTTTTGGTCCCAAAACGGCCCATTTTCAAGGCATTTTGGGATTTTCCGTGGCCCAGAACGCACCACCACGGGCTCAAAACGGCCTAAAAACACTTCTCTGAACATCCTAAGTGGTCTAGGAACAACTTTGGAAAAAATGATTTTTTTCGCCCCGGGGACCCTGGTGGACCCACCGTTGGCCCCCAACGTGCGCGGGCCGGGCTGCCCTCCGGCTCCACCAAGTGACCACTGGTACGGGGGTGTGGGTGGCTCGTTGGGTGATTCTGAGGCTTGGAAACCACAAAAAGTGGGGGCCTGCGGGTGGACTAGGCGCCCTTGGAATTCGGATTTGAGCCACGTAGCCCAAGATACGCCCCGTGCTTGGTTTCGGGGTGTTGGTGCGCATTGCGCAGGTTTTTGGGGCTTTTTGGCGCCTTTTTGGGCCCTTTCTCGGACATATCGTGGAATTGAAGGGCACTAGAGAGCTCTTTGACACGGTGAAGTGAAGCCGCACGTGCGGTGTACTCACCGTATCCCTTCGTTTGGGCGTCTCGCCCGGGTTTGGGGGCTGTTTTAGGCGAAAAATGGCTGCTTTTGGCCCAAAACTGCGCAGATCTGGGAGGGCACGTCCCGACTTGGCGCCACCGCCCCGGGCCGCCACCGGAGAGTTTCTGGCTCAAAACTTGGATTTGGCAAGGCCACCACCTAGGCTCTAGGATGGCTAGAGTAGAGTAGAGCCCGGAGCGATGAGGTGGAGCAATGGCCAAAACGGTGAGGAGAAGTGCTTGTTGCTTGTTGTTGCTTGCTTGTTGTTGCTTGTTGCTTGTTAGCTAGATTTAAGGGGAGAGGGGTGTAGTAATATATATATATATATATATATATATATATATATATATATATATATATATATATATATATATATATATATATATATATATATATATATATATATATATATATATATATATATATATATATATATATATATATATATATATATATATATATATATATATATATATATATATATATATTACTATTACTACACCCCTCTCCCCTTAAATCTAGCTAACAAGCAACAACAAGCAACAACAAGCAACAACAAGCAACAAGCACTTCTCCTCACCATTTCGGCCATTGCTCCGCCTCATCGCTCCGGGCTCTACTCTACTCTAGCCATCCTAGAGCCTAGGTGGTGGCCTTGACAAATCCAAGTTTTGAGCCAAAAACTCACTGGTGGCGGCCCGGGGCGGGGGCGCCAAATCGGGAGGTGCCCTCCCAAATCTGCGCAGTTTTGGGCCAAAAACAGCCATTTTTCGCCCAAAACAGCCCCAAAACCCGGGCGAAACGCCCAAACGAAGGGATACAGTGAGTACACTGCACGTGCGGCTTCACTTCACCGTGTCAAAGAGCTCTCTAGTGCCCTTCAATTCCACGATATGTCCGAGAAACAGCCCAAAAAGGCGCCAAAAAGCCCCAAAAACCTGCGCAATGCGCACCACCACCCCGAAACCAAGCACAGGGCGTATCTTGGGTTAGGTGGCTCAAATCCGAATTCCGAGGGCGCCTAGTCCACCGGCAACCCCCCACTTTTTGTGGTTTCCAAGCCTCAGAATCGCCCAACGAGCCACTCAGACCCCCGTACCAGTGGTCACTTGGTGCAGCCGGAGGGCAGCCCGGCCCGCGCACGGTGGGGGCCAACGGTGGGTCCACCAGGGTCCCCGGGGCGAAAAAAATCATTTTTTCCAAAGTTGTTCCTAGAACACTTGTGATGTTCAGAGAAGTGTTTTTAGGCCGTTTTGAGCCCGTGGTGGTGCGTTATGGGCCACGGAAAATCCCAAAATGCCTTGAAAATGGGCCGTTTTGGGACCAAAAATGGGTCAAAAATGGGTGAAAAACGCGTTTTCCCAAAAGTGATCCTGGACCATTCGGGATGCTCAAACAAGTGGTTTGGACCCATTTTGAGCCCGTGGTGCCGCGTTTTGGCCCACGGAAAATCCCAAAATGCCCTGAAAAGAGGCTGGTTCAACACCAAAAATGGGTCAAAACTGGGTGAAAAACGCAATTTTTTGAAAGTGATCATGGGACATTTGGGAGGCTCAGAAAAGTGTTTTTAGCCTGTTTTGAGCCCAAGATCGGGCGTTGTGGCCCATGGAGAATCCCAAAATGCCTTGAAAATGGGCCACTATGGGACAAAAACAAGTGAAATTTTGTGTGACGCTTTTTGGGCCATGGAAAATGCCAAAATGCCTTGAAAAGGGGCTGGTTCAAGACCAAAAATGGGTCCAAAATGGGCCAAAAACGCGTTTTTCCAAAAGTGATCGTGAGCCAGCTGGGAGGCTCAAACAAGGGTTTTTAGCCTGTTTTGAGCCTCAGATCGCCCGTTTTGGCCCATGGAGAATCCCAAAATGCCTTGAAAATGGGCCGTGTTGGGACAAGAAATGGGTCCAAAACGGGTCAAAAACGCGTTTTTCCAAAAGTGATCGTAGACCATTTGGGATGCTTAGACAAGTGTTTTTACCGTATTTTGAGCCCATTGGGACGGGTTTGGGCCCATGGAAATCCCAATATTCCTTGAAATGGGGCCGTTTTGGGAGCAAAAATGGGTGAAAAATTGGTCAAAAACACAATTTTCCAAAAGCGATCTTGGAACATTCGGGGTGCACAAACAAGTGTTTTGAGCCCATTTTGAGCCCGTTTTGATCGAGTTCGGTTCCTTCCGCTACCTGTATGCACCAAGTTGTACCCTTCGCACGTACCTTAGAGTATGGCCACGTAGAGTGTGGGAGAGGGGTGTAGATTAGAGGATATATATATATATATATATATATATATATATATATATATATATATATATATATATAATATATATATATATATATATATATATATATATATATATATATATATATATATATATATATATATATATATATATATATATAGTCATAGTCATGGAAAATCTCAAAATGCCTTGAAAATGGGCCATTTTGGGACCAAAAATGGGTCGAAAATGGGTCAAAAATGTGTTTTTCCTAAAAGTGGTCCTAGCCCATTTTGGATGCTCAAACAAGTGTTTTTAGCCCGTTTTGAGCCCATTGGGACGCATTTTGGCCCATGGACAAGAACAGGACCGACCCAATGGCGACCGAGAAATTCAAAGTGTTGGGTGCGGCAAAAGATTTGTTTGACTAGCCCATTGATAGGATGGCAACACTTAATGCGTCACAATGTGCTCTACAAATGGACTTGGAAAACAGGTGTACTCTTAATCGAGTTACCTTCGTTTCTTCTCCAAGTCCAGTTCCTGGTTGGCAAGGTGTGTGTTCGTGTAAGGATTTTTGCCGGTAAATTGCCAATAATTACATCCGTTTAGCACCACCACCGCGAATTGCCGCAATTAAATAAAAGCGCAACCATAATGTCCCATGGTGGTCCCTCACCCCATTATCGCCGGTCGCAACACCCTCCTAAGGGTCCCAATATCAACCTCCCCCCCTATATATGCGTGTCTGTTGTAAATCTAACCCACCTCAGGAGCCCACCCCCCTCAGGTTTGCAGTGCGGCTGCGAATACCCAAGCCGATGCTACCCTCCCCCGCATTGGGGTGAGGGGCGGTGCGAACCGTCGGATCACACCTGGGCCGCATAGCCAACCGTTCAGAGGTGCCCGACAAGAGTGGCACATTTGGGTGCGCCTCTCCGCTTATCCACAACACACACATGAGTAACACCCCTACTTTCCTTGTGAGGCATCTAAGACAAATAGCAACGTCGGCATGGGAGAGGGGTGTAGATTAGAGGATATATATATATATATATATATATATATATATATATATATATATATATATATATATATATATATATATATATATATATATATATATATATATATATATATATATATATATATATATATATATATATATATATATATATATATATATATATATATATATATATATATATATATATATATATATATATATATATATATATATATATATATATATATATATATATATATATATATATATATATATATATATATATATATATATATATATATATATATATATATATATATATATATATATATATAGCCTTCCGGCGACGTGCCCGGCGCCTGGTAGACACAGTGTCTGATCTCGTCAGACACGGGCCGCACACGTACGCGGCGTTCCAGGCGCGCGTGGACGCGGACCGTCCGGCCAGGGACAACGGGTGGGACCACTTCGTCGACGTCTGCTTGCGGCAGATGTTGGCCCGCGATCCCCACCCGTACAACGCGCCCGACGTTCAGGCGCGGTTCGCAGCGGGCACGGTGCCGTTCGGGGTGCACCTGCTCAACCGACTACTCCGATGTCTACAAGATCTCGGGCAGCTCGAGGACGCGCAGCGCGGACGGCCCCCGGTGGGGTTGGCGGGGCAGCCGGGGTATGCGGCGCCGGGTGCGTTTCCGATGCCGCCGCCCCCTGGCCTCGGGCCCATGCCCATCCCGCCCTTTGGGACTCACCACCACCACCAACTTCATCTCCATCACCTACTTCATCACCCCGTCGGGTTCCCCATGATGCAGCATCACCTCCCACACCAACACGTACACCCGGCAGCTGTGCCACAGCCCCCCGTCCATCTTCACCTTCACCACCAACTGGCGGCTGTGCCACAGCACCGTGTCCACCTACACCATCACCATCATCATCACCATCCGCACCGGCATGTGGAGTACCCGCATCCCCTGCCCCAGCAGCACCCAAGACCGCCTCAGCACACGGTGCCGGTGCCGGAACCGGTGCCGGTGCCTGGGCCGGGGCGGAGTGCCCAGCAGCAGGGGGTGTCGCAAGGGGCTGTGCCACAGCACCTCGTCCACTTTCACCATCACCATCACCATCACCATCCGCACCAGCAAGTGGAGTGCCCACGTTCCCTGCCCCAGCAGCAATCACTGACGCCTCAGCACACGATGCCGGTGCCGGAATCGGTTCCGGTGCCTGAGCCGGGGTGGGACGCCCAGCAGCAGGGGGTTTCGCAGGGAGCTGGGCCACAGCACCCAGTCCACCTTCACCATCACCATCACCAACATCGTCCACACCAGCATGTGGAGTACCCACATCCCCTACCCCAGCAGCACCCACGGCGGCCTCAGTACACAATGCCGGTGCTAGAGCCGTTACCGGTGCCTGGGCCGGGGCGGAGCGCCCAACAACAGGGGGTGTCGCAAGAGGCTGTGCCACGGCACCCCGTCCACCCTCACCGTCACCATCACCATCACAGTCCGCACCTGCATGTGGAATGCCCTCGCCCCCCGCCCCAGCGGCACTCACGGCCGATGCCTCAGCACGCCGTGTCGGTGCCGGTACCGGTGCCAGCTCCAGGACCGGGGCGGGGCGCCCAGCAGCAGGGGGTCTCGCAAGGGGAGGCACATGGTGTGCCCCCGGGCGAGGCGAAGAGTATGGGGGCACCTGCGCCGCCCCTGGCAGAGCCTCAACCGGAGGTTCCCGCGGCGGGGTCGCCACCGCGGACGGTCCAGATGCCGGACCCAGCCATGCCGCGCGAGGCCCCGCCCGTGGTGCCGACGGGCCCGGAACCAGTGGTGCCGGGTGGGATGCAGGGCGCGGCCCCCGCGGGGAGGACTACGACGGGGGTACAAGCGGGGGAGGATGCGGCGCAGGAGGCGGCAATGGCTGGCCCGCGAGGCATCAGCGAGCTGCTCGCGCAGGCCCTGGAGGAGTACCGGCGGACGGCCGTGAGGAGTGGGGGAGCCGCGCCGGAAGGGGCTGACGCCGGCGAGCTAATAGCGCAGGCGCTCGCGGCTGTCGCCCCGAGGACGGACGGGGCCAAGGAGACGTCGACGGAGGCGGTTTCTTCGGGGGGACAGGACGCGGGGCGGGGTGTGCCGAAGGCGCAAACGCCAGCGGAGGGCGGCGGGGTTGTGGAGCCCAGTGGGGGACGTGCCAAGGGAGAAGGAGTGGAGGAGTGGATGTGGGAGTGGCGGGAGTGGCGCCAGGTGGCACCCGGTGTGCCGTGTCCGGCGGGGCTGGCGTACAGCATGGACCTCCATGCGGGCACCAGCTGGGCCCGGCTGCCCGACAACTTGCGGGCACGGCTGGACGCGGCGGAGGCGGCAAGGGGCGGAGGCGCTGACGAGCGGCCTCTGGCGCCCTTCCCGCCGCGGCCGGACACGCCGCCGGCGGTGGTGGCAGCCGGGGACGGGGCGGAGGGGGGGCAGGAAGCGGAGGAAGTGGAGGACGAGGAGGCATACGGGCCCGGCGAGTCGGCGCTGGCCCTCATGTTTGAGGACGACGCCGGGCCCGACGTCTACGCCGGCATGGACGAGGACCCGGCCAACGAGCCGCTGCGGCCCATGCCCACCGCGGTGCCGCCCCCTCCCCTGGGGAGCTGTGAGCGGCGGCACTGCAGGTACCATGCGGCCGAGGGCGCCCACAGGCACCGCCTCACGGGCACGGGGCAGCGGGGGGCAGAGATGCTGGCGGGCGCCCTGGAGCGCTATGAGCTCCAGCGCCCAGGGCAGGTCGCCCGGGAGATGGCCCTGGCGGCGGCGTCCCCGGGCGGTGGCCAGGTCCGCTGTGTCCAACTGGGGGATGCGGCGGTCCTGGGTCATCACCCCGGTGATGTCCGGGCGGCCGAGCCCCAGGAAAGCCTCCCCCTGTCGGTGCGCCTGTCCGTGGTGCGCCTGATGGGCGAGGCAGGGCTGGAGGACGTGCGGCGGGACGAAGGCCTGTACGTGGCCTTGTGGCGGGGTGGGGCTGACGCTTGGCGTCGCGAGCAGGCTGGGCGGCCCCTCACACCCCAGGCGCTGGGGTCCCATGCGCTCCTGGTGGCGTTGCACCCCGAGGGTGCAGAGGTCGTGTTCGGCGCGGACCGCCTGCTGCTGACCGGGGATGGGGCGGTCCTCGTCCCCACCTCCAGCAGCTACCGCCTTGAGAGCCGCGGCGGTGACCTCAAGCTGCTGGTGGTGGTGGGCACGCGCCTCGACGGGAGCGCCAGCCCTAGGGGTCCGAACGCGCGATCCCGGTGGGAGGAGACGGGGAAGCAGGCCGTGGCGGTGACGAGGTGGGGCAAGAGCAGCCCACGGGGGAGGAGCAGCAGCAGGATCAGCCGGAGGTGGCCAGGGAGGAGGTGGACGTGCAGGCCATTGTGGCGGCGGCCCTGGCGAGGATCTCGGATGCTGCGGGCCCGCCGCCGACGACGGAGGAACTGGAGGGGGAGGACCAGCGCAGGCGGAGTGAGGATGCGCAGGTCGCCATGGAACAGGACGAGGAGCCGGGGTTCAAGGGTGAGGAGGCGCAGGGTGCCGGGGAGCAGGACGAGGAGCTGGTGATCGTGGGGGCGAAGGAAGCGCGTGAGGTGAGCCCCAGGGAGCCGGGGGTGGCGGATAAGGCTGGGCCGAAGACGGGGGAGGAGGAAACCTGCAGGCACTGGGCCAAGGGATGGTGCATGCGGGCAGATGCCTGCCGGTACGCCCACCCCCAGCCGCCGGTGCCGCGGGGAGTACCCCAGGAGTTGCTCCTGATCCTCCAGGCCATGGCCCGGGTGGGGGCTCTCAGCCTGGACCGCAGCCGGGACCACGGCAGGGGCCACGGGACGTTGCTGCAGGATGCGGTGGTAAAGGCGCAAGGGGGAGGACTCCCGGCGGTGGTGTATGCGGTGGAGAGTGGGGGCCTGACCGAGTGGGCGGTGGCGTTGCCGTGTGGCATGGCGGCCCTGCTCACTCCGTTCCCGGTGGTCCCGTGGAGGGACATGGTCACCGTCCAGGAGGCCAACCTGGGATGGGTGTGCACGTGGCACACACATCCTGCCGGCATGGACCCTCGCGAGTGGCAGGCTAAGGCGGTCGTGACGTACCTGTCCTGGTCGTTGCCGGCAGCGCCGGGTGCGTGGGCGCAGTGGTGGGACAGGGCGCTCAGCTGGGCGAGGGATGGCAGTGCTGTGGCGGCCTGCCCAGACCTCCCTCGCGAGCCCGTCTCAGTCCAGCCGTGGACTGTCTCCCTGCATCTCCCCACGGTGGCGGCTCGTCTTGCGACCACGGACCCGGAGGTCTCGCTGCTGGGAGACCGAGAGGGGCCAGGGCTTCGCCTGAGTCAGGGGCTGGAAGTTCGCACCGCCCGCCTCCCCAGCCCTGTGGACGGGGACATCCTGGGGGGACTTCAGTTCACGCGGGCTGGCGGGGCTGACGTGTGGACCGCTGTCCATCGCCAGCTCCCAGACGCGTGGCCCCAAGTGTACCGGCCCCCTGGTCACGAGCGTCTTGTGGGAGTGGAATGGCGCGTGTGGGCCGCCAACGGCCCGTGCCCACCGGTGGTGGTCCTGCCCAGGAGGACCAACCACCCCAGCTGGGAGACCGTGGCGGTCTTGTGGGGATGGGTGGCGGTCCGTGGGGCCGATGGCCACGTCTTCACTGCCCCAAGGGGCACGGTGATCGAGACCGACGGGGGGACGGCGTTGCAGCTCACGGCGGAGCCCCTGACCACGCATGCTGTAGTGGCCGTCCTCCAGTGGGGTGCCAACAAGCCGCAGCCCTGGCGCGATCAGGTCGCAGTGGCTGTCTGGCGGGACCTGCCGGTCCTTAGGGCCGCCGTCTGGTCAGGAGGGGCGGGGCGGCACCTCCCGGGCGCACTCCCCTGGCTGCGGGGCTGCGGAGACGCCTCTCCCCCGCCAGCTGAGTTGCGGGGCGCCCTGGAGCGAGTGTACTCCGAGCCCAGGCACCAATTCCTGGTGGCCGCGGACCATAGGGTGGAGCTCAGCGACGACGTGGTCGCGCTGGCAGCCGACGTGGTGCAGTGCCTGGCCCCCCACGCCATGATGCTCCCGAGGGAGGGGTGGGAAGGCCAGCGGCACGACCAAACCCCGGCTGCCCTCCTCATTGCGAGGTACGTCGAGCTGGGGGGCTCAGAGGCGGTGTACCTCGACCGGTTGGAGACGCCGGACATGCGGCACTGGACGGCCCACCACCTCGTGGCCCCTGACACGCGGTTGGCAGTGGACCCGCTGGGCCGGCCTGTGGTGTCGGGGGCCCCGCCCCAATGGCCGCACACGTGGGACATGGCGGTCCGGACGATGCGCATGGCACCCAGGGGCCAGAGGGCGGGATGGCCGGGTGCGGAGCGTCTGCTGGCGGAGGCCCGGGCGGCGCAGGTGCAGCAGCCGGCCGGCAACACCAAGGACTGTGGCGTGTGCGCCCTCATGTCCGCCGTCGGTACCCTCCTCAGGGTGCCGAGGCCGGGCAACCTCCTGTCCGCGCTGGACAGGCGGTGGGTGGCGGCGGTGGTCCTCAACAGGGACATGGGGCCCATCGCGCGTCTGCCGTCCCTGGGGGAGCTGCCTGCGGCGGTGTTAGAGGCCCTGCCGGCGCCCCGCGCGCCCTTGGACCTGGCAAACGTCCCGCACAACGTGGGGCTGCCCGGGGCGCGCATGCAACATGCCCTACTGTGTATGGCAGCGGCGTCGGACGGGGGGATGTCCATGCTGGCGACAGTGTCCCTGCAGCACGTGCAGGACGCGATGCAGCAGCAGCGGATGCATGCCCCCCAGCCGTGGGAAGAGAGCGCCAAGCGGTGGCTGAGGGTGGAGAGCGTGTCCTCCACCCATACGGTGGGCATGGCGGATATGGGGCGGCTGGTGGTGTTAGAGGGGGCGGAGTATTGGGCCTGTGTTCGGGTGGAAACGGGGGGACTGGAGTGGGTCGTAGTCACCGCGTGCCGGCTCAGGAGGCAGCAGTCCAGGGGCCCGGCCTGCTACCGGGTGTTCCAGGAGTGCCTCAGTGGGCTGGGGCCGGTGCGCAGGGCGCACAGGTGCACGGCCGAGGACATCCCGCCAGCGCCGGCGGTCTTCGTGGAGGTCACGCGGCCGCCAGTGGTCCAGGGGCAGGACGTCTGGCCCGTAGTCCCGAGCAACATGTGGCAGGCTGAGCATGCAGCTGGCATATGCAGGGCGCTGCAGGGTCACGCGGCGGCCCTCCCCAGGGCCCCGGCGGCGCAGTCATCCAGCAACAGGCCGGCAGCCTCGCTTGCACTGCTGCATAGCGCGTCGCGGGCGTGGTACTGGGTTGTGGCGGCGTTGGAGCCCCACTCCTCGGCGCTGCGCCTGTACGATCGCGGGCAGGGCACGGTGCTCACGGTCCGCCCCGCCGACCTGGAGGCCCTGCACCTTAGTACACTGAGTGGCGACGGGGGCGACGCGCTGTACCTCCAGGGGACCGTGGCAGGCGCGGCCGCGACACGCTTCCGCCGGCAGAGCGGAGGAGATGCCCTCCGCCTGGTTATGGCGGAGAACATGGGGCCGTGGCTCCGGGCGTTCTCCACTTCCAGGTGGAGGGTCGAGGGCGACCGGGAGAAGTTCGCCGACGCGTGGCGCCGCTGGGTGGATGAGCAGTTTCCCGTGGGGGGAATGCTGCACCTGCCGCAACCACCAAGCGTGCCACCAGTGCGGCCTGCGGCGCCCCCGGCTGCGGCGGCGAAGCAGGCCCCGAAAGCGGCGCCCCAGCCGCTGCCCAAGAGGAGCCCCCCGCCTCAGTATGGCGCCTATGTCAACATTCGGTACGTGCTGCGGCACTTCGGCGGTGACTTGGCCACGGATCAGCGTGGGACAAAGACGATCAACGTCTGCCCCTGGTCTCGGCTGGATGGGGCTGGTCACTGCACATGGAAAGCTGGCACGCACTGCCGGCCTACCCACCTCCACCCCAAGGACCTGCTAGACCACATCCAGCGGGACCATGTGACTGATCCGGCACAACGGGACCAGGCGCTGGCCATGCTGGCTGGCGTTATGCCGGGGGGCCAGGCGGGGCCTTTCGCGTCGGCCCAGGCGGGGTCCAGAGCGCTCACGCTGCCCACGGGTGCCCGCCCTGCGGCGGGGCGCGGGGCGTCGCCGTCGGCAGCACGGTCTCGGGCGATTGGGTCTGCAGCGCGGCGTGGGGCAGTGACTTCTACGGGGAGTACGGCGGCAAGTACGTCCGGCGGGCAGGCTGAGGGGGAGCCCGCCGCATCTGCCGGGTCTCAGCAGGCGACGACATCCTCGGGCGGAGGCCCACGGGGTCAGGGGCCACCTCGCCAGTCACCCGCGCCGGATGCAGGTGGTCCCCCAGAGCCTGCTGGTGGCCCCTCTCCGTCCAGTGATCCGGATCCGGCGGGGGGCCCCGATCCACACGTGCAGCCATGAAGGGGCCCCGCCTCCGACACCAGAGCGGCGGTGTCCTGGAACGTCCAGGGCTCGATGCGGGGGGACGGTGTACCAGTGACCCCAGGTATGCTCGACGGTGAAGCGGTGGCGGCGGGTATCATGAAGGCCGAGGGTGCCATCGTGGGCCTATTCCAGGAGACTGGCCTGCAGGACCCTCAAGGTGTGGTGCACTCCGAGAACCAGTGGCGTCACCATGGGTACCATACATACCCAGGGGTGGATGCCCAGGCGGCGTCGGCGGCGGCGGTGCGCGGCGGGCTCTTGATTGCCCTTCGGGCGGACGTGTTCGCCGCGGAGGAGGTTCGAGACATCGTGGACATCGTGCCGGGCAAGGCCATGGCCCTGGATGTGGTGACCGCAGGTGGCACCCTCACGGTCATCAACGTCCACGGCCCGGGTAGCGGCGGCGACTCCTGGGCGTCTAAGGCGTCCTTCTGGGCTGACGTGGCCATGTACGCGGCGGCCAAGAGCGCGGGTGGCACCAGGGCCGTGCTCCTCGGAGGGGACTTCAACGTGTGGCTGGAGTCCCCGTGGCACCCTACCACGAGGAGGTTCCAAGCCCTGTGGGAACAGTGTGGCTTCCGCAGGGCAGGCCCGGAACGGGAGGAGGACAGGAGGCCCACGAGGGCGGGGCACCGACTGGACTCCTTCCTTCTGAACTCGCCTCTGGTCCCGTGGGCGGCGCGTGAGCGCCCTCACTTGGCGCCGGGGCGGTCCCCAGCGTCGCTGGGGTCGGATCATGGCCCTGTGGTCCTGGACATCCCGCTAGCGGTGGCCGGCAAAGAGAGGGTCACCAGGATGGCCTACTCGCACGCCCAGGGCAGGCTGCACGCCATACGCCCGGACTCCCCGGGGGTTCGTGAGGCGGTGGCGGCAGTACTGCAGAAGGCCTGCGGGGATCAGCGGCTACAGGCGTGGCTCTCATCGGACCAGGACACTGCCACCATGGGCACGTCGGAGGTGCAAGCGGTCTTTGACCTGCTCTACGTCTTCCGTGATGACGTGTCCAGGGTCACGGGAGTGCGCATGCCTTCCGGCGTGGACCCGCAGTACCCACACGGGCAGGCGGAAACGGAGGCGTCGCTGGACCAGGTCCTCTCGGATCAGCAGGCCCTGGCCTGGCGTGCCCATCAGCTGTGGCAACGGGACGCGGCGGCGGCCGGACTCCACTCCCAGGAAGCGACTGCCCTGCTACAGCACCTCCGGCGAGTGGACCCCGACCTGTCCCCCGCCTCGGTTGAGGACCTGCGTGCCGCATTGGACCAACAGCTCCGCCAGCTGGAGACACGCGTGGAGGAGCTGCGGGATGTCCTCAGGAGCAACAGGCGCCGGTCCATCAAGGACTACTGGCGGGGCAGGGTACCGGACCTGCAGCTCCGATGGACGGCGATACGGGGGGCCATCAACGTGGTGAACTATGCCCCGTCAGGCCTATGGTCCGTACGCGTCCGCGAGTCGGAGAAGGTGCTCTTGGAGGCCTCGGACGTCATTGGCGAGGTCCAGAGGTATTGGGAGGCGCTGTACGCCAAGCGGCCAGTGAACCTGCCGGCCTTCGAGCGGCTGGTCCGGGCCCACATTCCCAAAGGGGTGCCGGAGGAGTGGAGGTCGGTACAGGACTACACCATGCAGGACCTTAAAGACGCCGTGAGGCAGGCCGTGGCGGACGACAAAGCTCCGGGGTCCAACCGGGTCACGGCAGCCCTCATAGCAGAGCTGCCTGAACCGGTGCAGGGGCTCCTGGTGCATGCGTACAGGGCAATCCTGCGGGGTGCGGATGTCCCGGAGTCCTGGCACGAGGCCATTATCTGGCTGATGCCCAAGGGCACAGCCACGGGCAACCTGGACGAGTACAGGCCGATAGCGCTGGGGCAGCAAGACATGCGAATGCTCATGACCCCCCTCATGCGGAGGTTCACAGCTGTTCTGGCACGCAAGGGACTGGCCGCGGACTGGCAGTTCGGAGCCATGCCGGGCTCCACAGCGGCTGCCCCGGTGTTCCTGGCCCAGCGCAGGCTGCAGCGTGGGATGGAGGAAAACCACGTCCTGGCCTTCGATGTGTCGAAAGCTTTTGACACAGCGCCGCACGGAGCACTGGCGCTCCTCCTGCGCCACATGGGTGTCCCGGAGGAGCTCATCAGGCTCTTCCACACCCTCAGCTGCGGGTCCCTGGTGCGCATCGTCACCGCGCATGGCCCGACGCCGAGCATACGGCTCCACAGGGGCCTGCGGCAGGGCAGTGCCGAGAGTGCTGTGCTCTACCTCCTCCTATTGGAGCCTCTCCTGCGGAGCCTTGCCTGTAAGGCGCGGGGAGATGCTCGCCACGCGGTGCCACCCCTGGTACAGGCGTACTGTGATGACATCCTGCTGATAGCGCACTCCCTGCCGCAATTCCTGGAGTATGCGGCGATGATAGCGCGGTATCTCACGGACATGGGCATGTCCCTCAACGTGAGCAAATGCGCCTATGCCAGTACTGCTCGCATCCACTCGATTATGGTATACCTGAACCCGGGGGACACAGCGGCCCCATGGGTATGCTTACGTGCCAAGGGCACGGTACCATACTTGGGCCTGCGCCTCGATCCCAGGGGGATGGCGACCATGAAGGAGAAACATGTACTCCGGTGTGAAGCCCTGCTGGGCTGGTGCAAGAACACGCTGGGGCCGGCGTCGGCGCCTCATGAGGTGATGGCGGCCGTGGTTGGTGGCATCGTGCGGTACGCGGCGCCCTACCTGTCCGACACGGCGGAGGCGGTGGTCAAGCTGAATACTGCCATCAAGGCTGCGGCCCTGCAGTTCGAGAAGCTGCCCAAGGACCTGTCCAACGTGGAGGTGCGGTCAGGTCATGGGCTACGGTTGGCAGATGTCCAGGTTATATGCCGCGACTCCGTCGTGGCGACCGTGGCTCAGCTCACCCACCACAGGTCGATGACGGTCCGTGATGAGCTGCGGGCCATGCTCCGAGACATGCACATGCAGTACGGAGTGTGCGGGCAGTTCATGGTGCCCTCTGCGTCATTCGCCACACACGCTGGCAATACGTGGGTGGACAGGGTGCTCAGGGCGATGGGGACGTTGCGCGTGGGGCTTCTCATGCCATCGTCGGTGTACTCGTGTGTACACGCCCATCTGCCGCAAGTGCAGTGGGCGGGGCGGAAGTGGGTATCCCAATCCTACGCCTTCAAGGGTAGGGACATCTGCATTCTCTCGGGGCCCCGCACAGATGCGGCAGTGCAGTCCCTGACTGATCCCGCAAATGACCTCCTGCATGCGCGGCTCCCCTGCCCTGCGCCTGGGCACTGGGCGGTCCAGCTACAGGAGTGCCACGAGGACCACCTGCACCTTCCGCATGCGGGAGTAGGACCCCACCAGCTGGACCACGTGTGGCTCACGGGGCTTCGCGACGTCTTCCGGCCGCAGCTGCCCGGTCCGTTGACTCACCGGCTCATTCACCCGGTGCGCCGAAAGAAGGCCAGCAAACGCAATAGACAGTCCGCTGCGGGGGACGTGTATGTGGTGGGCGGATACAGGGAGGAAGGATGGGACCCGGCCAACCCGGGGCTGTCCATGCCGTTCGTCCCGCTGGCCGCCCTCCTGTTTCTGCTGGGGGACGTCTTTGAGGGCTACCAGCAGCAAGACGATCCGGCGTCCGTCCCCCTACTCACTCCTCACGCCGGGGGCGGCATAAGCCCGCCACCACTGTGGGTTGTGCACGGACAGCCAGCGTTTTCCAGGGCGTGCGCGGCGGTGCACAAGTGCAGCGAATGGGCAATTGTTCTTCTGCTACCGGCAGGCCCAATCCCGGATCCGGATGAGCACTCGGTCCCGGAAGTGGTCCGAATGTCCAACGTGCCGCATGATCCGCATGTCGCCGTCACGTCGTTGCGTGGTGGTGGCGCAGTGGAGCAGGGGTCTGTCGTGGTATACCAGCCTTCCTGCTCCGCAACGGTTTGGGGGGCGGAATACACCACCGCCCTGGACGCCATCAAATCAGTCTGCGGATGTGACCTGGCCTGGAGACCACATGCGGTGTATCGACCGAGGGTGGTCCTGTCCCCGGAGCTCACGGCCTCCAGCGCGGCGTCTCTGGGAAAGGTGGTGCAGAGCCCCCACTCCGACGTGGCGTGGCTAGAGCCCCACCGGTACTGCTGGGTGCCGGTGGCGACTAAAGTCACATCGTCTGACGCGTCGCCCCAGGGAGACGACGCCACAAATGTGGCGGTGGCCAGCCACGGAATCCCCACGTGGACGGGTGCCATCTACGGCACGGTCCCGGAGGCAGAGATCATTGGCGCGGCGGCGTACTTGTTGCACACGCCCCCGTCAGCGTGCACGGTACACGTGGTGGATGCGTCCGTCATAGGAGCGCATCTCCGCAGGGCGCAGGAGGCCCTGTACCGTGGCATCAAGGGGCCGACGTCACATCTGGTCAATCAACATGCACTGAGCTGGATAGTGGAGGGGCTGCGGCGGCTGCCGCGCCGAGTTGGGGGGCCGCACCACTGGGTGGTGAGGCAGAGCTCGCACTTAGCGGCGGTCCCGCTTGAGGCACCGGACTCTGCCGCGGCCCGTGCGATGGCCCCGCCAGTCCATCTTGTCCTGCCGAAGGAGCACGCCATCCTCTTGGTACCGGGGGATAATGGTGAGCTCGAGCCGCGTGTACCATCCATGCAAGCCCTTCAGCAGGTCCGGGAGATAGAGTGGCGTTCGCTAGCGGCACGCACCAGGGCGCACACGCCACTAGCTGGCGCCTGCGAGGCGATGTCCCTGGGAGCTGTGCACCACGGCCCAACGCACAGGAATATGCTGCGGGCACGTGACGGTCGCTTGTCCACCATGCAGGTCATGCGACGGTGGAGACAGAAGCTCACGCGTGTGGCAATACCAGCCCACCCCTGTATCTTCTGTGGGGGGCCGGAGGAGGACATCGGCCACATGCGCCTACTGTGTGCGCGGGACGAGGAGGTGGCTGGGCTCCTGTGCAGGCGTGTGGAGGAGTTCACGGCGGAGCTACCCCTAACGGACAGGGCGGTAGAGTTCGTGGCGTGGAGGGAGCACGGCTGCAGGTGGGCAGAATCCCTGATGGCAGGTGTCGTACCCGGGGACCTGAAGCGGCTGTTCGCTGCGGTGCGAGCGGCGTCGTCCCGGGGCCCTGCCAAGGCCAGACTCTTTGTGGAGGACATGGTCCAGATTGGGGAAGATGTGTATGCCCGCAGGAACCATCGGCTCACCCAGATCATGCAGCTGCCGATGCAAGATCGAAGGAGGGCGGTATACGCGTTCCTGCGCGGTGACACACCCTTCTGCCCGCCGGCAGGGAGGATCCTGCAGCGTCCGCCGTGGAACCCGTTTGCCGGCCTCCCCGGCGACCTGCGGGCAACCTTTCTGAGGGCACCGCTGCACGCACTACTGGTGTCGCGGTCGTGCATCGAGCGTGAGGAGGCCCTGTCCTTGTTCCCTCACTGGATGGCGGCGGTGGCGCAGGCCTTCGACCGGTGGATCGGTTCCTGGGTGGCGCGAGACATCACGGCATTCAGGGAGTGGTCCCGCGTGGTGTCGGCGCAGTCCTGGGCCCAGGTGCGGGGTACCAAGGTGAGAAACCCTGACGGCCAGAGTGATCCCTGGCTCCAGGTGTACGCCAACCATCCAGCTGTGGGGAACGTCATGGGCTGGCCTCGCGAGGTGCTGCCAGTCCTTCAGCAACCTCTGTGCGGTCTCCCAGTCCTGGCGGTGGCTGTCGTGCTTGACGTGGGTACGTTGTGGCTATGTGACCGGCAGCTGCGACGAGCCGTACCGGCGGTCACGGAGCAGCGGTCCATGGCAGTGTTAGTGGGCTCCGAGCAGCTGGCGCGGGTACAGGGCGACGACGCGCAAGGCCAAGTCACGGAGGCCATGTTCTCTCTGCCAGAGGGGGACGACCACGTGGCTGCCGATGCCCGTCACACCCTTGACACCCTGGGTCTCAGGGCGGTCATTGAGGCTCGGGCGGGAGGGCAACGCTTGGTTCTGGCTTCCGCCATGGGCCCGGAGCAGGACGGGGTTGTTGTCATCGGGGAGGTCTTGCGGGACTACGGTTGGGAGCTCCTGGCGCATGGCACGCGCGGCCCCAAGGTGGTGCGGTGGCCCCGGCTGCTTGAGAGCCTGCCGGAGATGCCCGACGGACGACCGATACTCCGCCCGGTGTCCACGTGGGAGGAGGCGAGGCGCAGCCTCCTCAGTAGTGCCACAGCACGCACGCTGACAGGGGCTTTGCTCGGGCTCCAGGACGCGTGCTGCGATGTATGGCAGGACCTGTGGTCGCAGTGCTGTGATGGTAGCTGCGTTCCATCGCGGTCTGTGCTTCCGCAGCGATGCCACGGGTGCGGGGAAACGGTGTCCGTTTGGGTTCATCAGTGTGCCTCCGCCCCGCTGTGCGGGACATGTCAGGAGCATGCCGACAGGGGGTGGCCTAAGGCGAGGTGGGCACTGCGGCACTCTGGACGGATGTCCTCAAGTGCCTGGACGACTATCCAGGGTGGCCTGAAGAGCGTCCGAGTGGAAGGGGTACGGTGCCCTGGAGCGCCGTCTGCGGCCCTGCCCCTGATGCTGTGGTGGGCGGCTCTGGAGGGCGACTCACGGATACTCTGGTTGTGGCATCACGGAGGAAATGGTGACGGAGTGGTGGGTGCCGGGGGTGCAGGTTGATGGGGATGGGAATTGTGGGTGCACCAGCTACCATCCCTACGCTGGACGCAGCGGAGGGAGTGGCGCCTGAGAAGCAGTGCCTACGCGGCCTGATTGTGCGGTACTGGCAGGCGGCGTATGACGGCCAACGCGATGTGACAGGTCGTGCCGGCCTGATGGTGAGCCGTACTGCCCCCGTGCATGAGGGTCGGACAGGGATGCTTCACCCGCCTGCCCCGGGTCGCCGCATACAACAGTGAGGTGTCATGGGTCGTCCCGACCAGGGTAATAAGGCCCAAACCCCTGTAGGGTATTCCCATGGCACCGGGGTCTCTACTGGCGGCCCGGCTACGGCAGTGTTGGGAGTGGTTGCTCGGGATACACCGTGGGTGCACGGAGTTGTTTGGGGGTTACAGCGCTGCGGCGCCCCCTGGGAGTGTTACACGGGGTTGCGGGGTCAGCCTGCAGGCCCCAGGAGCGGCGACGGGGCGAAGATGTGTGCGTGGAAGGTTATGACGGTGGGGTCATCAGGGGGACAGTATGGCGGGCGTCGTGGAGACGGCATGGCAGCCTGGAGGGAGCGCTCACAGGGGGCACGTGGAGTTCCAGGTGGCGGAGTACTGGAGTCTTGGGGGTCAACGCGGCGGTACTGGGATCCGTACGGCGGGGGTACGCGGCGGTACTGGGGAGCCGTACAGTGAGGGAGCAGCGGGGAAGTTCCAGATGACGGTGTACTGACATCGTGGGGGTGTACGCGGCGGTACAGGGGACCGTATGGTGGGGGTATGCGACGGTACTGGAGTCCGTACGGTGGGGGAACGCGGCGGTACTGGGGAACCGTACAGTGGGGGAGCACGGGGATGCATGGCGGTACTGGGGTGTCCCCCACGACCCCTCTAACAACTCAGGGGGAGCGCGGGGGCATCCCCTGGCCCCGTTAACAAACTAGAGGGACCGTGCCTGCGGGCATGTACATAGTCTAACCTCTGACCATGGCCTTGTGGTTGCAGTGGTGAGTGTCGTGGCGGCTAGCAGGTGGCGTCGGCGTGGCAACAGCGGTACTGCGCGGCGTCGTAGTGAAGAGTATGCAGTCGCCTCACCACTGTAACAGCTTACCCCTGGGGGGCGCCAGTCCGGTCGGCTAGAGGCGAGGAGGGCAGGGGAGCGGCATGCTGAGTGGTCCGGGGGGTGACGCGCGGGCCAATGCTATAAGTAGGCTCGCCACGTCGTCGGTGGGGGCCGAACCTGCGGCCTGGCCGCTGCTGTGGCGGAAGAGGCGCAACCACGGAAGCTGGCCAATCAGTGCAGGTAAGGGTCAAGGGTAGGCGCCAGGGCATTGTATGTGGGCCAGATGAGGTGCACCTGGTAACCACGGCCCGGGGCGAGCCTCTGGTGGGTACCCCTACAGGGGGTCGATAACCAAGCTACGGCACCCACCAGCCCGAATCCCAGCCAGCGATATTCACGGGTTGCGCCACTCCCGTCGCAAAGCGGCCGGCGTCCCCCCCTGTAGACCCTCAAGGTATATTATATGTGGGCAAGTGAATGCCTCGATGCAGACTGGGCGCTGGCCCCTGACATGGGATGCCAGCATGGTATATATATGGGGTGTGGGGGCGGCACGGGGCCACGGGGACGTGGAGTTGGTAACGTGTTTCTGTACTATACTAGGGGACTGGTGCGGTGGGAAGATGGCGTACAATGTGGAGACATGGGGGCGATGAAAGCTGAGGGCCAGGCTAGGCTGGAGCCTCCCAGAAATCCTGGCTGTGCACATACAGGCTAGTGCGTGCTGGCAGAGGGATACGTGGAGTCAGGGGTGGTGGGCAGTCTCGAGGACGCGGACGACAATGGATTACGTGGGGTCATGGGTGTTGGGTGTCTCCACAGTGGCGGGGCAACGTGAACGATGGAGGGTCAGCTCTCGCTTCGCCGCATGCGTGCTGCTTTGTTCCTTGGTTGCTGCTTTGCGACGGACAGAGGTGCCCTTGCTTTCTGCTTGTTGCGATGCTGCTGCGCTGCTTTGCCTTGCCCCCTTACCCCCGGCGAACAAACGGGCCAGCGTCCGTCGCCGTTGCTAATGCTAACGCTTTGCAGTTGCCACTGCCCCCAAAGCCTGGTTGCCCGGTATCCCCGGTCCTCTGGGTCCTCCGTCATGCTGTGGGCCACCTCAGGCAGCCCTGGGACCCACGGGATCGAGCGAGGCAGGAAACACCTGTCGGCGCGAGATGCCCGGTAACTCCAGTAGACGGCATGATAAGTGGTTATGACTATGACTATGACTATATATATATATATATATATATATATATATATATATATATATATATATATATATATTACTACACCCCTCTCCCCTTAAATTTAGCTAACAAGCAACAACAACAACAACAACACGTCACCATTCCGTTTTGGCCACTGCACCTTCCCAACGCCTGGGGCTTGACTCTACTTTAGCCATCCTACAGCCTAGGTGGTGGCCTTGCCAAATCCAAGTTTTGAGCCAAAAACTCACTAGTGGCGACCCGGGGCGGTGGCGCCAGGTCGGGAGGTGCCCTCCCAAATCTGCGCAGTTTTGGGCCAAAAACAGCCATTTTTCGCCCAAAACAGCCCTAGTAAGGGTTCAAAACAGCCAAACGAACGCAAACGGCTGGTACACTCCACGTGCGGCTTGACTTTCTGGTGACGAAGTGACCTTTGGTGCCCTCTAACTCCACGATATGTCCGAGAAACGGCCCAAAAAGGCGCCAAAAAGCCCCAAAATCTGCGCAATGTGCACCAGCACCCCGAAACCAAGAACGGGCCGTATCTTGGGCTACCTGGCTCAAAGTCCGATTCCGAGGGCACCTAGTCCACCCGCAACCCCCCACTTTTTATGGTTTCCAAGCCTCAGAATCGCCCAACGAGACACGTAGACCCCCGTACCAGTGGTCACTTGGTGCAGCCGGAGGGCCGGCCAGCCTACGCATAGTGGGGGCCAACGGTGCGTCCACCAAGGTCCCCAGGGCGAAAAAAATGATTTTTTCCAAAGTTGTTCCTAGACCACTTGGGATGCTCAAACAAGTGTTTTTAGGCCGTTTTGAGCCCGTGGTGGCGCGTTTTGGGTCATGGAAAATCCCAAAATGCCTTGAAAATGGGCCGTTTTGGGACCAACAATGGGTCAAAAATGGGTCAAAATTGTGTTTTTCCAAAAGTGATCCTGGACCATTTATGATGCTCAAACAAGTGGTTTTAGCCCATTTTGAGCCCGTGGCGACGGGTTTTGGCTCATGGAAAATCCCAAAATGCCTTGAAAATGGGCCATTTTGGGACCAAAAGTGGGCCAAAAATGGGTCAAAAACGCGTTTTTCCAAAAGTGATCCCGGACCATTTGGGATGCTCAAACAAGTGTTTTTAGCCCGTTTTGAGCCCGCTTTGACCGAGTTTAGCCCCTTCCACCACATGTATGCACCACTTTGTGCCCTTCGCACGTACTTTAGAGCCGTGTGGTGGAGCCACCTAGAGTTGGGAGAGGGGTGTAGATTGGAGGATATATATATATATATATATATATATATATATATATATATATATATATATATATATATATATATATATATATATATATATGTATATATATATATATATATATATATATATATATACATATATATATATATATATATATATATATATATACATATATATATATATATATATATATATATATATATATATTGTATATATATATATATATATAGATATATATATATAGATATATATATATATATACATATATATATATATATATATATATATATATATATATATATATATATGGCTTATGAGAGCTGTGCCCCCCCCCCCCCCTGTGTGGCCCCCCCCCAGGCTGCACAGTGTCTACAGACCCCAGACCGCCCACCACCTCTATGCGGGTAAACGATGGCAGCGGACCGTTTTGGGGGAAGGGGGCCTTCGGCCCCCTTCCCAAATATTGGCACTTCGCGTCTACAACATGCCGACAACGTCTACAATTAGTAGGCCGCGCCTTCGTTTGGCCGTTTTGACGGGGTTTCGGGGCGGTTTTGGGCCAAAAAAGGCTGTTTTGGGGCACAAAATGCGCAGATTTGGGAGGGCACCTCCCCGACTTGGCGCCCCCGCCCCGGGGGCGCCACCGGTGAGTTTTTGGCTCAATATATATATATATATATATATCCGAGGCATATGACCTACCAGGGTGTAGGGTAGAAGGAGGGGTCGGGTTGGGGGTGTAGGGGACCCCCCCCCCTATTTTGAGGGTGGGGAATCCGTTTTTGAGGGTTAGAGAAGGATTTGGGAGTGGTTTTACCTCGTCAAAACGGAAAATATCCGTCTCGAACATGCTCGCATAGAGTGATGAACGGGTCACGATGCTGCAGATTTTGGCGCCACTGGAATTCCACTCCCAAATCCTTCTCTAACCCTGGCATATCCGAGGCAGTGTACCTACCAGGGTGTAGGGTAGAAGAGGGGTCGGGTGGGGGTGTAGGGGACCCCCCCCCCCTATTTTGAGGGTGGGGAATCCGTTTTTGAGGGTTAGAGAGGGATTTGGGACACTCTTCTCCTGTTTTTTGCAGCTCATGAACACTCTTTCTGCACAATATCCAGACCCTGTGATTCTGCAGCATCGTGACCCGTTCATCACTCTATGCGAGCATGTTCGAGACGGATATTTTCCGTTTTGACGAGGTAAACCACTCCCAAATCCTTCTCTAACCCTCAAAAACGGATTCCCCACCCTCAAAATAGGGGGGGGGGGTCCCCTACACCCCCACCCGACCCCTCCTTCTACCCTACACCCTGGTAGGTACACTGCCTCGGATATGCCATATATATATATATATATATATATATATATATATATATATATATATATATATATATATATATATATATATATATATATATATATATATATATATATATATATATATATATATATATATATATATATATATATATATATATATATATATATATATATATATATATATATATATATATATATATATATATATATATATATATATTGAGCCATATATATATATATATTACTACACCCCTCTCCCTTAAATTTAGCTAACAAGCAAGCAAGCAACACGTCTCCGTGCCGTTTTGGCCATTGCACCTTCCCAACGCCTCGGGCGTGACTGTACTTTAGCCATCCTAGAGCCTAGGTGGTGCCCTTGCCAAATCCAAGTTCTGAGCCAAAAACTCACCGGTGGCGGCCCGGGGCGGGGCGCCAGGTCGGGAGGTGCCCTCCCAAATCTGCGCAGCTTTGGGTCAAAAACAGCCATTTTTCGCCCAAAACAGCCCTAGTAAGAGTTCAAAACAGCCTAACGAAGGCAAACGGCTGCTACACTCCACGTGCGGCTTGACTTTCTTCTGACCAAGGGAACTTTGGTGCCCTCTAACTCCACGATATGTCTGAGAAACGGCCCAAAAAGGCGCCAAAAAGCCCCAAAAACTGTGCAATGTGCACCAGCACCCTGAAACCAAGAACGGGCCGTATCTTGGGCTACGTGGCTCAAAAACGAATTCCGAGGGCACCTAGTCCACCCGCAACCCCCCACTTTTTATGGTTTCCAAGCCTCAGCATGGCCCAACGAGACACGTAGACCTCCGTACCAGTTGTCACTTGGTGCAGCCGGAGGGCAGCCCAGCCCACGCACAGTGGGGGCCAGCGGTGGGTCCACCAGGGTCCCCGGGGCGGAAAAAATGAGGTATTCCAAAGTTGTTCCTAGACACTTGGGATGCTCAAACAAGTGGTTTTAGGCCCTTTTGAGCCCGTGGTGGCGCGTTTTGGGCCATGGAAAATCCCAAAATGCCTTGAAAATGGGCCGTTTTGGGACCAACAATGGGTCAAAAATGGGTCAAAAACGCGTTTTTCCAAAAGTGATCGTGGACCATTTATGATGCTCAAACAAGTGGTTTTAGCCCATTTTCAGCCCGGGGCGCCGCGTTTTGGCCCATGGAAAATCCCAAAATGGCTTGAAAATGGGCCATTTTAGGACCAAAAATGGGTCAAAAATGGGTCAAAACGCGTTTTTCCAAAGTGATCCCAGACTATTTGGGATGCTCAAAAAGTGTTTTTGGCCCGTTTTGAGCCCGTTTTGATGGAGTTTAGCCCCTTCCACCACATGTATGCACCACTTTGTGCCCTTCGCACGTACCAAGAACGGGCCGTATCTTGGGCTACGTGGCTCAAAAACGAATTCCGAGGGCACTTAGTCCACCCGCAACCACCCACTTTTTATGGTTTCCAAGCCTCAGCATCGCCCAACGAGACACGTAGACCTCCGTACCAGTGGTCACTTCGTGCAATTGGAGGGCAGCCCAGCCCACGCACAGTGGGGGCCAACGGTGGGTCCACCAGGGTCCCCGGGGCGAAAAAAATGAGGTTTTCCAAAGTTGTTCCTAGACCACTTGGGATGCTCAAAACAAGTGTTTTTAGGCCGTTTTGAGCCCGTGGTGGCGCGTTTTGGGCCATGGAAAATCCCAAAATGCCTTGAAAATGGGCCGTTTTGGGACCAACAATGGGTCAAAAATGGGTCAAAAACGCGTTTTTCCAAAAGTGATCGTGGACCATTTATGATGCTCAAACAAGTGGTTTTAGCCCATTTTCAGCCCGTGGCGACGCGTTTTGGCCCATGGAAAATCCCAAAATGGCTTGAAAATGGGCCATTTTAGGACCAAAAATGGGTCAAAAATGGGTCAAAAACGCGTTTTTCCAAAAGTGATCCCAAACTATTTGGGATGCTCAAAAAAGTGTTTTGGGCCCGTTTTGAGCCCGTTTTGATGGAGTTTAGCCCCTTCCACCACATGTATGCACCACTTTGTGCCCTTCGCACGTAGCAAGAACGGGCCGTATCTCGGGCTACGTGGCTCAAAAACGAATTCCGAGGGCACCTAGTCCACCCGCAACCCCCCACTTTTTATGGTTTCCAAGCCTCAGCATCGCCCAACGAGACACGTAGACCTCCGTACCAGTGGTCACTTCGTGCAACTGGAGGGCAGCCCAGCCCACGCACAGTGGGGGCCAACGGTGGGTCCACCAGGGTCCCCGGGGCGAAAAAAATGAGGTTTTCGAAAGTTGTTCCTAGACCACTTGGGATGCTCAAACAAGTGTTTTTAGGCCCTTTTGAGCCCGTGGTGGCGCGTTTTGGGCCATGGAAAATCCCAAAATGCCTTGAAAATGGGCCGTTTTGGGACCAACAATGGGTCAAAAATGGGTCAAAAACGCGTTTTTCCAAAAGTGATCGTGGACCATTTATGATGCTCAAACAAGTGGTTTTAGCCCATTTTCAGCCCGTGGCGACGGGTTTTGGAGAATGGAAAATCCCAAAATGGCTTGAAAATGGGCCATTTTAGGACCAAAAATGGGTCAAAAATGGGTCAAAAACGCGTTTTTCCAAAAGTGCTCCCGGACTATTTGGGATGCTCAAACAAGTGTTTTTGGCCCGTTTTGAGCCCGTTTGGATGCAGTTTAGCCCCTTCCACCACATGTATGCACCCCTTTGTGCCCTTCGCACGTACCTTACAGCCGTGTGGTGGAGCCACCTAGAGTTGGGAGAGGGGTGTACATTAGAGGTATATATATATATATATATATATATATATATATATATATATATATATATATATATATATATATATATATATATATATATATATATATATATATATATATATATATATATATATAGATAGATATATATATATATATATATATATATATATATATATATATATATATATAGATATATATATATATATATATAGATATATATATATAGATATAGATATATATATATATATATATATATATATATATATATATATATATATATATATATATATATATATATATATATATATATATATAGTCATAGTCATAGTCATAACCACTTATCATGCCGTCTACTGGAGTTACCGGGCATCTCGCGCCGACAGGTGGTTCCTGCCTCGCTCGATCCCGTGGGTCCCAGGGCTGCCTGACCTGGCCCACAGCATGACGGAGGACCCAGAGGACCGGGGATACCGGTCAACCAGGCTTTGGGGGCAATGGCAACTGCATGGCGTTAGCATTAGCAACGGCGACGCGCGCTGGCCCGTTTGTTCGCCGGGGGTATGGGGGCAAGGCAAAGCAACGCAGCAGCATCACAACAAGTAGAAAGCAAGGACCTCTCTGTCCGTCGCAAAGCGGCAACCAAGGAACAAAGCAGCACGCATGCGGCGAAGCGAGAGCTGACCCTCCGTCGTTCGCGTACCCCCGCCACCGTGGAGACATCCATCACCCATGACCCCCTAGAATCCTTTGCCGTCTGCGTACTCGAAATTGCCCACCACCCCTGACTCCACGTACCCCACTGCCAGCACGCAATAGCCCGTATGTGCATTGCCAGGATTTCTGGGAGGCTCCAGCCTAGCCTGGCCCTCAGCTTTCATCGCCCCCATGTCTCCACAATGTACGCCACCGACCCACCGCACCACCCCCCTAGTATAGTACAGAAACACGGTACCAATTCCACGTCCCCGTGACCCTGAGCTGCTCCCACACCCCTGATATATACCATGCCGGCACTCCATGTCAGGGGCCAGCACCCAATCAGCTTCGAGGCATCCACTTGCCCACGTATAATATAACATGAGGGTCTACAGGGGGGGACGCCGGCCGCTACGTGACGGGAGTGGCGCAACCCGTGAATATCGCTGGCTGGGATTCGGGCTGCTGGGTGCCGTAGCTTGGTTATCGACCCCCTGTAGGGGTACCCACCAGAGGCTCGCTCCGGGCTGTGGTAACCAGGTGCACCTCATCTGGCCCACATACAATGCCCTGGCGCCTACCCTTGACCCTTACCTGCACTGATTGGCCAGCTCCCGTGGTTGCGCCTCTTCCGCCACTGCAGCGGCCAGGCCACAGGTTCGGCCCCCACCGACGACGTGGCGAGCCTACTTATAGCATTGGCCCGCGCGTCACCCCCCGGACCACTCAGCATGCCGCTCCTCTTCCCCCCTCGCCTCTAGCCGACCGGACTGGCGCCCCCCAGGGGTAAGCCGTTTAAGTGGTGAGGCGACCGCATACTCTTCGCTACGACGCCACGCAGTACCGCTGTTGCCACGCCGACGCCACCTGCAAGCCGCCACGACACGCACCACCGCAACCACAAGGCCATGGTCAGAGGTTAGACTATGTACATGCCCGCAGGCACGGTCCCTCTAGTTTGTTAACGGGGCCAGGGGATGCCCCCGCGCTCCCCCTGAGTTGTTAGAGGGGTCAGGGGGACACCCCAGTACCGCCATGCAACCTCGTAGCGCCCCCACTGTACGGCCCTCCAGTACCGCCGCGTACGCTCACCATACGGTCCCCAATACCGCCGCGTATACCCCCACAATGCCAGTACACCGTCATCTGGAACTTCCCCGCTGCACCCCCACTGTACGGTTCCCCAGTACCGCCGCGTACCCCCACCGTACGGATCCAGTACCGCCGCGTTTACCCCCAAGACTCCAATACTCCGTCACCTGGAACTCCACGTGCCCCCCGTGAGCGCTCCTCCCAGGCTGCCACGCCGTCTCCACGACGCCCGCCATACTGTCCCCCTGACGACCCCACTGCCATACCCTTCTACGCACACATCTTCGCCTCGTCGCCGCTCCCGGGGCCTGCAGGCCGTCCCCGTAACCCCGTGTAACACTCCCAGGGGGCGCCGCGACGCCGTAACCCCCAGACAACTCCGTGCACCCCCGGTGTATCCCGAGCAACCACTCCCAACACTGCCGTAGCCGGGCCGCCAGTAGAGACCCCGGTGCCATGGGAATACCCTACAGGGGTTTGGGCCTTATTACCCTGGTCGGGACGACCCATGACACCTCACTGTTGTATGCGGCGACCCGGGGCAGGCGGGTGAAGCATCCCTGTCCGACCCTCATGCACGGGGGCAGTACGGCTCACCATCAGGCCGGCACGACCTGTCACATCGCCGCCGTCATACGCCGCCTGCCAGTACCGCACAATCAGGCCGTGAAGGCACTGCTTCCCAGGCGCTACCCCCTCCGCTGCGTCCAGCGTAGGGACGGTAGCTGGTGCACCCACAATTCCCAACCCCATCAATCTGCACCCCCGGCCCCCACCACGCCGTCACCAATTCCTCCTCGATGCCACAACCAGAGTATCCGTGAGTCGCCCTCCAGAGCCGCCCACCACAGCATCAGGGGCAGGGCCGCAGACGGCGCCCCAAGGCACCTTACCCCTTCCACTCGGACGCTCTTCAGGCCACCCTGGATAGTCTTCCAGGCGCTACAGGACATCTGTCCAGAGTGCCGCAGTGCCCACCTCGCCTTAGGCCATCCCCTATCGGCACGCTCCTTACAGGTCCCGCACAGCGGGATGGAGGCACACTGATGAACCCAAACGGACACCGTTTCCCCGCACCCGTGGCATCGCTGCGGAAGCACAGACCGCGACGGAACGCAGCTACCATCACAACACTACGACCACAGGTCCTGCCATACATCGCAGCACGCGTCCTGGAGTCCGAGCAAGGCACCCGCCAGCGTGCGTGCTGTGGCACTACTGAGGAGGCTGCGCCTCGCTTCCTCCCACGTGGACACCGGGCGGAGTATCGTTCGCCCGTCGGGCATCACCGGCAGGCTCTCAAGCAGCCGGGGCCACCGCGCCACTTTGGGACTGTGTGTGCCATGCGCCAGGAGCTCCCAACCGTAGTCCTGTAAGACCTCCCCGATGACATCAACCCCGTCCTGCTCCGGGCCCCTGGCGGATGCCAGAACCAAGCGTTGTCCTCCCGCCCGAGCCTCAATGACCGCCTCGAGGCCTAGGGTGTCAAGGGTGTGACGGGCATCGGCAGCCACGTGGTCGTCCCCCTCTGGCAGAGAGAACATGGCCTCCGTGACGTGGCCCTGCGCGTCGTCGCCCTGTACCCGTGCCAGCTGCTTGGAGCCCATTAACACCGCCATGGACCGCTGCTCCGTGACCGCTGGTACGACTCGTCGCAGCTGCCGGTCATACAGCCACAACGTACCCACGTCAAGTACGACAGCCAGCCAGGATTGGGAGACTGCACAGAGGTTGCTGAAGGACCAGCAGCACCTCGCGAGGCCAGCCCATGACGTTCCCCACAGCTGGATGGTTGGCGTACACCTGAAGCCAGGGATCACTCTGGCCGTCAGGGCTTCTCACCTTGGTACCACGCACCTGGGCCCACGACTGCGCCGACACCACGCGGGACCACTCCCTGAATGTCGTGATGTCCCGCGCCACCCAGGAACCGATCCACAGGTCGAAGGCCTGGGCCACCGCCGCCATCCAGTGAGGGAACAAGGACAGGGCCTCTTCATGCTCGATGCACCACCGCCACACCAGCGGTGCGTGCAGCGGTGCCCTCTGAAAGGTTGCCCGCAGGTCGCCGGGCAGGCCGGCAAACGGGTTCCACGGCGGACGCTGCAGGATCCTCCCTGCCGGCGGGCAGAAGGGTGTGTCACCGCGCAGGAACGCGTATACCGCTCTCCTTCGATCTTGCATCGGCAGCTGCATGATCTGGGTGAGCCGATGGTTCCTGCTGGCATACACATCTTTCCCAATCTGGACCATGTCCTCCACAAAGAGCCTGGCCTTGGCAGGGCCCCGGGACGACGCCGCTCGCACCGCAGCGAACAGCCGCTTCAGGTCCCCGGGGACGACACCCGCCATCAGGGATTCAGTCCACCTGCAGCCGTGCTCCCTCCACGCCACGAACTCCACCGCCCTGTCTGTCAGGGGTAGCTCCGCCGTGAACTCCTCCACACGCCTGCACAGGAGCCCAGCCACCTCCTCGTCCCGCGCACACAGTAGGCGCATGTGGCCAATGTCCTCCTCCGGCCCCCCACAGAAGATACAGGGGTGGGCTGGTGTTGCCATACGCGTGAGCTTCTGTCTCCACCGTCGCATGACCTGCATGGTGGACAAGCGACCGTCACGTGCCCGCAGCATATTCCTGTGCGTTGGGCCGTGGTGCACAGCTCCCAGGGGCATCGCCTCGCAGGCGCCAGCCAGTGGCGTGTGCGCCCTGGTGCGAGCCGCTAGCGAACGCCACTCCATCTCCCGGACTTGCTGAAGGGCTTGCATGGATGGCACACGCGGCTCGAGCTCACCATTATCCCCCGGCACCAAGAGGATGGCGTGCTCCTTTGGCAGGACAAGATGGACGGGCGGGGCCATTGCGCGGGCCGCGGCAGAGTCCGGTGCCTCGAGCGGGACCGCCGCCAAGTGCGAGCTCTGCCTCACCACCCAGTGGTGCGGCCCCCCCACTCGGCGCGGCAGCCGCCGCAGCCCCTCCACTATGCAGCTCAGTGCGTGTTGATTGACCAGATGTGATGTCGGCCCCTTGATGCCACGGTACAGGGCCTCCTGCGCCCTGCGGAGATGCGCTCCTATGACGGACGCATCCACCACGTGTACCGTGCACGCTGACGGGGGCGTGTGCAACAAGTACGCCGCCGCGCCAATGATCTCTGCCTCCGGGACCGTGCCGTAGATGGCACCCGTCCACGTGGGGATTCCGTGGCTGGCCACCGCCACGTTTGTGGCGTCGTCTCCCTGGGGCGACGCGTCAGACGATGTGACTTTAGTCGCCACCGGCACCCAGCAGTACCGGTGGGGCTCCAGCCACGCCACGTCGGAGTGGGGGCTCTGCACCACCTTTCCCAGGGACGCCGCACTGGAGGCCGTGAGCTCCGGGGACAGGACCACCCTTGGTCGATACACCGCATGTGGTCTCCAGGCCAGGTCACATCCGCAGACTGACTTGATGGCGTCCAGGGCGGTGGTATGCTCCGCCCCCCAAACTGTTGCGGAGCAGGAAGGCTGGTATGCCACCACAGACCCATGCTCCACTGCGCCGCCATCACGCAACGACGTGACGGCGACGTGCGGATCGTGCGGCACGTTGGACATCCGGACCACTTCCGGGACCGAGTACTCATCCGGATCCGGGATTGGGCCTGCTGGCAGCAGAAGAACAATTGCCCACTCGCTGCACTTGTGCACCGCCGCGCACGCGCTGGAAAACGCTGGCCGCCCGTGCACAACCCACAGTGGTGGCGGGCTTATGCCGCCCCCGGCGTGAGGAGTGAGCAGGGGGACGGACACCGGATCGTCTTGCTGTTGGTAGCCCTCAAAGACGTCCCCCAATAGAAACAGGAGGGCGGCTAGCGGGACGAACGGCATGGACAGCCCCGGGTTGGCCGGGTCCCACTCTTCCTCCCTGTATCCGCCCACCACATACACGTCCCCCGCAGCGGACTGTCTATTGCGTTTGCTGGCCTTCTTCCGGCGCACCGGGTGTATTAGCCGGTGAGTCAACGGACTGGGCAGCTGCGGCCGGAAGACGTCGCGGAGCCCCGTGAGCCACACGTGGTCCAGCTGGTGGGGCCCTACTCCCGCGTGCGGAAGGTGCAGGTGGTCCTCATGGCATTCCTGAAGCTGGACCGCCCAGTGCCCAGGCGCAGGGCAGGGGAGCCGCGCATGCAGGAGGTCATTTGCGGGTTCAGTCAGGGACTGTACTGTCGCATCTGTGCGGGGCCCCGAGAGAATGCAGATGTCCCTACCCTTGAAGGTATAGGATTGGGACACCCACTTCCGCCCCGCCCACTGCACCTGCGGCAGATGGGCGTGTACACACGAGTACACCGACGATGGCATGAGAAGTCCTACGCGCAACGTCCCCATCGCTCTGAGTACCCTGTCCACCCACGTATTGCCATCGTGTGTGGCGAATGACGCAGAGGGCACCATGAACTGCCCGCACACTCCGTACTGCACGTGCATGTCTCGGAGCATGGCCCGCAGCTCATCCCGGACTGTCGTCGACCTGTGGTGGGTAAGCTGAGCCATGGTCGCCACGACGGAGTCGCGGCATATAACCTGGACATCCGCCAGCCGTAGCCCATGACCTGACCGCACCTCCACGTTGGACAGGTCCTTGGGCAGCTTCTCGAACTGCAGGGCCGCAGCCTTGATGGCAGTATTCAGCTTGACCACCGCCTCCGCCGTGTTGGACAGGTAGGGCGCCGCGTACCGCACGATGCCTCCAACCACAGCTGCCATCACCTCATGAGGCACCGACGCCGGCCCTAACGTGTTCTTGCACCAGCCCAGCAGAGCTTCACACCGGAGTACATGTTTCTCCTTCATGGTCGCCATCCCCCTGGGATCGAGGCGCAGGCCCAAGTATGGTACCGTGCCCTTGGCACGTAAGCATACCCATGGGGTCGCCGTGTCCCCTGGGTTCAGGTATACCATAATCGAATGGATGCGAGCAGTATTGGCATAGGCGCATTTGCCCACGTTGAGGGACATGCCCATGTCAGTGAGATACCGCGCTATCGCCGCCGCATACTCCAGGAATTGCGGCAGGGAGTGCGCTATCAACAGGAGGTCATCACAGTACGCCTGTACCAGGGGTGGCACCGCATGGCGAGCATCTCCCCGCGCCTTACAGGCGAGGCTCCGCAGGAGAGGCTCCAAAAGGAGGAGGTAGAGCACAGCGCTCTCCGCACTGCCCTGCCGCAGGCCCCTGTGGAGCCGTATGCTCGGCGTCGGGCCGTGCGCGGTGATGATGCGCACCAGAGACCCGCAGCTGAGGGTGTGGAAGAGCCTGATGAGCTCCTCCGGGACACCCATGTGGCGCAGGAGGAGCGCCAGCGCTCCGTGCGGCGCTGTGTCAAAAGCTTTCGACACATCGAAGGCCAGGACGTGGTTTTCCTCCAGCCCACGCTGCAGCCTGCGCTGGGCCAGGAACACCGGGGCAGACGCCGTGGAGCCCGGCATGGCTCCGAACTGCCAGTCCGCGGCCAGTCCCTTGCGTGCCAGAACAGCTGTGAACCTCCGCATGAGGGGAGTCATGAGCATTCGCATGTCTTGCTGCCCCAGCGCTATCGGCCTGTACTCGTCCAGGTTGCCCGTGGCTGTGCCCTTGGGCATCAGCCAGATAATGGCCTCGTGCCAGGACTCCGGGACGTCCGCACCCCGCAGGATTGCCCTGTACGCATGCACCAGGAGCCCCTGCACCGGTTCAGGCAGCTCCGCTATGAGGGCAGCCGTGACCTGGTTGGACCCCGGAGCTTTGTCGTCCGCCACGGCCTGCCTCACGGCGTCTTTAAGGTCCTGCATGGTGTAGTCCTGTACCGACCTCCATTCCTCCGGTACCCCTTTGGGAATGTGGGCCCGGACCAGCCGCTCGAAGGCCGGCAGGTTCACTGGCCGCTTGGCGTACAGCGCCTCCCAATACCTCTGGACCTCGCCAATGACGTCCGAGGCCTCCAAGAGCACCTTCTCCGACTCGCGGACGCGTACGGACCATAGGCCTGACGGGGCATAGTTCACCACGTTGATGGCCCCCCGTATCGCCGTCCATCGGAGCTGCAGATCCGGTACCCTGCCCCGCCAGTAGTCCTTGATGGACCGGCGCATGTTGCTCCTGAGGACATCCCGCAGCTCCTCCACGCGTGTCTCCAGCTGGTGGAGCTGTTGGTCCAATGCGGCACGCAGGTCCTCTACCGAGGCGGGGGATAGGTCGGGGTCCACTCGCCGGAGGTGTTGTAGCAGGGCAGTCGCTTCCTGGGAGTGGAGTCCGGCCGCCGCCGCGTCCCGTTGCCACAGCTGATGGGCACGCCAGGCCAGGGCCTGCTGATCCGAGAGGACCTGGTCCAGCGACGCCTCCGTTTCCGCCTGCCCGTACGGGTACTGCGGGTCCACGCTTGAAGGCATGCGCACTCCCGTGACCCTGGACACGTCATCACGGAAGGCGTAGAGCAGGTCAAAGACCGCTTGCACCTCCGACATGCCCATGGTGGCAGTGTCCTGGTCCGACGAGAGCCACGCCTGTAGCCGCCGATCCCCGCAGGCCTTCTGCAGTACTGCCGCTGCCGCCTCACGAACCCCCGGGGAGTCCGGGCGTATGGCGTGCAGCCTGCCCTGGGCGTGCGAGTAGGCCATCCTGGTGACCCTCTCCTTGCCGGCCACCGCTAGCGGGATGTCCAGGACCACAGGGCCATGATCCGACCCCAGTGACGCAGGAGACCGCCCCGGCGCCAAGTGAGGGCGCTCACGCGCCGCCCATGGGACCAGAGGCGAGTTTAGAAGGAAGGAGTCCAGTCGGTGCCCCGCCCTCGTGGGCCTCCTGTCCTCCTCCCGTTCCGGGCCTGCCCTGTGGATACCACACTGTTCCCACAGGGCTTGGAACCTCCTCGTGGTAGGGTGCCACGGGGACTCCAGCCACACGTTGAAGTCCCCTCCGAGGAGCACGGCCCTGGTGCCACCCGCGCTCTTGGCCGCCGCGTACATGGCCACGTCAGCCCAGAAGGACGCCTTAGACGCCCAGGAGTCTCCGCCGCTACCCGGGCCGTGGACGTTGATGACCGTGAGGGTGCCACCTGCGGTCACCACATCGAGGGCCATGGCCTTGCCCGGCACGATGTCCACGATGTCTCGAACTTCCTCCGCGGCGAACACGTCCGCCCGAAGGGCAATCAAGAGCCCGCCGCGCACCGCCGCCGCCGACGCCGCCTGGGCATCCACCCCTGGGTACGCATGATACCCGTGGTGACGCCACTGGTTCTCCGAGTGCACCACACCTTGTGGGTCCTGCAGGCCGGTCTCCTGGAATAGGCCCAGGATGGCATATATATATATATATATATATATATATATATATATATATATCTATATATATATCTATATATATATATATATATATATATATATATATATATATATATATATATATATATATATATATATATATATATATATATATATATATATATATATATATATATATATATATATATATATATATATATATATATATATATATATATATATATATATATATATATATATATATATATATATATATATATATATATATATATATATATATATATATAGATATATATATATATATATATATATATAGATTTATATATATATATATATAGATATATATATATAGATATATATATATATATATATATATATATATATATATATACATATATATAGATATATATATATATATATATATATATATATATATATATATATATATTAGTGGGCCGCGTCTACCTGTGGTGCACAGTGTTTACAGACCCCAGACCGCCTGGTGTGTGCACCGCCTTGTGAGGCAGACAGTGTCTACAAACTACAGACCGCAATTCCTATGATCCACGGGTAAACGGAAGGGGTATACGGGTAAACGGAGTAGCATTCGGTGTAAAATGTGCATATTCTTGCATATTGGGGGCCTACACGCCCGCCCCGGGAGGTCCTCCGGACCCCGGGGGGGGGGGGGCCAGACAAGGGGGGGGGGGGCAGAGCTCTCATATACCATATATATATATATATATATATATATGTATATATATATATATGTATGTATATATATATATATATATCCTGCAATCTACACCCCTCTCCCAACTCTAGGTGGCTCCACCACACCGCTCTAAGGTACGTGCGAAGGGCACAATGTGGTGCATACATGCAGTGGAAGGGGCTAAACTCGGTCAAAGCGGGCTCAAAACGGGCTAAAAACACTTGTTTGAGCATCCCAAATGGTCCGGGATCACTTTAGGAAAAACGCGTTGTTGATCCATTTTTGACTCATTTTTGGTCCCAAAATGGCCCATTTTCAAGGCATTTTGGGATTTTCCATGAGCCAAAACCCGTCACCACGGGCTCAAAATGTGCTAAAACCACTTGTTTGAGCATCCCAAATGGTCGAGGATCATTTTTGGAAAAGTGCGTTTTTGACCCATCTTTGACGCATTGTTGGTCCCAAAACGGCCCATTTTCAAGGCATTCTGGGATTTTCCATGGCCCAAAACGCGCCACCACGGGCTCAAAACGGCCTAACAACACTTGTTTGAGCATCCCAAGTGGTCTAGGAACAACTTTGGAAAAAATGATTTTGTTCGCCCTGGGGACCCTGGTGGACCCGTTGTTGGCCCCCACTGTGTGTGGGCTAGCCGGCCCTCTGGCTGCACCAAGTGACCACTGGTACGGAGGTCTACGTGTCTCGTTGGGCGATTCTGAGGCTTGGAAACCATAAAAAGTGGGGGGTTGCGGGTGAACTAGGTGCCCTCGGAATTCGTTTTTGAGCCACGTAGCCCAAGATACGGCTCGTTGTTGGTTTCGGGGTGCTGGTGCACATTTGCGCAGATTTTGGGGCTTTTTGGCGCCTTTTTGGGCCGTTTCTCGGACATATTGTGGAGTTAGAGGGCACCAAAGGTCCCTTGGTCACGAGAAAGTCAAGCCGCACGTGCAGTGTAGTGGCCGTTTGCCTTCGTTTGGCTGTTTTGAACTCTTATTAGGGCTGTTTTGGGCGAAAAATGGCTGTTTTTGGCCCAAAACTGCGCAGATTTGGGAGGGCACCTCCCGACCTGGCGCCCCCGCCCCGGGCCGCCACCGGTGAGTTTTTGGCTCAAAACTTGGATTTGGCAAGGCCACCACCTAGGCTCTAGGATGGCTAATGTAGAGTCAAGCCCGAAGCGTTGGGAAGGTGCAGTGGCCAAAACGGAATGGTGACGTGTTGTTGTTGTTGTTGTTGCTTGTTGCTTGTTAGCTAAATTTAAGGGGAGAGGGGTGTAGTATATATATATATATATATATCCTCCAATCTACACCCCTCACCCAACTCTAGGTGGCTCCACCACACAGCTCTAAGGTACGTGCGAAGGGCACAATGTGGTGCATACATGCAGTGGAAGGGGCTAAACTCAGTCAAAACGGGCTCAAAACGGGCTAAAAACACTTGTTTGAGCATCCCAAATGATCCGGGATCACTTTAGGAAAAACGCGTTGTGGACCCATCTTTGACGCATTGTTGGTCCCAAAATGGCCCATTTTCAAGGCATTTTGGGGTTTCCATGAGCCAAAACCCGTCACCACGGGCTCAAAATGTGCTAAAACCACTTGTTTGAGCATCCCAAATGGTCCAGGATCATTTTTGGAAAAGTGCGTTTTTGACTCATCTTTGACGCATTGTTGGTCCCAAAACGGCCCATTTTCAAGGCATTTTGGGATTTTCCATGGCCCAAAACACGCCACCACGGGCTCAAAACGGCCTAAAAACACTTGTTTGAGCATCCCAAGTGGTCTAGGAACAACTTTGGAAAAAATGATTTTTTTCGCCCTGGGGACTCTGGTGGACCCACCGTTGGCCCCCACTGTGCGTGGGCTGGCCGGCCCTCCAGTTGCACGAAGTGACCACTGGTACGGGGGTCTACGTGTCTCGTTGGGCGATTCTGAGGCTTGGAAACCATAAAAAGTGGGGGGTTGCGGGTGGACTAGGTGCCCTGGGAATTCGTTTTTGAGCCACGTAGCCCAAGATACGGCCCTTTCTTGGTTTGGGGGTGCTGGTGCACATTGCGCAGATTTCGGGCCTTTTTGGCGCCTTTTTGGGCCGTTTCTCGGACATATCGTGGAGTTAGAGGGCACCAAAGGTCCCTTGGTCACGAGAAAGTCAAGCCGCACGTGGAGTGTAGTAGCCGTTTGCCTTCGTTTGGCTGTTTTGAACCCTTATTAGGGCTGTTTTGGGCGAAAAATGGCTGTTTTTGGCCCAAAACTGCGCAGATTTGGGAGGGCACCACCCGACTTGGCGCCACCGCCTCGGGCCGCCACCGGGGAGTTTTTGGCTCAAAACTTGGATTTGGCAAGGCCACCACCTATGCTCTAGGATGGCTAAAGTAGAGTCAAGCCCGAAGCGTTGGGAAGGTGCAGTGGCCAAAACGGAATGGTGACATGTTGTTGTTGTTGTTGTTGCTTGTTGCTTGTTAGCTAAATTTAAGGGGAGGGGGGTGTAGTAATATATATATATATATATATATATATATATATATTACTACACCCCTCTCCCCTTAAATTTAGCTAACAAGCAACAACAACAACAACAACAACAACAACAACAACATATATATACATGTATATATATATATATATATATATATATATATATATATATATATAGATATATATATACATATATATACATATATATATATATATACATATATATATATGTATATATATATATATATACATATATATCTTATTATCTACACCCCTCTCCCCAACTCTAGGTGGCTCCACCATACGGCTCTAGGGTACGTGCGAAGGGTACAACTTGGTGCACTTTTGTGGAAGGGGCGAAACACGGTCAAAACGGGCTCAAAATGGGGTTCTTCACTTGTTTGTGCACCCGCAATGGTCTAGGATCACTTTTGGAAAGCGCGTTTTTGACCCATTTTTGACCCAATGTTGCTCCCAAAGTGGCCCCTTTTCAAGGCATTTGTGGATTTTCCATGGGCCAAAACGCGTCACCACGGGCTCAAAACAGGCTAAAAACTCTTGTTTGAGCATCCCAAATGGTCCAGGATCATTTTTCGGAAAACACATTTTTCACCCATTTTGGACCCATTTTTCGTCCCAAAACGGCCTGTTTTCAAGGCATTTTGGGATTTTCCATGGCCCAAAACGCGCCAACACGGGCTCAAAGTGGCCTAAAAGCACTTGTTTGAGCATCCCAAGTGGTCTAGGAACAACTTTGAAAAAAATGATTTTTCTTTCGCCCCGGGGACCACGGTGGACCCACCGTTGGCCCCCACTGTGCGGGGGCTGTGCCACCCTCCGACTCCACCAAGTGACCACTGGTACGGGGGTCTAGGAGTCTCGTTGGGCGATTCTGAGGCTTGGAAACCACAAAAAGTGGGGGGTTGCGGGTGGACTAGGTGCCCTCAAAATTCGGTTTTGAGCCACATAGCCCAAGATACGGCCCGTTCTTGGTTCGGGCCTGTTTGACACAAACAACGCACATTAGGGCCATTTTTGGCCATTTTTGGGCCGTTTCTCGGACATATCGTTGAGCTAGAGGGCAAGAAAGGGCTCTGGTTCACGGGCAATCGAAGCGCACGTGGAGTGTAGCAACCGTTTGCCTTCGTGTGGCCGTTTTCACTGGGTTTCGGGGCCGTTTTGGGCCAAAAAAGGTTGTTTTGGGGCATGAAATGCGCAGTTTTGGGAGGGCACCTCGTGACTTGGCGCCCCCGCCCCGGGGCGCCACCGGTGAGTTTTTGGCTCAAAACTTGGATTTGGCAAGGCCACCACCTAGGCTCTAGGATGGCTACAGCAGAGTAGAGCCCGGAGCGATGAGGCGGAGCAATGGCCAAAACGGAAAGGAGAAGTACTTGTTGCTTGCTTGCTTGTTGCTTGCTTGTTGCTTGTTAGCTAGATTTAAGGGGAGAGGGGTGGTGTAGCCATATTGATATATCCCCACTATGGGGACCCCGAGAAGGCAGGGGTGATGTAGCCATATTCATCTATCCCCACTCTGGGGACCCCCGAGAAGGCAAGGGTGATGTAGCCATTCCGCCCATAAGTGGGCCCCCGCGACGGCAAGGGTGATGTAGCCATGCTGAGTGACAAAGGAAGCCGGAGCATCTACGTTGATCGCTTCCGGGTGCAAGTGCTAAGGAAGTACTTTCAGGGAACCCAAGGACGTCCTGAGCTCTGCTTCAGTGGTTTCAGTACCTACAGGGAACCTAACCGTCTTTAGTCTTCGACTCAACCTTCCGGTGCTATTGAGGAAACCGGGCCATTCTTTTAGTTACGTTATATTACGTTTCGTTTACGTTACATTTTTGTGTTGCTGCGTGTCACCTGTGGTGTGCACTCCCTGCTCTCTTTTTCCTTTTTTTAAAATGAGTGGCTCAACGGGCGGTTCCCCTTTGCTTCACAAAAAATCATTGCCAACACAATGCCCAAACCCAAACCTGTGAGTGCCCAAACCGAAACCACCAAAAGCAGACGCCGCAAAGCGATGGGAGTAGGCACCCAGGGCAGCATTTGCCGCAGAGCGACGGGAGTAGGCACTGTGTTGGTTGGTACTCTAAAAGAGACAAATTGCTTGTGTACTGTGTGAGTTACATTACTGATTTTGGCTTGTGTAGTGTGTTCCTTCACCATTTGGCAACTTGCTCAGATTGTGATGAGTGCCCGGGTAAACACTACGTTTGTGAGCGTTGCGGGAAAGTTACAAAGAAGCCAGATCACATGGTTTCACACCTTCAAATGTGCCGGCGGAAAAATGCCCCTGGGAGTGTTGCACCTGATGTTGAACAACTAGAGGCCCCTGCTGGCGCCGGTAAGCTTCCCGGAGTCTGCCATTGCAACTCTCCTCACTTGGGGTGTCAACAAGACTTTGGGTGGGTTGTAAAGGACGAAAATGGGACCATGTCTTCATGGCGTCTAGTGACAAATCGGTGCCCAGGGGCACTATATGAACCCGCGGGCGTTCTTTGTTGCACATGGAATCTCCACGGTACAACAACTTGTATAGTGTTGACAAAGACGGGTCCGCAAGTGTACAACATCCAACGGTTGTCCAACTATTCAACCCCCGGACATATGGAGCAGGCCGCTTCTGAAGCTGGTGCTAAGCACCCACAAGCTTATGATTCACGATTCCGGGACGAGGTTGTTAGCAGGATGACGTTTTTCCATCCACCCCGGTGTTCAAGATTGGAAGAACAACAATGACGGCCGACCTGTTGTCCTGGCCTTGGGGTTCTACTTGGGGGACATGTGCTTCCGTCACCGATTTACGCCGCTTCATGTTCTTCATGTGGCACTCACATTTGGAAAAGCATATGTACGATGCCCCTGACGAGGCCCTACCGGTGTTGATTAACAAGTCCGAGCTTTTGGAGGAAAAACTCCCCGACATTAAAACAATGCGCCGCATGCTCTATGCCATTTGGTCTGTAAGATAGGGATACACACATTGTGCACGATTCTGTACTTGATGATGAGGCCGGAATTCACCATTGGGATGTATCAGGCTGTGGCTAACATCTTTGTGCAACATAACGGCAAACTCGTTGAGTTGGATTACGTTCTGGGCACACTTCTGGGTTCTCGTGGCCTTGTCTTGGGTAGCATTATAGCCCCTACGGAGAAGTGGCCCTATATGGAACAGTGTTTGCGCCCTATTTTCCAACGTTTCACCCGGGCGCCTGAACAATTTTGGGTTGATGATTGTCAAAAATGGGCTCAAAAGTTGTTCGCTTTGTTACGACAGGTTTTTGGGCCAGATTGTCCGACGAAGGTTGGCCAATAACATTGGCAGCATTTTAAGGAGATCATGATAGCTCCAACAGAACATCGCTGTCAGGATTTTTCCTAAGTCTAAACACGAGGTTGAGGGATTGTTGCTTCGCATCCGCCTACCTGCTGAGGCTCAAAATGTGATTGCAACTCCGGACCAGCTGCGTGTTGCTTTGAAGGACATTTATGACCCCTTAGGTGGGGGCTATTGAGCCACGCTGGTTCGGGGTGCTGCATTTGCAAAGGGTGCAATGTTTTCCGTGTGTTCCGCAGTGGGTGCATACGTATCTACCGGGCAGCCCCTGGATGTTGATTTATAGGGTTTGGTTGCCCGTACTGCCCAAAAGGGTATGCTTGCAACTGAACAAGCCATTGGTGTTTGGGACTATTACTTGGGAATCTCCGATGATTTTTTGGATGCACTTTTCCTAATTCGCGCGTGTCCAACAGATGCAAGCCCTGGTCGCATTTGTAGAAGCGATGTGTCAATAAAGGTCATTGCTTTCGCCTTGCGGGGTTTGGCGCAGGGTGGGTCCCAAGATTTGTATTGCGATTGGAAAAGATCATTTTTCGCTATGTAGGCCAGCGTTTGGCCAGGTGCGGACTATGCATCTCTGCATTCGCGCGGCTTTTCTCTCCGTATCAGTTCCCGTAGCCCGTTGACTGAGGTGGAGAAGGCCACCGTTAAACATGCTATCATGTCCCTTGCAACAGACGACCCATCTGTGATGGGCAAATACAAATATGTTGCGAACTGGGTGTCAGTGGTGCACCTCGGTGGTTGTCGTGGCCGCCTACAAGTGTCCACTTTCATTCGTTCCTTGGTTAAGGAGTGCCATGCAAAAGCAGTGGAGCGCGGTGCCACGGTACACCCAGGTCCCACTTCCTTGTTGTTGACTCAAGATCTTGACACCAACTCAGAGGTTGAAGCTAAGAGAGATGACGCACCAAAGGGTTCGGCAGTGCACACACAAGGCGGGGCATACACAAGGCGGTGCACACACAACGCGGTGCACACACAAGGCGGTCCGTGGCCACTGTCGGAGTCTCGTTTTTGAAGGGGGGTGCGGGGGCTGGTCCCCGCAGCGAGCGAAGCGAGGCGTCCGTCGAGCGTAGCGAGCCGCAGCAAAGGGACCGGCGTTGTGCACACAAAACCCGGTGCATACTCAAGGCGGTGCACACACAACGCGGTGCACACACAAGGCGGTGTGTGGCCACCGTAGGAGTCTTGTTATTTTAGGGGGGTGCGGGGGCTGGCCCCCGCGTCGAGCGAAGCGAGGCGTCTGTTGAGCGCTGCGAGGCGCAGAAGGTGGAGGGGGGGGGGGGGGGGCTAGGGGTACGGAAGGGGGGAGGTGCGGTGGGGGCAACTTAGTGCATATTGTCCACCTAGGGGGGTCTTGCTTTTGCAAGAGGCACACGGGTGGGGGGTGTATCGGAACGAGCCGGTGGTTCGGCTGGCCGAGTCGGCCGGCTGACACCATCATTGGCTCCTTCACTTTCGGCCGAGCCGACACCACCGCCGAGCCTCACCACCGTTCCATTCCGATGAGCTGAAGGCCCTTGGCCCTGCCTGCGAAAGGTTGCAAGTCACAAATGTGTTCTTTGGCGTCCCACCAGAGCTGTACCTCATGACCACTCTATGTGGTCCTCAACGGAACAGTGGTGGTGCTCAACCAAGCCACAGCCAGAACTGTGGATTGCCTTTTTTTGGTCAGTCTTTGTTAAAACGCCCATTGCACCATGCGTCAATTTTAGGCCCATGTCCATTGGGACCATCTTCTTCTAGATGGACCCCTGAAGCAATGGTCGGGATCCTGGGTCTAATGTCCAGATTCCCCAGATGGCCCTCACCTCTAATTGGGTGGGCTTGAGGTGTGCTTCAACGGAAACCTACTGAAGCCACCGAAAAAGGCCTGCTTCGGCACCCAACGGGGTCGACATAGAGTCCAGTATCCAGTTTCCAAAAGTCATCAAGGATTGGCAGATGGTTTGTCAATTGGAATCCGTTTGTGACCCATGTTGGTCCCTCCCCTCCATCACAGTCCCTTGTAAATCATTGAACCATTGAGCAACTCCAAGGGTCCAACCCAACCCAACCCCATTCACTGATTGGGCCAAATTTTTCTTTGGCGCCAATTTTCAGTTGGGACAGTCAGTTTTAATCCTGAGGTTTTCTCCAGCAGGCCAAACTCCCCTTGAAGACTCAGCATCCCCAAGTCAGCCCTCCCATCCCAACCCACACACCCATCTTTCAAGGGAACTTTCCCACCACCTTTGCACATCAACCCACTCCGATGTGCCTTATCATTCATGAGCTCCTGAAGTCTGTGCCAGAACTATATTTGACACCTTCTGCGCGAGTTGATTTTTCCTTCCTGAAACTTTCTTGGTACGAGAGCTCACAGGGACATGGGGTGCGTGTTTTGGAACCAGTGGGGCTAATGGCGAAAATGTCTGTTGGCAGGTTGCTTGTCGGAGGATCATTGATTACCGACCGTCGAGTGCGCTTTGCATTCCCCTGCCACCTCCCCCTCTCCAAATGCCCTGTATTTCCCCCCCTCGCTGCTCCTCTTTGCCTAGGAGCTCGCTCGATTGGACGAGGAATACGAAGCACAGATCAGCCGATTGGAGGCGCAGATCAATCACTTCAATGCGACGGACGCAGAGCAGGAGGAGAACATCCGACATTTGTCGGAGCAGATCGCGACGATGAAGGACGATGATAACAAGAACTCTGAATGTGGCTGTGTGATCAGTTGACACGTTGCGGCTTCAATGCCAACAGCACCATGTGCGTGTGTGTGTTCGGTTGAAGCAGCTGCGTTGCCGATCGTCCTGCCCTGAAGGGTGGCTGGTCCTCAAGGTACGGTAAACCCCTGATTCCCCCCACCCGGTCGGCCAAGTCCTACCTCTCCTGTATCTTCCAGTAGCCTTTACTGCTGGCATCTGCTGGTTCACAAGCTGGGGTTCCGAACGCGCGCGCGCGCGCGCGTGTGTGTGTGTGTGTTTGTACTGTGCATCCCCACGGAGTGCGGAGAACACTATGCGCGTGGTCGCGATAGTACGCGATAGCCCATCACCAGCCTTGCACCTACAGTGCAGTAGTGAAACGACTGGCACACTGGCTCCAACGTAATGCGGAGTGGGCAGGGGTGCGCTGCACCGACCATGTTATACCCGAGGGATTCCAGCCAGAAGGTTACGAGCCTGCCTGGTGCGGTGACATGCATCTCCAGCGGGCTCTGTCCGCCTTATGATCCAGCTGCCTCTTTCTTCCCCTTTCTTTCCTTTTCTTGTGTGTGTGCGGTTGGGTGGTTGCACCCGGCACAGGTGGAATATCTTTTGGGCTGTCATGAACACGAACTCCTCCATGGATTTATCTTGGTCTGTTGATTAGTGCAGCACGAAGCAGGCGAGGGCACAGGGACCTGAAGCACGCCGAACCGGCTGTCCAGGGTTGCACTTTCCCATCTTCTATCAACAGACCGAAAGACGTCTGGGGCTGCCCTGCAGCTCCTGGGGAGTTTTCTTCCACCCCTTTTCTTGCTCTGTTCTTGTTTGCGTTTCTCATCGTGTGTGTGTGTGTGTGTGTGTGTGTGTGTGTGTGTGTGTGTGTGTGTGTGTGTGTGTGTGTGTGTGTGTGTGTGTGTGTGTGTGCCCTGCTGTGCGCCGTATCATCCACACTGGGTATTGGTCGTTGGTTCACTGTTTCCTTCACGAAGTGTGTGTGTGCGTCTGTGAATATCCCCAAAAGGCTGCTGAACACTTGTACCGTACCGGTGCAGTGCTGTTGGTTGACCGCCGCCTGATGCTTCTCTTGAGTAAAAGGTCACAGAGGTGTTTCTTTACGGTTCAGGACTGCCCCGGGACACACACACACACCCGCCCATACTTGCAGCCGACGTTCGCCGATGTGGCCAGTACAATAGGATTCTTGGGTGGGTCCCACTTGCCCTCCAAAAGGCAAACAAATGCATGGCAACTTACTGGTATTCCCCGAAGCTTGGTCTTTGCACCCTTTCCGGAAGCCATCTTAAAACTGGTACGAGGAAGGCTGGGCGAAGGGCAGACACTGTTGGTGGAGCGAGAGGCGAATGACATAGACCCCACAGATGAGGGCAGAAGTGTGGTCAGTTCAGTGCAAAACCCTTAGAGAGTGGATCGGAGGGAACGCCGAGGCGGAGATGTGCTGGCAACAATGTCAGGTGAAGCAGCTGAATCATCTGTAAAGTGGTTTTTGACCCTTGTGAGCCCAGGCAATTTCCCAAGCAGGCCTCAAATCTAGCCTTAGGGACCCAAGGCACGGAAGGTTGGAGCCTGGAAAGGTGACAGCTGGAAAAAAAAAAGGCGTTAAAATGGTCTGCAATTTCCGTGTTTTACTGTTGGTGATGGGAGAATTCAATTCCTTGTGCAAATTCACACGATGAAATGTTTTGACTGCCCCCTGAACGGTGCCTCTGTGGTCCTTTTGGGGTTGGTCTTCTGCTGATCAAACGGCCCTCACTGTACACCAAAGTATTTTGGTGGTATTTTTGGTGGGCTGTGACTGAGCATTAGGCCGAGTGTGGACAAGGAGCAAGCTTTCGATACTGGGGAGGGATTGCCTCAGCTGAAGGAGTCAACTGACTGGGGATGGGGTGGTGGGAGCAGATCAGGCTGTATTTCCGTTCGCTCTACATCCCGTTCTCTCTTTGACCCGCCAGAGGGCCACAAGGGCAAGTGGCGCCTCCTCCACTCCTTCTTGACACAGACGCACGTGAGAACCAAAACGCGACCCACATAATCCGCGCTAACCGCCGCAGATGCATTGTTATCTGCGGTTTCTTTCAAGGCAGATGAGCGACTGGTACCGTACCCGTCCGCACTGTGCCTGTGGTGACCAGGGGTACTGGGGGCCAGCACCACCAGAGGACGGGGATTGCAGGTGCAGGGCTCAACTTGAGGGAAGGGGGGAGGGAGATCTCCAGAGCGGCTGCAACAGCGGTTACTGGCGGCCGGAAGGCGGTTTCAGGAGCCGTGCAGGGGGATTGCAAAACGGTTGGAGGGCAATGTGGGGCGGGAAGAAGCCCCGGGGGGGGGGGGGGGTTCTATTTTCTGAGTGTCTATTATTTGTTCCACGCCGAAAGGCGCCCATGGTACCACTGACGAGGATTTTCTTGTGCGGACGTGTGCTTGCTCTCTGTGACCAGCACACCACACATCTCCGTACGGGGGGGGGGGGGTCCTCCTCGAAACTAAGGCCTGTGCAGGTGGCGCTGCACACATGGGAGTTCCGGTTCGTCACGATTGGACGGGGTTCGCTGTTGTGGCCTCGCCGCCGGTTGTGGGGTTTTGTGGACAACCCCCGAATGCGTTTGGTCGGGAGTCGAGTGGTTCCCAGATGCAACCCCCTCCCCCTGCCCCTGCCACAGTAGTTGCCCACAGTATTGCCAGACTTCGGCCTGATGTCACCATTGGTTCCGAAAGCGCTGGAAAGCAAAACTCTCAATGGTCCCCCCCAAACAATCCTCCCCAAACATTGTGTCCCCCAAATATGTCCTGGAACGCAGGTACCACCACCAAAGCCACATGTGTCAGAACTGGTCAGTGGCCGAAGAGCCCAGCCTGGGGGGCGGGGGTCTTGACATGGGGCTCATGCGCCCCCCCCCCCCCCCCTCTTGGGACCATTTTCGGCAATCCTTTCGAGTTCTGATATGTTGTGCCCCTAAAGCCCCCCCCCCCCCCCCCTCCCAAAAAAAGAACAGTTTGCAATTGCTCACGCGTACCTCTGCGGGGCATCCTGCGAGTCACTGCCAGAGTGGTGGCGTGCAACCGTACAGACCGCTGCCCCGAGTGCTACACACGCCTGAACGCAATATAGGGAAACCACTGCACTGACCGTTCTTTGGGGTCTGGAAGCAAGCAGTTGCGACCCTGCCCGATATCCACAGCACACCCCACAGTCTCATCACCTTCCCCATGACCAACCCCAACGCCAATCCATAGGGGACGGCCCAGCCTGGCTCCACAATTGGGGTTTTCTGGAGGCAGCTGTACGAGAACGTGCCCTGCCGCGTGCCCTTGGCCCTCTTTGTGCATGTGGCAGGTACACAAACAAAGCGCTCCCCTGATTTTCTGGCCATAGCCCTGCCGACATACACATACCCTTGCGATCCTCACCCCAGCTCGCATGCAACGGCCCCTGTGGTGCGACGCCGGCGTCAGGGGTAGAGAGCCGCCCCCCAAGCCGGCGTTGGCACTGGAGGGACGCCACAGGGGCAAGAGCAGCACCTGTGAGCAGAGGGACAGCTGTCCCGCTCTCACGTCCCGAAGCGCATGCCAGACCCCCTTAGATGTCCATTGCCCCCCGAGTCCTCCTCCCTACGACCACCGCCACGCACTTGCTGATGATGCGTGGTGAGGCCCCTCAGTCATGCCACCCGTCCTTGGCGCGATGTGGCAGCAGCGGGGCATCGGACCTGAATGTCCAGACGTGCCACTAGCGTCTGGCAGGAAAACTGGTTCTCAGTAGCGATCGGCCCCGTATCAACGGCCACACCCGCCCCCTGCAACACCAGAACTCAGTAGGAACGTGCTGCGTCCAGCGTGTGGCTCAGTAGGACCTTGCTCCATCTGATCATGTCGGAGCTGGCAGTCGCTGGTGGCAAATCTGGTGGCAAGTCACCTGATGCTCAGGATCACACATGGCTTCAGGTCGCGCGATGACCCTCATACTGTGGCACTGTCCACGGTATCAAAGTAGGGGGGGGGGTGGGATCTGCACAGCGCGCGGACCGCGTGCAGGTGCTGTGGTAGGGCTCGGCCGCACCTGGAACCGTTCACTTCTCAGCGCAGACTCTCCTCCATGGCCCACAGCACAATTGTGTTGGAGGCTGTGGAGCTTGGGCCAGCCCCGCGGACCCCGCCACACCCCTGCCCCTTGCGAAAAAACAAGGTCGCGTAGTTCAGCTCTCATGCACGTGACGCCTGAATTAGAGGTGCTTGGTTCCATAAGCAGGAACGCAGTGTCCTAGGCGCTAGGGTGTCTGTGACCTCACGAGCTGGAAGGGATGCTGCGGGGGATAAGGAGGGTAACATTACACTGGAGCCTGGAGCACGCCCAAGTACCTTACCTTACCTTACCCTGCCCCTTGCGATACACGCGCGGGGGCGTTGCTCTCGTGACTGTCGAGGGCCCTGATGCATCCACCATGCAACTGGGGTCTATCATACATGTCGAAACCGATTGAGGGCAATTTTTCCTCAATGCCTTGGTGATGTTTTTTGTGGCGTGTGATTAGCATGCACGCTTTTTCAACACAAGTTCCTCTCTCACCACTGGTGGAGCTCGAGTCTGACAAATCCAGATCCACTGCAACACCCAGCCCCTCCAACTCTGCCGACAACACTCCTGAACCCCCACCCATATTGTCATCGGACATCTCCGGCTGCAGGTGCACAGACTGCTGCCCGGCACCAGAGCACCTGCCCCCCCCCCCGCCCGCCCTTTGTACATGCAGGGGGCCTGTATAATTGCCTTTTTATTATTGCTATTATATTATGGGGGATGGCTGTGCGCGTGGAAGGAGGATTCTTCATGATTGCATGATTCGCTGTTGTGCATGGCCCACCGGTGAAATACGGTTTTTGTGGGCGGGCTTTCCACACTTGCTCACAAATTCCCCCCCCACCACCACCACCACTCGCCCAGAATTGACCTCGACCAACAAATGCAGAGTGCCATCATGGTCAAGCGAAACGTGGGCAAAATTGAGTGGCACGAGGGGGGGCCTCCTGCTCCAACGGGATGATGGTAACCTCCGGCAATCCAGCTGGAAAGTGCCAGACTGGGTCAGCACCATCACGCCCATGTGCTAAGCTCCTTGAAGTGCTTTCCTTCCTTCCTTGACGACCAACAAAGCAGGTCATACAAGGACATGGCAGTGGACACCAGGTGTGTTCCACGTCCACCGCAGGCCTGAATTATGTGCTTTTGGCATTGTTGTTGCCCCCCATCCCCCCCCGAAGCGCATTCGCGCTCACCATGAATTTTAGAGCAGAAAAAGGAAATTTTACTGAAGGGACTATTGGAGCCATTTTTGGTACACAGACTTTTGGACCGACCTTCAAGCACAGGCCTGCCAACCAGCCTTTGGACTGCGCCCCCTCCCCCCCCCTCCCCCCCTCCATTGCCGCGTCCCCCTCATGCCCAACAGGCCGAGTCCGCTCCCTCCACGAAATCGTCTTTGAATCCTCAGAGACCCATGAAGTCAGAGCCCTGGGGCGCCTGCCATCAGTATCTCTTGACGTTCTCACCCTCTAGCCCCAGCCTTAGAGAATGCGTGGTGCGCGCGGTGCTATTTTATGAATGCACTATTTTTCTGTTTAGTCACCGCAGGCTGCCAACACCACTCTCCCACAAGCATAAGTAGAGCTTGTGGGAAGGCAGCGGGATCGAAAATTTGATATCACCCACCTCCTTCGGCAAGGGGAGGCACACCTAGAGACTGTCGCCCCTGACGATGACGGGTGTGCAGTTGTGAGCTTCGGGCTCGTCCCTCACTTCTGCTGAGGGAGATGATGCAGAGAATGAGGAGACATGAACATCTGGAACCTCATAGGCCGCAGCACCCTGTGGGGCCCCTGAGGTTCGAACTGCGAAATGTGTCAAAATCCCTGCTCCACAGGCTAGGGCACCCTGTAGGGCACCCTCTTTGTGCCAAAGAGGTATCTTTGTGCTCAAACCCCCACCCCCACCCCCGACAGGGGTTGTGGGCAGCTACAACCACCACGATATTGGTGAGGAGGTGGAGTGAAGGCCTCCGTTGTCGTATGCCAACCCAGGAGTCACCGCGTCCCCGCCCTGAAAATCTGTCAGAAGTGCTGAAAACAGCAACAAAGAACAAGCAGCGATGCGCGCGCTGTGCTATGCGCGGTGCGCACGGTGCGTTTGTTTCTCTCTTATCCCCCGCTGTGCCCAGTATTAAAATGAGCAGCAGACTATCCCTTCAGATCCTCCCCCCCTCGCTCCGCAGGCCGCCTGGTCGCCACCCCTCCCCACCCTCACAGTGCATGGGCAGTGTCCTGCGGCACATGGCCCCTTGGGGCACGTCGAAGGGACTGTAGTGGTGTGGCCATGTACTCCTCTGCCCAGCACTCTGACCCACTGCCCACTCCCAATGGGAAAGTGCATGGGGGATTTCCGCGCACCCGCGGGCCCGGACGGGGTGACGAGGGGAGTGCGCGCCTGCGGGTGGGGACAGGGCGCGGGGGTAATGCGTGCGCCGGCTGGCGGGGACGGGGCATGGGGGAGTGTGCGCGCCAGGGGCCTGCAGTGCCCCATGGGGCACTGCAGAAGGCTGGGAGGGGTCCGGAAAAGGGGCAGCCGTTCCCCAGCAGCAAAACGGCGCATGGCATTCGTGACCCCCCACACTCAACACTCGCCCGTGCTGGTGCGGTGGTGTGTTGAAGACTGCGGGAGTGGCTCATTTGTGTTCCTCGGGGTTGGTGCCCCTCTGACCATGTTTGTTGTAGCCACTGGAAATGGTTGTTTGCCCCAAGGGGTCCAATTTCTGATAGTCTGCCGCCCACTGTGTTTGGGCCTATGCACGTGTCCTGCCATATGTGTCATGTGCCCCCTGGGGTGCAAGCCCGCCCTTGGTGACCCCAAGCTGCTGTAGTTTTTCCTCCATTTTGCCTATCTTGGACAACGGGGGCTCAGCGTACTCTACATATGGCAGTTTTTTCCCCAGGTCTCTGACCCTTTTCTGGACACACACCACCTGCATGAAGCCAGTGGCGATGGAATTATGATTGAACACATTTTCTGGTCCATGGGCCCATGTGTCCCGGTTTTGTGTGTCGTGCATTGTGTGCACCTTTACATTAGAAAGGCCTACAACCAGCCCCCCCCCCCCCCCCACCACCACCAAAGTGACCATAGTGGGTCAAAACGAAATTTAGTGTCGGGAAAATCTGATTTGGCCATTTTTGGTACACAAAATTTTGGGTCCCAGACCTGCCCCGTCCTGTTTTCTAATGTTAGACTGGTTGTGTGTGTTGTGTGTTGTGCCTATCCAAACTTCATCTGGTATGAGAACTCAACAAAAGAAAAATAAGGTACAATGGATGCCCATTGTAGGAGGCATTCTTAGGGGGCGCACCGTGCACTGTGCGAAAGATTGGCTGTTTTCCACCACCGGTAGCCACGGGTCCCGGGGTCCTGAATTCTGCACCCTACAGCCCCTGGTGGTACACCAGGGAATTTGTTTTAGAATGCCGTGCATGTCGGCAAGGCCCTTCGGGGAGCACCTGACGTGGCATGCGCGCGGCGCGGAGATTCAGCTTTCTGGCCCACCCAAGCACCCACAGTTCCTACCCCGGGGGCTTTTCATCTAGGGATTTGGGGCCTGATCCGTGATAGTCTTGAGTAAGAAATGTCATTTGTTGCTGTCCATCGAACATCCGCGCTAGATTGGGCAAGATGAGGCGCGTAAGAAATGTCGTTTGTTGCTCTTTGAAGATCCCGCCCTCGAAGCTCAGCCACGGCACGAGGTAGCGGTTGCTGTGGGGCGAAACTTGTCATTGGGCTGCGATACTGTCGGACCCATTGCTCATTTCCATTCTGCACATCGCTGTTAAGATCCCGTGCGTAAGACGGCTCTCGGAGGGGCAATGGGACTATTTTTCACAAATCTATTCGCATTTTGTTGTACGTCACCCAGCTTCGTATGCGGCGCCACGTTCGCTACCCTTCGTATGGCCCTTGGCCCCATGTGCCCCCTGATGTGTTGGTTGTTATCCTGTGGGCTTGGCTACTTTGCTGTGCTAGCAGACAGGTGGCAGGTGATATTGGGTGAGTCTCCCGGCAGGTACACACAGTGCCCACGCAGTGCAACAACTTGGCATTGATATGATGTTTGCAATAGGTCCCAGGGTCCTGAGTTCCGCACCCCATGCTCTTTTGAATTGATCATGCATCTTTCCGTAGGTGGGTAGTTTTCAGGGGTGTTTCCGGGATAAACAATGTAAAAATTGGCGTTGTGCCCGCGTTGTCCGAAAATGCCCTCTTAAGGCCCTAGAATTTTTGCAGAGTTTACACCATGTCCAACCCGTTCTGCTACCGCCCTTTTAGCACAAACATGATACAATCTGACCATGTTTAGGTCTCACCAACTCCGGGTAACGTTGCTATGTTGCCGAGTTGACTGTGCTATTTTCATCGTTCAAGTTTTGGCACGCTGCCACATGGGGAACAAAAAGCTTGCTTGCTAGAATAGGGCAAGCCTAGATAGGCGCAAAGTACCCCCTGTCCGAGCGCCAGCGCCAGCAACAAGCACCGGCACCAGGAACAGCAATAGCAGTAGCAGCCCCGGCCCTGGTGCCAACGTTTGCAGCAGCATTTTCACCGGTACCAACATCAGCACCGGCACAAACAGCAGACAATATCCATAATAACAGCAGCAGCGGCACTGGTGACAGCTCTAGCACTAGCACGGATGCTAGCACCAGTAGCAAGAGCAAAAGTGGAAGTGCCACCATTCATGTTGATACAAGCAGTATTGCCACATAGAATTGCAAAGTGATACAGTAAGGTAAAACGACCAGTAAGTGTACTAGGCACCAGGAAGCGTACCACCCAGACAAAATCTATTTTCACGCATGAAGAACCACATTTCCATACGTTTTGAGCGCCAATTTGCGGCACCTTTCTACGTTTCCACCCCCGGAGGAACACAAATGCAATTGAGGATACCTTGTGCTTGCCTATTCAGCTCGTATGTGCAAGGTCTACAACATAATTGTGTCCGTGTGCAATATGAAAAACACAATTTATTCTGTAAGTGGTGTGGAAACCCAATTCGGGTGCCCATGTAACCATTTGGGTCTGCTTTTTTTGACTATTAATGTTTACTAAACATCTCAACCACGTGGGAAAAAATGACTTTTTCGCAAAATCAAAGCTATATTTGGCTACAACACCTGATTTTTTACAGCCCCTTTTGCGGTCACAAAAAATGCTTTGAAATGAAAACTGTACCTCTGCGTAGGGACCTTTGCATTGCCACTGACAAACTTGTGCTGAATTAGCCATAAACTGTCAAAAGCATGTAAAAAGCAGGGCACACACTTCCCATCTGCAGGCAACTTCTCAGTGGTCGGTCGGCCTTGGCACTGCCCTCGGTTGCTGAAGTGCACTGCTGCCATCATGTCACACTGCATTGCTGGCATTAGGGTGAGGTTGACCCAAGATTCTTGCAGGCCGCTTTGCTGCCCTTTTTGCTGCAGGCTTGGCGGCAATTTGCCTTGCATGCTCGTGAGCCTTATCGAGTTCCGTCACAAACCCTTCCAGCCGCAATGACCATGGATCATCTTTCGTGCTAACATTGATATCCCTGCCAAAGCATTGTGTAGATGCATCACTCTTTGAGGACACAAGACTGCTGCCGTTGCTGCCCTGACTACCCTCAGCACAACACGAGGCTGATCATGAGTCTCTGATTTTGCAACTCGGCACGTCCTTATATTAACAGAAAAGCAAGGAACAGCCACACAACAGCACACAACACAACACCACGGCCAAGATAACCCCAGAAGGTTACATGTGCAGATTGGGCGGTGTGGCATCTGTGTACGGCGCATTAGGGCAGTGCAATGTTCGTTTGTAACCTGAGGCAGGCCGGGGTAGGGGTATTAAGTTGGGATGGAGGATGGAGGTGTAGTTGTGGTTCTTTCTATTGAGGACTATCAATGCCATGCACACAACGCACGGCGACCGCGATAGAGGCACAAAACCCACAGCGCTCAGCCCACAATGACAGCGACGTAGCGCCGCGGCAAACAGCATGCCTGTAGCAACGCATAGCTTCAGTTGCAGTCTTCCTATGCACCTTCAAAGTCGTTGCACCTATTGTTATTGAAATCTCGCACGTAAGGCATAGTGCGCCCACATCTTCTAACTCCGTCGTCTGTTCCCGCATAGGACACACGAAATACACGCAAGAGGGAGCTTTCTGCTTGGTCTGGCGCTAAGGTTTGTAACCTCCCCGCCCCAAACAGGTAACCGGTTTTTTGCAATTATTATTTTCGAAATAACTAATGCAATGCGATTATTGTTTCTAAAAATAAATTTTCAGTGCGATTATTGCATTTATTCGATCCAATTAAGCAGTTTTCTCCGATTAATCAGTTATTTCCGATTAAAAGGTTATTAATGGTGAACTAATGTTCCTTCACCTAGCAAGGCACACAATTTGAACTATTTGTCGAGAGCTACGAAGTGAGAAAACAAAATTTTTTTCACTGATTTCTGTAGCCCAGTGTCATTTTTTCAAATGAAAAAGTTTTTTTGCAATACAAAAATTTTTCCAATCAATTTTTTTTCAAATCTAAAATTTTTTGGAACTATTTTCTCCTCCAGGTTTTTCCGTTGGTGTTTGCTTTACGACACAATTTACTTCAACCTCGAAAGGTACACAGATTTTAGCTGTTTGTAGGGTTGGAAAAGACGGCGTATATATACATATGCGTACTGTATCGCAATAATACAATAAAGTACGAGTCCGATTCCCTGGCCAGCATCTAGCACAAGCCAATTTGCCGCTTTCACTTTCTGAGTGTCTATGTTTTTTTCGATTGTCCCCCCGCCCCGTTTCATGTTGGGGCAGATCGAAACATAAACTGTCCCCATCTGCCCCACTCTGGTTCAAAAAGCAGAAACTTTTGAGCCCCGCACCAAATGTGCCATTCAGTCTCAGGTCAAAGCATCAAAATCAAAAATCCGTTGGAGGATCATCTTGTCAAACAAAATAATGATTTTATACAGGGTTTAACATCCAATGTCATGTCTGTGGGTATACTACTTGAACAACCCCCAAAAAGCAGGGTGTACGGTTCTGCACCTGTGCTCGATCAAACAACTGTCTCTGAAGTGATTTGGCACCAATATTTGTCCGTGTGCCAACTTTTTTCCAAATGCTACAAGGACGGCATGACAGCTTGTTTTTTTGTAGGGAGTCTGCAATCCCCCCCCCCCCCGACTGGTGGTGGCTGGCTGGATGGTACTGCCAGCAGTTGGTCTGTAACAACCCACCTTCGGCATATGCAGTCCTTGACAGCAAGGAAAACGGGGGGGGATCGTATACCAGGGATCAAGTGGGGTAGAAAAATTAATCTTTTCTGTGGGGGGGGATCATTTGGTGAATTTGTGTGACCCTCCAACACTTCTGCTTCCTTTTTCAGCTACATACATGCAATTGAAAGAACCCCGAAAAATAGAACATGTAGTGTTGCCCTGTGTCAAGATATTCAAACTTTGGGTTTGAACGTCCCCTATTCAATCCAAGAGATATGCATATTGTGGGAATGCACAGGCATCTTCTTCTAACACAAATCGACTTGTTCAGCAAATACAGATATCCATGCATATATATCTTTGTACACAGGGAGCTCCCTTCATTGAAACACCTGTCAACTTCCACACCACGCAGTCCTGATGCACACTCCAGAGTCGGACAAATTTTTGCAATGTCTCAGCAACTAGAGGTGATGCATAAAACCACTCCGAAATCCAAGCAATAAATATAAACATAGGACTTTCAGAGGTGTGGTAAAGGTAAATCGAATGCGCGAAACACTGAGATGAATTCCCGAGTGTGTGTGTTGCAATGCTCAGAACCACTATCGCAAAAAACTGCGGTGAGGCAGCGAGGCTTCGAATGGGATCAAGCAAAATCACAAAGGGTGGGCAATGAAAACGCATGAGCAATTTGTACTCATCGTGGCCAAGCCATCCAGAGGGCTTCACCAGAAGGCTCGTCGCAACCTTGCAGCCAAATCGTAGCCATTTGGACACCTGGCAATAAGCCAGAATTGAGTAAAATGTCAAGGTTGACATGGTGAGAGTGGTTAGATTCCGCGTTCCTAGACCCACTTGCATTTGACCAGGAATACTGACATCTTCCCCTGGGCCGCTGTGGGCATTTGGCTCACAAGCGTGACAAACAACAGGCCCTGAAAAGCTCAGGGCCCTCAGACACGTTTGTAAGCACCTTGCCCAAAGCGCCCTCGGTGTTACTGCCACATGTGAATCCAGGATAAGAGAATTCTAGGTGCAAAAAAACGTCGCAAAAAACTCAAAAATGCGTAAAATGATGCGAAGAAAATCCGACAGCAATAAAAGAGTCAACCAACTTCGATGCAACACACCCAACTCCAACACCCCAAAATGCAACCTGAGCCGCCATGCAAATTGTGCCGCAGATGCACAACATCAAACCAGTGGACAACTATTATTTGACAACTTATGTTGTCATGGTCACTCAAAGCTCCTGATCAGACATTAGTATCAATATGGTGCTGAGTATCCAGAATATCCAGTGTCCCCGTCGCGTCGGCATGGTCACTCAGACACCTCACCGGACATTAATACCAATTCGGTGCTGAGTATCCTGAATGTCCAGTGTCCCCAGGGTAAAAGAAATTGGGAGTGGGTGAAGGAGAGTTGTAATACACGTTGGATGCATTGCCTCGGGAAGAATAAGGCATTCTAACCTCAGGATACAGTCCAGAGTCTGCGTATGGCTCACTGTTGGCAGCATCGTAAACTCCGCGATTTGAATCTGGGTGAGAATCAAATGCATCCCCACCAATACCATCATATGTAGGGTAGCCGCTGTCTTGGCCTACAAAGAAATAGACGTACACGTGTGACACCAGGGAACTGCAACTGCAATGAACAGCAAAAGCACTCCGCATCTCGCCACGCTCTTCACAAATGCAAACATGCCAAGGGAAAAAGCAATACTATCATTTGGGTGAGCTGGAAGACCAAATCGAGAGGTATGGGGGTGGGGTGGGGCTTAAAAATTGTATTTACTTGGATATGTGGTGAGACATAATTCAATCTGCCAAAAAATGTTGGTGAAATGAAAGACAAAAAGCAGGTGTCGGATCGCAGACAAAATTTGAGGGAATGCACGCAACCAGCTGCCCAAACCTCGTCCCCCTCGTGAAAATATCCTCGACAATGCACCCCTTCAACACCTGGCATCATGTCAGCACTGTCGTCCTTGCTGCGATGATGATGGAAGCGTTTCCTGACAACAGGTTTGCCAAGCATTGTGGCCTCATACACGCTGCCACCATGCTGCGAGCTGTCGAGCCCGTTCTCTTCAACTTCAGCCGGGACACGGAAGATGCCAAACATTTTGAGAGGAATTGCGAAGACGGCGGAGATGACAGCAGACCACGCAGCAATGCAGACCACTGCGAGCATCTGCACACCCAGCTGCTCCCAGCCTCCTCCAAGAAAAGTGCCATAGACTTGAGGGTCCGTGATTCCGTAAGCGGAGCTGAGGTGTGACTGGGAAGCAAACAACCCAACAACCATCATGCCCCAAATGCCACAGAATCCGTGTACAGCAGCAGCTTGCAAAGGGTCGTCCACGCGGACGGCCACCAGCAGCTGCGCTGCCCCGAAATAAATCAGGCCCTGCAGTTCAAAGAAACAAGGTCAGGGGTGACAAAAAGCACTGACCTACTCCAGGCACGCGCTTGCAGGGCGGGGGCACTCATCTTTCGGGTGCCAATTCCACTTCCGCTACACCCTGCCCCCGAACCGCTTTCCGAACCACCAGTAGAAGCTTCAGCCCCCTGCCAAACCCTAACCCTCATGGCGGGACATACCCCAATAAGGCCAGCAACTACAGCTGCCCAAGGTTCAATCACGGAGCAAGCGGCAGTGACAGAGACCAGGCCAGCAAGAATGCCATTCAGAGCAGAATCTACGTCCAGGTGCCCAAGCACGAGGCGTGCCAGCAGCAGGGCAGAAAGTCCGGCACCAGCACCCCCGAGCGTCGTGGTGACAGCGACCCGACCAGCGACCTGGGGTAGAAAGCAACGAAGCGTGATCATTCATGTGGCTGATCAAATGGCGTGGGCAGCACTGATGACACTGGTCATGAAATGCCGTACCGTAATCCACTGGGCTCCACCCTGTCATGCCTTCATTGCCATCTGCCCTGTTCCTGATTAGCAGAGCGTCCCAGCACATGACTGCCACCAGCGCATGCGTCCGATGCTGGCGGCCTACCTCTTCGAGGTGCTGTGCACTCCTGCGTGAGAGGAGGGCTGCACCGCAAACTTCATAGAAGTAGCAAAGCACTGCTGGTTCCTGATGCCATATTTTTTTGTTGTTCGTTGCACAGCGTCCGCCCTACACTTGTGTTCAATTCGAGGGCTGACTGGTGTTTCACACTGCAATGGCACAAGCCATCGCACTATGGTGACTCGTTGGAGCACGGTACAACCGGATCCATCGCACGGAGGGCGAAAATGCAGGGCGTATGGCTGGATTCCACGTGCTAAACAAGACTGCCGAGAATATTCACTCCAATTCATACATACTTGAGCGGCTCCGTTGCTGAGGGCCAAAGTTGCACCGCAGTTGAAACCGTACCACCCAAACCACAAGATCAGTGTCCCCAGACTCGACAGCACTCGATTGTGTGGCCGGAAAACTTCCTCGCGGGCTATCTTGTCCTCAAGCGGCTCACCCCGTGGTCCGAAGCGGCCCCTTCGGGGGCCGAGCACAGCAGCAGCAACCAAAGCTGCAGTACCACCTGCAGAGGAACCATCCAACGCGGGGATATCGGGGACAGGCAATGTCTGGTGAAAGCAGTTGCCGTGTCACTTCACTCCTTTTCCAAACGCTGAGAAGATGTCCTGCCCACACACCCTGACGATGACGCCGAAGGTCGTCTCACACAACAGCCAGGTGCAACGGAAAGAGGGTACCTGTCAGATGCACCGCACCGGCTCCAGCAAAATCGATGACTCCGTTGGTACCAATGCGGCCTGGTCCTGAATTGAAGGCGCTGAGGAAGCCAGCCTTGCTCCAGATCCAGTGCGTTACGACTGGGTAGATAAATGTGGAGACCACCAGTGAGAAGAAGCAATAAGTATATACCTGAGACAAGGGGAGCAGGAGAAACTTTCGTTGAGGTCCCTTACTAGATGCGTTCTGCCCTGTCACCGGTAGAAATAATCTCTTGCAACTGCCAGCTACGTCCCCCGCCCATCGTGCATCATCACCCGTGACCCGGAACTGCCAAACACCATCTCCTTGAGCCTGGCAAAATTTTGGGAGTATGAGGCGCATTGCCACCGGACAACACTTGCCCCGTTCCGAGGCGAGGGCGAGGGCGAGGGCTAGGGCTCATACGTTGATGCGCTCTGCGACAGCTCCGGAGACAATCGTCGCAGAAGTCACGGCAAAACAGAACTGCAGGAACCAATTGGCATATGTGTTTGTGGGGACATCGCCACCACTTGTAATGCAGAATTCAGTGGTTCCGATGAAGCCTGTGGACCACACAACGAAGGGTCTGTATTCGTGTGGGAGGTGGAAATTGACCGAGGTGACAAAGTGACCGAGTAGGAGGTTTCACTTACGTGTGCACTCGCAAGGTGATGATTGTGCGGCTAAGTTGGGAACACGAAACTGTGGAAAGCTGCACCCTTCCTTGTGAACGCGCACTCGTGTCAGTTCGGAGAACACGCTGGTGCAACTTTCCAAAACTATTGCCTCCTTGCCTGTGGTATGGTTGAGTTTGTCATTCCCGTTCAGTAACCGTGACAGAACTATAACTTGGGGACTACTCAGATGCTCGAGTGCGACAGGCAGGCGGAACGGTGGTGTACGTCGAGAGTTGAGCATATGGTCCAAGTTTGCAAGACAGTTCCTGTCAGGTGCCATACGAGGTGTGTTCACTACCAAAGGCGCAACCGCTGGTCCATACACAAGGAAGCCTGCTTCGTACCAGCCTCCCTCCCGCCGAAAGCAACACACCATTTGTCGTGTGCCCGGAAGCGAAGTCACCGCCGTAGGCGATGGCCCAACCCCAGCACCAGTAACCAATAGCAGCGACCAAAACATCAACCGTTGTCTTGAATATGATATTGGAAACGTTCTTTGTTCGTACAGCTCCGCACTCTAGCATGGTGAAACCGCAGTGCATGAAAAACACGAGACTCCCAGTAAGAATGAGCCACGCCGTATCCAAGTCCGCCGCAAGACTCTCAACAGTCACGGTCATCGTGCGCAGAAATTTTTTCTGTTTTATCTGAGAATAGAAAGTGCGCAATGCAGGAAACCATGGAGATCCGACTTGTGGTGCACAATAAACTCATGAAGCCTCTATATTGCAGGGTTCGAAAGCATCAGAGTACTGGAAGAATTCTTGATATATTGGTTTTGTTCTTTTCTTTTCAAAGGATCTCACGCAGCTGTGAAAAATTCTCACGGCCTTTCCCGGAGCGGTTGTGCTTGGGGGGCCAGGCGGTGACGGTATGCAGACTGCGGCCCTAGCAGACTGCGAAAGACTGCGCACGAACAGGCGACACGCGCATTTACGACAACCGAGAAAACGACTGCAACTGATCTACTGCAACTGATCTTCTGCTAAAAGGCGACAAGGATGTTTTCAACCGTTCTGCAGCCGAAATTTATGAAATAATTGCATTATTTCACCGCCAGATAAGGGAACGATACCTTATTGGTAACAAGGCTACTGCTGCTGATTTTCAAGTCCCCCCAAGTGAAAATCCACTCCCTCCTACTCATTTTCAACTCCCTCCTACTCATTTTCAACTCTCCTCTGCTCATTTTCAAATCCCTGCAAGTGAAAATCCACTCCATCCTACTCAATTTCAACTCTCTCTTACTCATTTTCAACTCCCCCCTACTCATTTTCAACTCCCTCCAAGTGAAAATCCACTCCCTCCTACTCATTTTCAACTCCCTCCTGCTCATTTTCGCGTCCCTCCAAGTGAAAATCCACTCCCTCCTACTCATTTTCAACTCCCTCCTACTCATTTTCAACTCCCTCCTACTCATTTTCAACTCCCTCCTGCTCATTTTCAAGTCCCTCCAAGTGAAAATCCACTCCCTCCTACTCATTTTCAACTCCCTTCTACTCATTTTCAACTCCCTCCTACTCATTTTCAACTCCCCCCTGCTCATTTTCAACTCCCTCCAAGTGAAAATCCACTCCCTCTTACAGGGAGTGGTAATAGTTCGTAAGTGTAAAGGTTCGTTTTGTAGCAGTTCGTATGGGTCTCGTTCCGAATTGCTGCATGTAGAAACCGCCCGCTGTTACGAACCGCTGCAGCAACGAACTAAAACCGCACAGATGTGTTCCGGGATTGGTCAAATCTAGGAAAGGAGAACAGAGGCTTTTGTATCGCGCTCTGTTGAGCTTCTGTGGTCATAATAGTAGTAATAATGATGATAGTAACAATAATGATCAATAACATTCATAATTTTTCTGTCTTCAGTCATGCAGCACTTCCTCACAAAGGGAGGCCATTCCATGAACGACGCTCTGGCTGCAGTGGTGTCGCACTCCCAGAGCAAGAAGGTCTCCACCAGTTCTAAGGCCCGTCAATACAAGAGCTCAGCGCCGAGGACTTGGCTAGAGTGGACGCCGTCGCAAAAGTCCCTTTGTGTGCAACTGTTCTTGGAAGGTAACTACAACCACATTGTGCTGTGTTACGGGTGTCAAGCGCCGCCCCTTAACACGCTTCGCACCTGGGCTGGCAAGGTGCGGGAGGGTGAGCCACTGGAAGGGTACGGCACCAACTCAGTTCTCAGCCGCACAAAGGAGGAGACCATTCTGAAGTTCATCAAAGAGTTGAAGTATGAGGCTGCCGTGATTGACCTGGACACCATTGCAGCGCTTGAAAGAACAGTCGCTGAGAGGTCTCGTGGGCCTGGTCTTGCTCCTGTTTTGGACCGCCAATGGGCTGCAAACTTTCGTCGCGGGCACAAGATGGGTTGTCTCAAGAAGATCACGACTGAGTGGCTGCCTTCTACAGTGTCTGACTTAGCGCTCGACAACAAATGGAGACGTGAATTGTTGGACCTCGTTGAGCAGCCTCAAAAGTATGGTGTGCGTATCCCCGAAGGTGAACCCTAGTCGCTGCCGCCATGGGCGCAGTTGGGCCTGGACGAGACGCCCCTCCAGTACGCGCCCAAGTTGCGCGGAGGGTATGCAGCCGGAAAAAAATAGGTGAGACACTACAGCAGCGCTGACAAGCGACAGGCCACGCCTGTGATCAACCGTGAAGGCACCGTAAAGGTACTACAAGTGTTGCACAGAGGAAAGACAGGGCGCTGCCATGCGCGTCTCGACCTGCCTCAGGGTCTGCCATCCTACATGCACGAAGACCACGCGGAGAAGAAGTGTCAGGCTGGCGAGACGTTCAAAAGCTTGATGATCAAGGTCGACACTGAAGTTGCGAAGGACAGACGCGACCATGGCGTGGCGCAGAATTACCCATGTGTCGTCATCATGGACTGGGTTGGAAGCCATCTCGACGATGACGAGTTGAAGCGCATCGACGACGCTGAAATAAGGCTGGCGTACTTATACTATTTTGTGGCGCGGCCACATATGTATGTTTTCTTTGGCCGCGCTCGTCGCAGCCATGTCAGCAATGTTGGCGATCAGGTCATCAATCCAGGCATGAGAGCATGGTTGCGCAACACATTGAAGCGTCGCCACATTGACCATTTCCTAAAGATCCACGATGGACTGCTGCCAAAGCACTCCAAGCTGGATAGCAGCGAGTGTACGATGAAGGCGCTCCTTGTAACTTGGCTTGCTGAATTGGCTGCATCCTCTTTGATAACCACACACATCCTCGGCAGCTAGAACATGGTGTTTACAGAGGTGCCAGTGACAGAATCTGTAGATGATGTGGACCACCCCTTGCCCTTCAGCAGCCATCCCCATGCCTGCACCTTTGCTGTCTGTTGTTCCTGGTCATGTTTCGGATTCAGAGGAAGCCTCAGAGGCACAAGCAGAGGCAGATGAAGCCTGTGGGGCAGAGGTGGAGGGCAACATTGACGTCCTGTCAGTCCGAGGCACACCACCTGTACAAAGAGCAGCAAAGAGGAGGGCTGAGACCCGGTTGGACAGACTTGCCAAAAGGTTTTGTGCTGCACCACGTGATGTACATGCTCAGCGTGTGGCCAGGGAGAATAGGCAAAGGGCAAGGGAGGCGCGGAAGGCAGTGCAGACTATGGATGATGAAGGCACTCTGAGCTGTGCAGTGATGCTTACCATGAGTGAAAGAGAGTAGTACCTCCTGTTTCCTCTTGAATAACAGCGAATCGATCAAATTCAATATGTGGTTCATCCTTTGCAACAGCGACATGTCCCTCAAAGGGCAGTGAAGTCTGTAGGGTTGGACAATTTGCACACGAGAGCACTTTTTTTTTGTGGGCATTTTTCCTAATTCAAGCGAGTTGCGCACGGCAATGGTGGTTCATAAAAAAGCAGGAACTCTGACCACTTCAGAGAAGAAAAACAATATAAAAAAAAACAGGATTTTCAACATAGAAGTCAGTGACAAAAAAAAACAAACAATATTTCAGTAGGTAAAAAAAAAGGCATTTTGATTGCAGAAGTGAGTGACAAAAAGAAACAGTGTAGGTTTGTCAGCACAAAAAGGAGAGTAGGTTTTGAAGAAAAAAAAAGAGATAAAACATTTCACACAAATAGCAAGAGTGCAAGGTGTAGAAAAAAAAAGTGTAATGTTTTGAAAAAACGAGGAGAGAGAAATAGTACCAGTGTTGTACAAATACAAAGAAACATTAAGGTAACCAAAAGAAGAGGATGTCGGTACCAACGTTTACATGGAAAAACACCAGCCTTTTACCAACCGCTGCATGAAAAACACGTCTAAAATCACCTTTTACCAACCGCTACATACATGAACTATTACCACCCCCTGTACTCATTTTCAACTCCCTTCTACTCATTTTCAACTCCCTCCTACTCATTTTCAACTCCGCCCTGCTCATTTTTAACTCCCTCCAAGTGAAAATCCACTCCCTCCTACTCATTTTCAACCCCCCCCTGCTCATTTTCAACTCCCTCCAAGTGAAAATCCACTCCCTCCTACTCATTTTCAACTCCCTCCTACTCATTTTCAACTCCCTCCAAGTGAAAATACACTCCATCCTACTCATTTTCAACTCCATCCTACTCATTTTCAACTCCCCCCTGCTCATTTTCAACTCCCTCCTACTCATTTTCAACTCCCTCCTACTCATTTTCAACTCCCCCCTCTCTCATTTTCAACTCCCTCCAAGTGAAAATCCAATTTCAACGGACCTCAGACCTCAGCAGTGGCAAACCCAACCTGACACAGGCAAACCCTGAAGGCATGGAACATAAACTCAAACATGAAATTTGAAATGTCCTTAGTTCTTCGACACTTGAGCCCGCCACTCCAAAAGCTGCTTACACTAATGCAACTCAGCTGGCGAAAGTTGTTCCCCACATGCAGTCCGAGCATACAACTGAGCCAAGTGAGTATCAACCTGCTGAGTCATCGAAAGCATATCACTTACAACTTGTGTGGGAGCTTGTGTGGATGATGGTGGGTCCTCCTTAGCCGAGTCAACCATATTGTGAATGTGTGCATGCAAATGATCATTATACGCGGCCTGCTGCGCACTCAGGCCCCTAGGAGCCTGATTCACGGTGGTTAGCGCATCTGAAAGCTCAAGGGTACCATTCAGCTCTTCCTTCAGCGGCGGACCGCAACCCCTACCGTGACCCCTACCTCTTCCCTTTGTAGCACCCTTTGGACCATCCCCTCGCTTAGCGGCCTTCCTGACAGTTGGCTGCACGGTTCGCTTGGCGGCCACCGGCGGGGGAACAGGTCGTGGTGCTTGTGCACCTGCCACATGGACCTGTCCGGAGGAGGCTCGCATGTCCACAAATGGGTTCAGTAGCCTCTCCTCTTCTTCGAGAAAGGCCCCTGCATCATGTCCCCGGTCGGAAAGATGAGTTGCCACTCGATCCACATTAGTTATATATTGACGCATCCGGGACTGCAGGTTCCCAAGGGAGCGGACAATCTGCTTGCGTTTCGTTGTGGCTGGCAAATCAGCCAACGAGGGGATGTCGGTCAATATAATGTCATCATCTGTAGCATGGATTGCCACGGGTACCTGCACTGTGGGTAGGGGGAGGCGTTGGCTGCTGCATTTGGCACTGATAAGGACCTCAGTTGCAGTCTGAAATTGTTTTGAAATAAAAATTGGATTGAACAACCCAAGATGGAAGCCGACTGAAGATGACCGATGATGCAAAACAGCAAAATAGTGACGACATGGATGCCCGACTCGGACAGCACGTCCACAACTACACCAAAACTTCGTACAGGCACCATCCTCAGCCAATGGCTCGAACAGACAAACATAATGTGGACAGTTCATGTAACGCGAAGTGCAGCCGGATTCACTTCGCTTTACCTCATAAACTATATTTTTGCCTTGGATTTGGTGCACACGATTGGAGATCGCACAGAATCTCGGTAGGTCTACCAACTCCGTCACAAGTGAATCGTGAGACTGTCGATCATAGTTCCATAAGGGTGCCGCCCTGTTGGCAACTATATATTGGGCCTCCCTGGACACGTCATACTCATACACGAGGTACGCAGTTGAAGCATTCATCTGCTGGAGCATTCTATGAAACGCCCAGCTTGCACCTTGCCTGAAACGAACTTGGAATAAAAAGGGAAGGCTTGGTTAGCTGTTTGGTGATTGGCGTGCCGGTGATTCACCATTTCAGTATATTCAAGTTTATAGCCCTCCTTGGAGAGCAAGTGCAAAACAGATAAAAAAATGTGGTAGTAACCTTTTCTTGCAGTTAGGTGGCGCTTTATGCGGCAATTCAAAGACTCAGCCCTCTGTGTGGACTTGCAGCCGAAGGTAAAAACTTCTACCTGCCATGCAACACACCAACGGTCAAGACGATGTAGGGGGGATCTGACTCCAAGGTAGTCCTTGACAGTTTTCCAGGGGGGGTCCTCCAGAATTTTGCGCCAGAGAATATCAGCAGCGTCCTTATCTGAGCACTCCTGAACCTGTCGGATGGCGCTCTCAAGAGCAGTGAAATCGTGTTGCTCGAGGGAGTTTCGGCAGTTTTCGGTAAGATTTTTGTAAATGTGAAAAAGGCAGAGGAAGTGAGCAGTTCGGTCCGGGGGGGGAACCCTGGGAACGGACCCCAAGAGGGCGTATGCACGATCACTGAACAAAACCCGGGGTGCGCAACCGGTTGCCTTTATCCACTCCTGCCAGAGCCACTCATAATCCTCTGCATTTTCACTGCTTGGCATGCAGCCCTGAGCCAGGAGAAGGGTTTGGCATTGTTCGTTGATACCGCAAAACAAGGCAAATGGCTCGCCGTACCGATTCGATTTGTACGTGTTATCTTCAAAAACGACTTGTGCATATTTTCTGGCGTTTTTTACTTGCTGTGGCGTCATAAAAACCCATCTTCGTACAACACCAGTGACTGGGTCAGGGGCTTCATGATTGAAATACCAGGCAGGATCTGCCTGTTTGAGCATTTTCAGGTGGTTAATCAAACGTGCAAGATCATTTGGGCCCATCTTGCGTTCGATGGACTTGAAAAAATTTCTGATGTGCTGGGTTGAAAACCCTTTGATTGCTGGGTACGCGTCCTCGCTATATTTCTTCCTCAAATTTACAAGAATTTGCTCCGGCATTTCACGGTGCTCATACGCCCGCTCAAGGTCGTGCCAGAGCTCATCAGGGAGGGCTGATTTGTCCAGTGGGGCGGCCTCCTCCTCGTCAGGCCACCAATGGTCAGAGTGGTCCCAATTACACTCGGTTAGCTTCCACAGGCCCGTGACAGGATCATGGGTTAGCGTTGCACCATATGGACACAAATCAGACTTCGTGAGAGGCCAGCGCTGCTTTTCTGGGCGTGCTCTACTGGTCTGCTTTAGGGGCCCGTGTTGTTTTAGGCGTCCCCAAATGCGACAACCAATACGTGCCCAATTACTCCCCCCTGCAGACTTGCTGGTATCGATGTTATGTATTGCCAACTCCCCCCGAATCTTATTGAGGTATGCAACAGCTTCGGTGTGGGACCGGAAGGTGCAGCCAACCTCGTCTCCGGGTCGGGGGGAGTGCTCGGAGGGACAATGGGCTTCGCGTTTCACGCGTTCGCGGGGGGGGATGTCGGGATGAGGTTTAGGATCAGAACGCGGTGACTGAGCGGCACTAAACTCATGCTTAATTAAGGGGGCCGGATCCGTAGATTCCGTGGGTCCCGAGTCAGATGCCGGGGTTGGTGATAAGATGGCAGGGGGGTTTCTTACGGGGGCAGGTCTGGATGATGCACCATTCAAAGGGCTTCTCAGAGCTTCCGGGCCTAGCACATCACTGCTTGAAACTGCCTCTTCCGCGGGTTCCGTTTTGACGTTGTCCAACATTGATGAAGAAACAGATCTCAAAGTCGCACAAAATGGATCGGCATATACACCCTCAAAGAGCAAGGTCATCTGGGCGGTGGTAGGCTGGCCCATGGACGCGTGGAGGGACCAAAAGCTGGTTCGAAGGAAGTCTGCGGTTTGATCCTGCAGCGGGATGCAGTTCCATGCAACACCACCGCGGAGACGGAACAGGACAAGAACTCGTTCGTTACGGACCCAGGTACCGGTTCTGCGTGAAACTCTACAAATTCGCTGATCATGAACGGGCACACCAGTGACGATCCTCACCAGATCTGAGATGGCAGCCTCACTGATATCCTTAGGCACACACAGAACGAGGGTTCTGTCGAGGAGTGACACGAAAATGGGGATCTCTTTCCTCCGACATCGTCCCTTGTGGAGTAGTCGACACGGTGAGCATCTTCGCCGCCGTTGGTGGTGTCTACGATGCCTCCGATGGAGAAGGGAGAGAACAACAGCGGCCGAAACGAGACCACAAAAGACTATGGTCAGCCCCACAAGGCTCCAGCCGACATCGCAGATTGCGCAGAGCAAAAGCATTAAGATGGACATGTCTACAACGAGAGATGAACGTGGGAGGCTAACCCCCATTATTGAATCACAAAGGTCCTCTGATGCACGAACTTGATAGGCTACCCCCTGACTATTGATTTACCGGGGGCCTCTGATGCACGAACTTGATAGGCTACCTCCTGACTATTGGTTTACCAAGGGTCTCTGATGCACGAACTTGATAGGCTACCCCCTGACTGTTCATTTACTGGGGGCCTCTGATGCACGAACTTGATAGGCTACCCTCTGACTATTGATTTACCACGGGCCTCTGATGCACGAACTTGATAGGCTACCCCCTGATTATTGATTTACCAGGGGCCTCTGATGCACGAACTTGATAGGCTACCCCCTGACTATTGACTTACCAGGGGCCTCTGATGCACGAACTTAATAGGCTACCCCCTGTCTGTTCATTTACCGGGGGCCTCTGATGCACGAACTTGATAGGCCACCCCCTGACTATTGATTTACCCAGGGCCTCTGATGCACGAACCTGATAGGCTACCCCCTGACTATTGACTTACCAGGGGCCTCTGACGCACGAACTTGATAGGCTACCCCCTGATTATTGATTTACCGGGGGCCTCTGATGCACGAATTTGATAGGCTAACCCCTATTTATTGAGTCAACAAGCGCCTCTGATGCACGAACTTGATAGGCTACCCCCTGACTATTGATTTGCCAGCGGCCTCTGATGCACGAACTTGATAGGCTATCCCCTGATTATTGATTTACCGGGGGCCTCTGATGCACGAACTTGATAGGCTACCCCCTTACTTTTGATTTACGGGGGGCCTCTGATGCTCGAACTTGATAGGCTACCGTCTGACTCATGTATGGCAAGACGTTGCCCTCCCCAGCCTTGAAGGATGCGGGGGGATGAGGGGGGTGGAGGGGGAGGTGAGGGCTGAGCTGGGGGGGAGGGGAGGGAGGGGAGGGGGGAGGGTTGGGGGGCTTGGGGGGTTGGAGGGGGAATTGGGGGGTCCCTGGGGTGGGAGGATGGTGCGGGGGGGGGCGGGCGGGGGAGGAGGATGTTGGAAAAGGCTGGAGGGGCGTAGGGGGGAGAGGGGTGGGGGGGCTTGGGGGCGTGGGAGGGGAGGTTTGGGAGGGCCCTGGGGGGGGGGCGTGGGGGGGAGATACAGGGCCAAAAGGGGGGAACACTGGGGCGTCTGATGTACGACGGGCATCAACTCAATTGGTGATTGTGATCATGAATCATTCACAGGCCCAGGCACGACAGGCAAGGGAACCAAACAAATCAATAGCAGAAGGATTGAGCAAGTAAAATGTGCGAATCCAGTACATCATTTTCAAGGATCCACTAGCATTTGTTCACACTTGGGTTATACGGGAGAAACATATGGGGAGTCAGAATCAGGCTGATGACGACAACACTAACTGACACTTATAAGCACGTGGGGGTAAACCATAAAAACTGGCCGGTAACCTGGAAACAAAACTTGCTGGCTGGGATTCGGCCCAGAGGGTGCCGTAGCTTGGTTATCGCCCCCCTGTAGGGGGACCCTCTGGCACTCGAGGTTCCCGGGGTGTGACCACACAGGATCCGCACATCTGTGGCATCACGTACCTTCCCCTACCCTTGGTAGCTGCCTTACCTGCACTAATTGGCCAGCGCCGTTTCCCAGGTCCCTTTTGACCTGTTTTTAAGGTCAGGAACAAGGTTCACGCCCACTTACAACGTGGGTTGGGTCTGTATAATTCTCTTGAACCCATCTGGGTTCAAAATTCGAGTTCCCTCAACCGCACCCACGCAACTAAGAAGCAAACGACACAAATGCACTGTAGCTGTGGTGTCTTTGTAGCCTGTATCAGCGATTACTCTCAAGGTGAGACAAACGAAAAGGGTTAGGTCCGGTCAAACCAGTCAAATCAGACGAAATGGGGTAGATCTGAATAATACTCTTGAACCTAAAAAATAGCGTGTTGTAACAACACCTGCCGTAACAGAAACCAGTACCTATACCTGCAATCTGTCCCACCTGGTGAAACCAGATGGAAAGTAAGCAATGGGATCCGGTCAAGATCACGTCACATGAGACGAAATAGGGTGCCCTTTGGCTCCAAAAAATGAACAAATACCCCAATAGCGCCAAAGAGAAAGTCACAGGGCTAGACACGCGCGTATCAGGTAGGAGGTCAGTAGGAGGTCAAACAGAATTCACCGCGCAGAGAAAGGAACAGAATGCAGTGGAGCCTGGCCTTTCAATATTATATCTGGGTCCGGGAACCGGTGTCAAGGGTAAAATTTGCCCAGCAAACAGCAGTCTGCTGACCCCCCCGCCGTAGAAGAAAATCGCGGAGCCTGCAATGCGTGGGTTCAGATCTCAGTCTTGGTCCGGCGATGTGCTCTGCCACTACACACGCCATCACCTCACTGCCCAAACCATTTCACAATGCAAGCACTGGAAAACGTTCTAGCGCTTCCAATTAGGGTTACCGGAACCCTCGCGCGAGCCCCCCCAACTGATCCTCCAACCCAATGGCGGTCTCATCGGGGAGATAGACCACCCATGCAACTTGGGTGGTTCCCCCCTTTTCGGTTTCCCGCTCCACCTGCCGAAAGTTCCTACCCCCTGCAAGCCGCTTCTGATTGACTTCCGCGACCCAGAAGGCTTCAAAACTGCTGAGTCGGCCCTTGGAGTCGGGCCGACAGAAGGTGAAAGGGGGGGTGCACTGGTCGGAGTCGACCAGAGCGAGGGGGAGATAGAGGACGGCCTTTTCTGGTGGCAGGAGCCACTGCGTCGGATTGCCCTTGCTGAGCATCTCCTCCACCTCAGCCTTCGCCTTCTGAACAGGGACAGACCTCTTCATCTGCCATTTCCCACCCCAAACAACAAACTGGGACAGAGTTGTTCAACAAAAACTTGGATCCCGAACGTCAAGCTGCTGCCGCAAACCTGCTCCCTGCACCGGCAACGACCCTCTACGAATGAACTCTTTAAAAAAATTTGCCGTTGCAAACGTGCAACGGTACGGACCCCCATTGACACGAGCCGTCTTTGGCTTGGGCTCGTCAGGCTCAACGCCGCAGGGGGGGCTGACGGTCGAGCTCTTTCCCCAATGCTCGATCCGCGACTGCAGATCAGGCATCTTAGCCAGCGCCCTGTCCACCACCACCTGACAGATCCGCCTGATCCTCGGTGAATCCAAGCCTCCAGCTTCCAAGACCAGCAGAAACCAGCTGGACTTCCCGCTCAAATTCTTGCTGCACTCGGCAATGACCGAGATGCAGTGGCCCATCCCTCCCCCAGTCCCTCCACCGCCGTCGACGAGCTTAATGGCATGACCATCAACCCTGCAAATGACATGCCCATAGACCCTGTCCTTCACCCTCTGGTACACGGACTTGTCCTGGGTCTTGATGGTATTTTTGCCAGGCGGAGCTACCAGGTGCTCTGCCCGCCACTCAGCCCACTCCAGCCTGGCCCCCCACCCGCTGTCGACACTCATGGCCCTCTCTGCCCAGACAAAAAAAGTCTCCTGGCGGATTGTAAGTGCGGCTACCCTCCATCCGCGCAGATCTGAGGTCAATTCAGGTCAATGCACCCCCATCCAGCCAGATTCAGCTCATTTCCGGACATTTACATATCGGAGCCTTCCCAAATTTTTACCCGAACAGTTCCTGTATATTATGGACACGCCGGATTCAATTCTGGTGTCCGTTGCGGCTGAGATGGTCGCGTTCCAATGATTTGGTGGAATCGCCGGCGCGCGTGCGCAAATCAAATCAGCCAAATATTTTTTCACAATCGGATTTTTTATAAATTATACAGGAAGAATATTCCGGAATTATATGTATCATATTATCGGCCTACATTTTCTTGTAGACTGGGATTTTTGGCAAGTTCGTATCTTCATCTTCATTGTCTTCACTGTCGTGCTTGTACCTCATCGACCCCAAGGGCAAGGCCCCAGCACCGACCCCTCCATACTGCCAGGACGCACAGAAGGGATACCTGCCCTCTGTTCCCTTTCCCCATGCCGGCCCTGAGCCCTCCGGCCAGGCTCTGCGGAGCTTTCTCAACGGGAATAGCTTAGATGGTAGCAGAGGAGCCTTCAGCCTCGAGGCTGTAGGTATGGAGTACGAGTCCGACCCACCTGACAGTGATGACGAGAGCATGTGCAATCTAGATGATCCAGATGGCCCAGAGGACGGCGTAGAATGTTGCATAGTTGCGACATTCTCCGAAGAGTTAGGGATTCCTTGCCAGAATCCTGACTGCCCCAGGTACATGCCCATTCCTCACCCCAGCTCAGTCCCCGATCCCAGTCGAGAATCCGGGCCCCCAAGCGGCCCTTCACCGGGCGCTGGTCCCAGCGGAGTGTACGGCTCCTTGGGTGGAGACTCATCGAGTCAGGAGGACGACATTCGTCTCCCATCCAAGGAAAGCATGCATGTGCATCGAGATCCGCCGATCGCAAGTGGTCCAGGAGAGATGCCCGCCAGAATGACACCTACGCCTGCGGAAATCGACCTGCTGCTCCAGAATGTCATCGAGCAGGCCGTCTCCGCCAAGTTGGACACTCAAATCCAGGAGTCTCAGCAACGATGGAGGATCAAATTCCAGAGGATCGAAAGCCTACAGCGACTGGATTTGTATGACCAATGGTGCCTGCAAATTCACCATTGCTACTGCAGATTTCACCGAAAACATCCGCCGGTGCCAGTCAAGTCCACCGCCAAGACGATGGAGGTCGATGTGGTGTCGCTGGAGTCGGCGTTGGAGCAATCCTTTCTCAAGGTGGCGCAGGAGGAATCTCAAGAACTGCCTGCCGCGAACACCATCCAGAGTTGGCTGAACGAGCAGGAAGACGTGGTAATGAGGCCAGAATCAATTGGATCGCAGTCTGAAACCGCCTCTCATGTGTCCTGTGCCCACCACTGCTCGTGTCGGAAAGAAATCGCCACCCTCCCTGCTGAGAATCAGGCGATTAAATTTAATCAGGAAAAACTCTTCAGCTTTTTTTCGATGGGAAGATCTTTCGCTCACCCCTCCTCTCATTTGCCAGATCCGCCAGTCGGATCTACCTATTCTGTAGCCGATGAAGCGACTGAAGTTTTTTCACTCGCGCCCACCACAGATTCCAGAGCGGAAGAACAAAAGAAAAAACGTGAAAAATTAAAAGAAAGAGTTTTTGAGAGTAAAAATCCTCAGCGTGTTTCAGAAGCGAGGACCAAAAAGAAAACAGAAGTTTTGGCCGAGAAAAGATCCACTGATCCCATGATTGCGGCTCAGGTCTTGCTCGCCCAGAGTCTTCTGGGTGCCGCCGGCGTCTCAGGTGCTGCCCAGGTCAATCCCATCCTGGCGGGTGGTGGCGGCATTGAGGACATTATTAACCCTGTGAGGGCTAAACTGAGAGCCATTGCAAAACAACCAAAATACAATGGCAACCCTCGCCGGTGGGCTGTTTTTAAAAGAGAATTTTCTCTGTGGGTTGGCAAGAAGAAACTTCGAGACGACGAGAAGCTTTATGCTCTCCTCGAGTGTTTAGAGGGTCCCATTCGTGATACGTGGATTAAATCCTACACTGCTAGGGCTGATTTCTCTAACCCACTCACCTACAGTGAATTGTTTGCTCTGCTTGAGGGACGAGGAAGTAGGTTGCTTGAAGACCATTTCCGAACCCTCCTCACCTCTTTCCTGAACATTCCCAAAATCATTCTCCACGAGGTTCAGAACAAGCGACTCCGCTTTGAAACTCTGGTGAATGAGGCTGAGAGTGCTGGGGAACATCTGTCCGATGGCGAATTGAAGGCCATCATCTTCGCGAAAATGCCTGCCGACCGGCTGCATCACTGAGGCAGGAGCAGTCGAACGAGAAGGTGAAATCCTGCTGGACTGAAGTCACGGGATTCCCTAAGGGCTCAGGTCGTTTTCAGGTCAGAGATGCCCTTAAAAAGTGCTCGCCCACTAACTTTTCCAAGTGTAAGGAAAAGAACGGTGCTTGGAGATTGAAATTCGCGGAGAAGGAGGACAGAGATATTTTCAATGAAGTGGTGAACCCAGGCGTCTCCTTTGGAGGAACTCGGCTCGTGGCAAAGCCGTGGGTTTTCAGCTTCACGCCCACTGAATTGTGGGAGGAGTTGGAAAAATTGGCGGATGCCAATCATCAGCAATTCCATGAAGGAGTGAGCCAAAATCCCCCCTTTAAAGGTGGGAATCAGAAGAATGTAAATAGATTCGGGCCACCTCGCTCTCCTGTCGCCATCCTGTCGCCTCCCTGTCGCTGTTTTGGCACTTTTAGCCCCCTGTCGCTCCCCTGTCGCTTGCCTTTCGCTCTCCTGTCGCTCCCCTGTCGCTCCCTTGTCGCTTCCCTGTCGCTTCCCTGTCGCTTTCCTGCCGCCCTCCTGTCGCTATCCTGTCGCTTCCTGTCGCTTCCTGTTGTTTCCTGTCGCCATGCTAATTTTTGCCTGGCGCCTTCCTGTCGCTCTCCTGTCGCTCTCCTGTCGTTCCCTCCCGTCGCTCTCCTGTCGCTATTTCCTGTTGCCTCCCTGTCGCCCTCCTGTCGCTTGTCTATCGTCTTCCTGCCGCCTCCCTGTCGCCACCCTGTCGCCTCCCTGTCGCCTCCCTGTCGCCCAATGTGGTAACCTGTCGCTCTCCTGTTGCTTGCCTGTCGCCTGCCTGTCGCCTTCCTGTCGCCTCCCTGTCGCCTCCCTGTCGCCTCCCTGTCGCCCAATGTGTTACCCTATCGATGGAAAGCCACAAACACCTCAAACAGGCAGTTCGATAATAACAAAAATGTTCTTTGTTCATGCCAAATTGTGAGATCTCGCCTTAGCAAATCTCCCGGAAGGCGTGCAAAGCAATGATGCGAATCGCAGATCGATGGTCCAATCATTTGCATTGTTTGACAATCATAAATTCCTAACACCCTTGGTGATTTACTATGCACATTTGCATGGCCGCTCAGCTGTAGGCTCGCAACCATTTTGAAAATCAAACTGAATCTCACAATGATGTAGTACACACGCCGCCAAGAAAAAGTAGGTCAACTCATTATATTCGTATGATCCACCTCGGCTCTTAACTCGTTAAGCTTTCAGGCAGCATCGGCGCAGTCAGCAGTGCAAGATCACAGTGATGCGCAAGAGTCTCAACCGTTGGCGATGGCGTCGAGCAGGCCCCGTGTGTCCTCTCGTGTGCGGCAAACTTGCAAATCGTTCTCAACGTTTTCCTTGTGCAAATCCTGAAAATGCACAAGTGCGAAGCACGTGTAAGCCCTCGACGCTACTACCCTCTGCGACATACATTCAGTTCTGCGCAAGCAGCGTCGACAGCGTCAGCCGTTAAAGTCTTCAGATCGTCAAACTGCGTCAACAGACTGTTCATAATAGTCTGAGATAGTGGTTCATTGTTTGAAAGAGAGGAAGCGGCAAACTGAAAAAGCAGTGCACTTTGTCAAAGTGAATTACCTGGACTTGATCAACCAGTTGTGTTTGTGTGTTCTCAAACTGCTCCGTCATTTGCTTCAGCGTGTCGCTGCAGGTTGAAGATTAGTGGGGTGCTGAGTTGTGCTGTGCTGTGCCGTGCGGTGCTGAAATTGTGCTGTGCTGTGCCGTACGGTGCTGAATGGTGCTGCGCTCTGCTGTGCGGGCGTTGTACACACACACACACACACACACACAAGTACCTTTTCTTTCTTGTTTCTTCTTCTTGCGGCCTTGTCTCAGATAACGGAGAGCATGTTCATAACAGAAACTATAAACAGAAAATGTGAAAAGAAGAGGACAAAAACGCAATCAGAAACAATTTTTGGACTAACTCAATGAAATGCTTGCATAAATAAAAGTTCTTGCTGTCGGGACGAGTTCTTGCTGTCGGGACCTGTCGGGGTCATTGCTGATCGGGAAAGTTTGCAGTTGACACTTATCTTTATCATTTAGTTCTCAGTTTCAGGCGAAATCTACCTGCGGAATGAATCGATAAAAGATGAAAATTCACCGACACGCTAAAAGTTTATCCATCTAACAATGAAATGACATCTTCATAAGAATCCAAATAAATGTAAAACATTGGTTCTCATTTTCTTTACATATATCCACCTGTATAAAAATCCATGTACTATTTTGTCCCACTTGTTATTTTCCACAGGCCTGTCGCTCTCCTGTCGCACCCCTGTCGCCTTCCTGTCGCCTTCCTGTCGCCTTCCTGTCGCAAAAAAACACCCTGCCGCTCTCCTGTCGCTCTCCTGTCGCTCTCCTGTCGCTCTCCTGTCGCTTTCTCCTGTCGCTTCCCTGTCGCTTCCCTGTGGCCGCTAGCCCTGTTGCCCTCCTGTCGTCTTCCTGTCGCTTTCCTGTCGCTTATCCTGTCGCTATGTCTTGTTTCCTGTCGCTTCCCTGTCGTCTCCCTGTCGCCACCCTGTTGCCGCCCTGTCGCCCTCCTGTCGCCCTCCTGTCGCACCTCCCCTGTCGCCTTCCTGTCGCCTGCCTGTCGCTTCCTGTCGCTTCCCTGCCGCTTTCCTGCCGCTGGCCTGTCGTCTTCTTGTCGCCACCCTGTCGTCTTCCTGCCGCCACCCTGTCGCCTTCCTGTCGCTCCCTGCCGCATTTCACCGTCGCCTGCCTCGCGTGGCCCGAATCTAATAACACGCAGTCGAAAGACTGTGCCATTTGTTTGTCCTTTGGTCACACCAACCGTGCCAAGTCGCATTCCACTGAGAATCACTGATGGAATAAGACGGATGCGGAAAGAGTGGCACAGATAGCCAGCAAGGATCCGCCCAAAGCCCCTGTCAAGAAGGTGGATGAAAATCGCCAATCGACGCCCAGCGGAAAAGGTAAAGGCAGTAAAGGCCAGCAGACTTCTGGAGGCAAGGGAAACCAGGGCCGATCCAGCCAAGGACGCTCCCCAGAAAATTTTAAAAATGGAAATGGTAAGTCCAATTCTGCCAAGGGTAATGGTGGAAAAGGCAATTTTTCCAAGGGAAAAGGCCAATCCAGTGGCCAGTTCTCGGGACATTCCAAGGGAATGAGCGCTGGTAAGGGCAAGGGGACCTCCCAGGGCACGAAAGGTGGATGAGGGAAAGGATCATCTGGTCAGCAGAACTCTAATTCAGGTCGTGGTGCATCAGTGCACCAAGTTGCTGGTTCCGACGAGGGTTATCATAATAATGTGACGACGGAGGACCAGGATGCCCCCGATGAAGAAGGGAATCTTGGCGAAGAAGGTCTGGGAGACCAGTGGGCGGACGAGGACGGTTCCTGGGAAACCGTGCAACAGGAATACGAGGGAGATTATCAGGAATAAAGGCGCCAAGATTGTGTGGCCACCCCACACACAATCAGGCGTTTTCCTGAATGTCCGATCGTGGACATTGGAGCGTTGTCTGTAGGACCACCGCCAGTTGAGGCGGATGGAGATAGGAATGTTGTGGAGATCGGTGTTCCCAACAAATACCGAGCTCGTCAATTCATTTGTCGTCTGCGGTTTACTGACAAGAAGGGGAACAAACACCTTGCTACGTGTCTTTGTGACAATGGTAGTTAAGTGAATCTTCAGTCAGAAAATTTTTTACCAGATGAATGTGTTGACACTTCGCTGCACCCCGTTAACCTGGAAGGCGTTTCAGGTCATGCTCTTCCAGGAGGGAATACAGGTTCGTTTCTGAAGGCGCACATGGTCGCCCAGGATTTATGGGAGGAAGATAAGGTAGAGGATGTTGTTTTAGAGGATTATTTTTATAGAGCGGCCATAAAATACGACTTTTATTTAGGTCATCCATTTTTAACGAAGAAGAAAGTGGCCCCTGTAGGACACAGACGTTGTTTTATTTTGGAATCGGGAGAGCAGGAAGCTCCCAGCTTTCGGCTCCTGCATTCTGGGTACCGAAATGCAAAAGAATTTTTGAGTCGAAGGGTGAACACAGTTTTTGGTGAGGATGAAGGGATTAGTGAGATAAACGCCACTACAGCTTACAGCATCTTGCTACAGGAGCGACGAAGGGACACTCAGCGTCCCAAACCGCGCAATTGGAAGTCTTCCAACTACCGCGTTGTAGATAAGTGGCGTGATTATATATGTTCCTATTTTTTGGAGAACCATGATTTTGTGCCCGCCAAGGATGCCTTTTGCAACGAGTTAAACAAGCGTTTCAAGCGCTTAGCTGACGATGCATGGGCAGTAAAGTGGGATAAAAGGCTGTGGATAAACCCCCCTTTTCATTTATTGGGAGAGGTCGTTCAAAAAATAAAGGAGGATCGCACACAGGCCATCCTTGTCGTACCACTATCGGATTGGAAACCATGGTGGAAGGATGTTTTGGCCATGGCAGTCGACTCCATCCGCCTCCCCCACCACGTCAAGCTGTACGCCAGGGACGACACTGGTCCCCTGCGACAGCGGCCGTGGCCTTCCGTCGCTTTTCTGGTCGATGGAGGTCTCATCTCTGACGGATCTTGCACATCAGACCATGGGTCAGAATCGGGTCTTGACCATGGTACGGATTCAGATTGGAATATTTCCGATTTTTTGGAAGGAGATGATACAGTGCCGAACCTGGAATCTGGAACGTCTGATTGTAGTCAGACCCCAATACGATCAGATCCATCGAGCATCTCCCACCTGGTCAGGGGAAAAAAATTCCGAAAGAAGGTCAAATTCAGACAATGTTACAAAAAACCCAAGTTTGAGGCCTTTTTGGACCCCTTTGTCTGTGAGGATGTGGAAGATGCTGAGCAGGTTCGGGCATCCACGACATACCCGCAAGAGGGAGTCGATCCCTCTCTGTTTCAGTCGTTGAAACAAGGTCTGTTGCCTGCTGGATCGCGAGATCTGGCGAAAATTTGCTCTACGGTGGTGGCTGGTGAACAGGTTGAAAGTCAACTTTGCAATGAGCGAAGGGAAAAGATTTTCGCCGAGCGAAAGGACACCACCTTCTCTGGTAAGCTCGTCAAGATTCCTGCAGTGCGTGGCCAGCACGGAGAGGCGTTCATCGAGCTAAAGGAGGGAGCAAAACCCAAAAAGCAGCGACCTTACGAAAATCATGGCAAGAAGCATGAAATTCTTCGTGACATCATTCAGAGAAATCTGCGAGAATTCGGCTGGTTCGAGGCGTGCATGACCTCTGAGTGGTGTTGTGCGCCCTTCACAGTGCCTAAACTGCCCCCAACAGACCAGAATTTCATTGATGGTTGGCGCATGGTGGTTGATTTTTGTAATTTAAATGCGGAAACTAAGGCTGATTCTCACCCTTTACCCCTCATTGAGGAGGAAATCGTGAAAAGAGCCAAGGGGAAACTATTCTCAGTCCTGGATCTAAGGCATGGCTTCCACCAGATGCCTCTGGCGAAGTCATCCACACCCCTGACGTGCATGTGCAGTCCAGTGGGTCCTGTTCAGTGGACCGTCATGCCTATGGGTTTGAAGAATGCTCCGAGCTTTTTCCAACGGATGATGGAAGAAGTCTTGTTTTCAGAGCACCCTGAGCTTCGCGAATTCGTTTCCGTACATATCGACGACATAATCATCGCCACTGTGGGCGATGGTTCAACCGAACAGGAGCTTGTGGACCTGCATGAGAAACAGCTGAACATGGTCCTCGACATTCTGGACAAAAATCAGCTCATCTGCAGTCCCAAGAAGGGTAAATTATTCCTGGAAAGTCTCGAATTCTGTGGCAGTTTGCTACGAAATGGGACTCGCCAGCCGAGTCCAGGGAAGCTCCTTGCAATTCAGAAGTGGAAGCGCCCTGAGACCATTTCGGCCCTTCGTGGATTCCTTGGCTGTTGCAATTTTTACCATACTTTCGTCAAGGATTATGCCAGGTACGCTGCCCCCCTTACTGAATTACTCAAGGTTGGTAGGGAGGCGGGTCGTGCGGGCTCGAAGGTGCGAGTGCAGTGGACCGACGAGTGCGATGAGGTGTTTGTGCAATTAAAAGCCGCCCTTTGCGAACTCGCCACTTTGCACGTTGCCAAATTCGATCGCCCTTTCTACCTTAGGACTGATGCTAGTAAGTATGCGGTTGGGGCAGTGTTAGAACAGCAAGATTTAGAAACTGGGGCTTATTATCCGCTTGCATTCTGGTCGAGGAAGCTTTCTCCCAGACAAATGCAGTGGTCCCCCCGTGAGCAGGAGACCTACGCCATCATCTGTGCCTTAAAAAAATATCAATCGTGGATGGGCACAAACAGAGTTGAAGTTCTGACTGATCATCGCTCTCTTGAGTATTGGTCGACAGAACATGTCAACACGGTGTCAGGTCCTGCTGGACGGCGTGCTAGATGGCACGAGTTTTTGAGTCTTTTCGATCTTCATGTGACTTACCTTCCAGTCAAGTACAACACTGTTGCTGATGCTTTAAGCAGATGGGCATATCCTGCTTCCAAAGCGTGCCTTTCGACGAACATCCATGGGACTGAACAAGACCGTGGGTTAGTAATTGAGTGGGATGCGGAGGAAAGGCAGTTGATTAAGCGCCACTGTCTACAGTGTTCAGTCCGGCAGGGTCGATTGCCCTGCCACGATGGCGCCAAACTCTGGAAATCCATTGAACATCGTCTCTTTGGAGCTCGATTGCACACCCACTGCATGAAAGTGGCCTCATCATGTGCCCAATGTGCAGTGGCGGTGCCTGCTACGGCCAAGCCTAAGGGCTATCTGAGGCCGCATCCCGCACCCGAGCGACTCTTCGACCGAGTCACCTCTGATTTCTTCTACCTTGGTGACCTGGAGGGAGAGGAATGCCATTGAACCAACAAAAAAATCAATGGTGTGTTATTAATTCAATGCAGACACTCAGGGTACATTCATGTCTTCCCTTGCAACGTGAACGCCATGACTGGCAAGGCTGCCGCCAAATGGTGTGCGCAGACATGGATGGGGTGCTGGGATGTTCCCTCGGAGATTTTAACTGATTCAGGCAGTGCATATACTTCTGAGTGGTGGAAAACCCTTTGTGCTCGGTTGGGAATCCATCATCTTCGATGTGAGGTTCACCAGCACAGGGCACTGCCGGCAGAACGAGCAGGAAAAACCATAATTAATATGTTGCGAAAGGAACTCGCCAGTGACCAGAATGTCAATTGGCTTGAGATCCTTTTCGCCCTGCTCCGCCGCTACCACAACACAGAGTTGTATCACGGGTACTCACCCAATCAGCTTGTTTTCGGTCGAAACAAGTGCTGGTGGAACCTCCCGTACGATCATCCACGGGAATGTAAGGATGCATCAGCATTTTTCGACGAGATTCAGGCTTGGGAAGAGGAGGCCAAGCGACTTGTTGAGAAATTTCAGGCAGATTGGTTGAGCATTGCCAACCAGGGCAGAAAAGAACCACAAGATCTCGAAAAAGGAGACCGTTTTTGGCTCCGCAAGAGCGAAACTACCCAGGGGGGAGACTCCAAGCTTCTCCCCCTGTGGGAAGGTCCCTTTGACATTGTTTCTCGAGTCAGGGAGAACAGTTTTAAGGTGCGTGTGGATGTGAATCGGGAGTTGGAGGTGAGCGGAGACAGGCTTAAGCCTGAGATTCCGAGTCCAAAGGGCAGGGTCAAACCCCTTTTCTGGACCTCCAAATGGCTTTCCGAACGCAGGATTGAAGGTGGTAATTACGAGGTAGAACGCCTTGTCGACCATTATAAGGATGATGAGGGTAACTGGCGGTTTCTTGTCAAGTACAAGGGTTTCCCTGAGTCTGAGAACACTTGGGAACCTCCCTCTTCCTTTGTACATGGTTATACCACAGGTTTCAGAAAGTACCTGCGACCTCATCCTGAGATTCGGGTCCTATTTACTGACTGTCTGAGCAAGCCAGACCGTATAGTTGAAAAGGACGGAGCAAAGGCTGTCGTGGTGGACGGAGATCCAGCTTCTCCGCCACAGATTCCAGCACATTCTGCACGAAATCCGGCGCCTCAAGGTGCCGTGCGACCGGAAGCACCACGCCCCCCTCCAGCACATGCAAAGGAGGGCAATGAGGGGCGTCCGGTGCGTGAACGAAGACCACCAGACCGGTTCCGCGGTGGCGGCAAGCCTGCAGCGTTGAGCCAGGTGGTTGTTCGTTCACATTCCCAGACATTCTGAGCTCATTTTTGTACATTACTCACTCACATCCGTTTCATCAAATTCTGATCCAAATTTCAAATTCCTGGTACATCAGGCCCAATTACGTCCCCTTTGGGTTGACTGTGGGGCTACCCAGTACCCCAGGTGTGTTGTAGTCTCGAGACAAGTTTTTGCGTATTTTTCAGGTTCAATTCTGAGGTGTTACTGGTGAACGGATGACTTTGGCCACATGAGTGAGAAAATCGACCTACATTAGACTTGTGCGACTGAAGCCGCCATGTGTTGTCGGCGAAGGTGCACTAACTGTCCTGGCCCTTAAAAGTCCAGTTCGAGCCGGACAGGCGAAGATCTGAGCTGATTACTAGAAGTTGGAGGTTTCATGTACCAATCCGGTAACCGATGAGAGGTTTGTACTTTGTTTGCCATTTCTCGGTATACAGCTCGTCAGTCAAGTTGGGCAGTGCACTTGGTTCCCGGCCCGTGGTCGTAGGTTCGAGACCCAGAACGGTCGGTCGATAGATGTGCACTCCTGACCCTGCGGCTTTGTCAGTGGAGGGGATTGGGGTGTTCGTCAACACTGCTCCCTTCGGGCACGGTTGCCTGTCACATAGATTCCATTCTCGGTGTACCTGACGTACTCCGCGAACTCCACTTTTTCGTGAGGGAAGCACAGAGCATTTACGAATGCCTGATGCCTGATCTCCGGTAAGTCCGAAGCCCGTTGTTAAAGTTTGACTGTGCGATACTGGCATGGCCGGTGCTACTCTAGTTGGTATATGCCTTCGTCCACGGACTGGGGTCGTTGGTTCGAACCCCAGTAGGGTCACTCTCCCACTTCGTCTCAGGCATGTCCATTGCGTGTGGCACCGGCCCGCCCATCCACCGCCTGCATCCAGGGCTGCATCAGCGCCATGGGGCTGTCCCTTGGAGGCAGGTATAGGTGGTTTTACATATCTATTTGCGTCTTTGGACGGCAGAGTTCATTCAGATTTTATTTACATTTTTCCGTCATGTAAATGTACCGAGCGGTCAGCCTAAGACAGTTTTTGTACCGCCGAACACCGGATTGTACTAAGGATCTTCGTCAGTATAGTGGATAGGCATGCCGCCTCCAGAGCTAGGAGTTGTAGGTTCGAACCCCTATAGATGCGCACTCCACCAATATCTCCAGCATGGCCTATCCAGCTCTTGAACACCCTCGCCTGAGTGGTTACGCCTGCGGTCCCAGGCATTGGCTGCGGAGGTCGAGTGCCTCGTAAAAAGTCGCCGTGACTTCGTGGCGCGATCGGGCCTCAGCTTTTTCTTATTTTCCCCTTCTTCCAAAGGGGACCGAACTGGCTCCTTCGAAGCTGCAGCTGCGTGCTCAATCCGCTAGACCAGGAGAGGAGAGCACTTGTTTTAGAGTGTCGTGAGTGAGGGAATCTTGATCATTCGCCCCTCATTCCTTCAGATTTTGCGTGGTGCCCCTTCGGTTAATTACTGGAGCGTAAGAACGCTACTGGTATGTCCGGTGTAGTGCTGTAATGTGTGGGAATGTCAGCGCCAGGCTTCCACAAGGACAGACTAGGGGTAATCTGAACTGTGGAACTGGAATTCCTGAATTTCTACCACCAGCAGATGATGTAATGTAGATAAATCTCAGGTTGCGCAGCCGCTTACTCCCTACAGGAACCCCCTGTAGTCTGGTAGTGTTCCGAACACAACCAGAAACTTAGTTTTGAGCTTCATTCTGCTACCGGTAGACTTCATTCCAGCTTCATCTGTGGAGATTCCTCCAATTTTGTCTTGATTTGAGAGCATCCTACTGACTTGTTTCTACCATTTCGCTAAACCGCGACGTCAGTTCTCTTAAGGAACTTTATATATGGCTTCTACGGACTTCAGGCAGACACTTCTGGAGTCTGGTGGAACAGGCGAAAACTGTTTCGTCAGCAAAGTGAGTCTCATTTGCGAATTCAATTTCTAGATCAGCAGAATTGTTCAGATTGTGGTCTGAAAGCAAGACATTGACCTACTTATCCTTCGAAAACACCACCGCCACAGTAAATACGGTTATATACGGTGTGTTGCAGCTTATGGCCCACAGGCTATCGCCTTCCGTGAACCTCCGGCGGAGTCTGTCATGATTTAGCTGCAGGATCCAAGGTCAGCATGTCCATCATCATGAATGATTCATCATGCCAACATTTTCTTAGAATCTGTTAGATGCTCGCTTTGTGAGATAAGAACTCGCCTACCCAAGGTGAACTGACTTTTGTTTACTGCCCACTCTCCGTTTACTCATTATTGCTGATTTCAGCTGATTCCAGCCTTAATCCTGTACATTCCTGCATTCCAGGACATTGTGGTGTCAGTTTGTTGGATTGCTGTAGGATGTAGTGACGGCTTCCTCCGATTGCCCTGCCGCGGACCTAGGCAGGACACGTTGTAGTGAATATATACTATCTCTGTTAACCGTTGCTCTCTGCGTGTATTTTGACTCCTTAATCCAAGCCCAATTCAGTGTCAATTGTCTTAATCCCTGCCAATTCTGTATGCATTTTGGCCATCTTGAGCACATGCTGTCCGTTCGACAACAGAAAAGCGGGAATAACACGTTGTAGCGTACGTGGAGGACACCGTAGCGTGCCCGCGAGAGCATCAAACGCTCAGAACAGGTCATTTGTCGTGAATCCCCCTGCATTTCATGTGTAATTTTGCCTGATTTTGCTGAATTGCTCCTCATTCTCGACCAGGACACGGTTTGGTATCCTTTCGAGGTACCTTTACGTGTCTTTTGACCTAATTTTGTTTCCTTTGGTTGTTTTCCATGTCTCATTCTTGTACATTCTGGTGTCATTTACCCTGATTCAGTCTCAATCCATTGGATTGTGAGCAGATCTGGACAGATTTTGCTGCTAAGAGGCGCGTTTTACGGCTTTACGCCACACTCACGCCTTCGTTGACCCGGTAACACACCCCAGTGTGATCGTGGAGGGGGAGTGTAAGTGCGGCTACCCTCCATCTGCGCAGATCTGAGGTCAATTCAGGTCAATGCACCCCCATTCAGCCAGATTCAGCTCATTTCCGGACATTTACATATGGGAGCCTTCCCAAATTTTTACACCAACAGTTCCTGTATATTATGGACACGCCGGATTCAATTCTGGTGTCCGTTGCGGCTGAGATGGTCGCCTTCCAATGATTTGGTGGAATCGCCGGCGCGCGTGCGCAAATCGAATCAGCCAAATATTTTTTCACAATCGAATTTTTTATGAATTATACAGGAAGAATATTCCGGAATTATATGTATCAAGAAAGATGTCCTTGATTTATGCCCTAGATATTTTGATGAAATCCTGCAGGTTTTGAAGTTGAAAACCCAAACCAAAGCAGCCAGTAGAGCAAGAACAGGATGTGGATCGAATCAATGATTCGTTTTGGAATCCAGTGTAACACAGGAGGCTGCAGATAGACAATGCAGGTTTATACACAAAGATTCAATCACAAATGGATAATACAAAAGATTTTATATGAAAACTGGTCTGACTCTGGCCTCCAAGATAGCATCAGGCACTTCATGTGCACTCTTTGGGTGAAATGGTGCTGGTTAGGAATGTGGGGCATAGATGTCAGGCCAACACAGAAAATGACTTGGCCAAGCAACTGAATTCAGAAACAGTCAAAAAGTAGAACCACAATAAGTGGTAGAAACAATTGAGTTTGGGGGTCTTGGGGTTGGAGACCACTAGGCTTAACCTCCAAGGCCTAAAGCATGAAATGCCTATTTTATTTCGGTATATCCTCCATGAAGGAAGGTACCTCCGCTCAGTTGAGTGGTAGGGGTGAACTTCATGGGGGGCTAGGGCTACAACCCTAGTAACTTTGAGAAAGTGCACCAAAGGCTTCAAAAGGTGATAAAAATACTTAAGTTAGTCATAGCATCAACAAAAGGGTTTTAAGGGGGGCTTGGCCTGGATCAAGCCCTCCAAGAAAGACATGGCAGTGACCTTTTCTTACTCCCCCCTGGAGTACTAGTTAGCTAAGCTAGTAGGACCAAGGAAAAAGGCTCAAATATTCCCAAAATTACCCCAGAAAATGCCTTAAACTTAGCAAAAACATCCTCATCAGTTCATAGAAGCCTATTACACTGTAGGTACCCTTGAAAAACAGTGTAATGTACCGTGAATGATGTCCCTTCGATGGGGCATTCCTCAAAAGTCGCCGGCGTGCGACGAAAACCTTTGGTAAAAAAAAATTGGGGGTAGTGGGGTTTGAACCCAGGACTCCCTCCCTAGAGCACGTGTGCTTGCCCACTAGGGTACAGTCGAACGCTCTAATGCGCACGGCAATCGCTGTATAAACAGCACTTCAGTAAACGTCCTGACCAAGGGCCAGGGCGGAGCAATACTCCCAATGGAGGACACAAATGTCCAGGAGCTGGAAAAAATAGAAAATGTAACCAACAGGGAGTGATTCCTGCGGTTTAGCGGAAGGGGTAGCGATTTAGCAGGTCAAATCGCTAAAAATTGACGAAATCACGCGTGAAATCGTCATTTTTACACATAACTTAAAGTCGCAGACAAGGGCAAAGGAAGCGGACTTCAAAAACAAGATTGCGCAAGCGTAAACGGCTTTTGAAAAAGAAAGTATGAGCCGTAGTTCTCAAAGTTCTAAAGGAAATTTTTGCACAGTTGCATCAAAATTTTTATAAACTTCAGAGAAACGTATTCAAATTGAACCCACACCACAGAGCAGGTGGACAACCCACCTCTCAGGTATGCCAGTGTCATCTCACATGCATGCATTGCGTTTGTGTTGGTTGCTTCGTTAAAACGTTAGGGTTGTCAACGCTGTGTTGGTTGGGGGTTCGGGTGCTCATCTCCCTTGCTCTGCACAGGTCAAAACTGGAATGAAAGGTATGCGATGCGAATGGAGCGCGCAGCGCGCACGTAGGGTCTAATTGAGGCATTCACACGCTGTCACGCTTTACCTGTACCCCAATTCGTCCTTGATTTCTCTTCACAGGTAAGGAAAGAAAGTGTTTGTTGGTGTGTAGCCGTAGCGTTAAAGTAGGGTTGCTTAAAACGCTTAGGCTTGTTGAAAAGTCGCAATAGGGATGCTTTGCGTTCGCTTCACTTCGGCATTCACACATAGCATGGTGAGTAAGGTAGGTTAGCCCAGGAGGAGCTCACCTCCTGGTTGAGTCAGTGGTTATGGTCCAGCCTCCCTTCCCTACATGCGTGCATACGATGCATTAAAGGGTAGGCCACGCGAAATGCGCACGGTAAACCTTGTTTAGGTTACCCAGGGGCTCCTTGGTACGTTCTTTAAGAGAACCTGAGCAGTCTGTTAACGCTTGCTTGCTTGACAGGGCGTGTTTGAGGACAGTGTATTATAGGTCACACTGAGAAGCGTATAATACGTGGAGTGTGGCTTGGTTCCTCAGCCGCAAACACCTCTTCATTGGCCTCTGTTGTACAGGTGGGAGAGGTTCAGGGTGATTGGTGCACGCAGCAGCTGCCTTCGGCGGCTACCCATTTTTCTGCCCAAGCCAAACAGGGGCGCTGATCACACAATGAATTGACTGCGCCTCAGCCAGGAGTGGCGTGGGCAGTTCGACTCCATCAACATCCGCGCTGTGCACGCAACAAGAGCACCCCTTCCCTCCAAGCCCTAGCAGGGAAACGTGTTGTGATGTCCCTGTTAGGCCACAGTTGCTTAGCAGCGCTGTGTTCTTGAAAGTGCTGCCCTGGGTCGTTGTGGGTGCCGGAGGGCTCGGGGCCGGCAAGACCAGTGGGGCAGGCACGCGAGGAGTCTTCCTGGATGTTGTTATTGGGGTTGGAACCAGAGACACGGACACCAACGGAGGCGAGAGCAGCGACAACAGAAGCAAGGTCCATGCTGATTGTGGTCCGGCAGAAAATCCCAGTCTATGAAGAAAATTGAGGGGAATTATTCTAAATACATCTGAGTGTCCAAAACTGTCTGAAAGAATTTAAATAATACATTTATGTAAAATTGTTCGGCCGATCTGGCCCGCGAGCGCGCGTCAGCGGCAAATGGCGATTCCAGCTAAAATAGCGGAATGCGGCGGATCTACGGGAAATGGACCGCGGAATCAAATCCGGCATATCAGAAATATATAGGAAATATCCTGTGACTGAGCTGCGAGGCGGCAATTCCGCCGAAGCAAAGAAAATGACCAAAATGTAGCCAATCTGGGCAGAATGTCTGAAAATCTGAGCAGATGGGGCTAGCCGCACTTACACTCCCCCTCCAAAAACACACTGGGGTGTGTCGCTACGTCAACGAAGAACGTAGTGCGGGTAAGTCCCAGAAAAACATAGAAATGTAGCCTCGATGAGGCGAAATCTGCTTGATCTGACCTGATTTGGGCTGAATTGGCACTGAATCAGGCTGGATGAACCTGAAATGAGACAGAATGAGAAGTGACGAACAGTCCTCCGTGCAGTAAAACATTAGGTCAAGGGCTAAAAAGCATGTAAACGTATCGAGAATCGATACCAAACCATGCATTGGTTGAGAATGAGGTAGATTATTGGTGGATTGAGTGGGGGGATCAAGAATTGGAGTGACATCTCAGCGCTCTGGCACAGTTTCGCTGTCGCGGGCACGCTACGGTGTCCTCGCCGAACTCTACATCGTGTTATCCCGCTTTTCTCGTTCTGAAAAGTACAGCATGTGGCTCAGATTTGGCGCATCTGATGGATGATCACAAGATTCAGCAAAAATGAGAATGAATTTGAGCAGAGATTGAGGGGATTAAGCAATCACAGAGCGGTTAAACAAATACACATGTAGTCTACAGACCCTAAGTGAACCACCGAAGGTAGAGATGTTCTTCTGTTCACTTAGATCTAAACAGATCTTCGAGGAATGATGGGAGATGACAAGGCAATCAACCTAAATTGTCCTAACATGAGTAAATTCCCTGAGATGAAGGTGAAATGAAGCGGAATGTGTACAACTGAAACTACCAACACCTTCGTTTAGACTAAAGTTAATATATATTGTCGTTTATTCAGCTCAATTGTGCTTTCCGGCACGTTGGTTCGCGAGCATCTAACAGATTCTATCAAAATGTGGATCATGTGATGATGCATCATGATGGGACATGCTGGCCCTGGATCCTTGGCATGTAACGCGCCAAAGGTTCGCTGAAGGCACTTTACTGACAGTATATAACTGACAGACACCGAATTTACAGTGGCGGTGGTGTCAATCGACTTGGACAAGGCCAATCTTTCGATGAAGTCCCACAAGACACTTGGATTCACCATTCTCGACAGTTTCTGGTCGGATTGAGCTCACATTGGCGTGTACCAAAAATACAACGAAGCTTACGGACTTCAGAGGTTGCTGTTAGAAGTCCCTAGAGCTTCTATCTAAAGATTGTCTGAACAATTGACGTCTGGGTTTCGTACAACAGTGGCAGAATGATGGACAAACCTGAGAAATTCAAGGTAAATTTGAGGATCCTGGATCTGAATCTGGACTTTGGCGTCAACATCACAGCAAATGAAGATGAGATCTGAGTTCCTGGCGTCGCATCTGGTGCAGCCAGTACTACAGGAGGTGCCTGTAGGGGTGAATGTCACCGGCCGGTGCTTTGATTATGTACATTTGCTTCCATCTGCACGAGTAGCCAAATTCCAAAGATGCACAGACCAACAGAGACAAGATTACCCCGAATCTGCCTGAATTAAGCCTGAGTTTGGTTTTTTCTGAACACGGCAGCACACTCCGTCAGCGTATCTACGCCTTGTCTGCCTAACGGAGACCAAAGAAAAGTTGATTGACGTCAAATTATCAAACATTCGCAGTTCTCCACATCATGACATAAACAGAAAGAATGAACAGTGGATTGAGCAGAATGTGGTAGGATGGCTTCCTCAATTCGGCCAAGCACGAATACATGTGACCACCAACCTGTCTGGCCTGGCCCTCGTACGGCTTGGGCGCTGCAAATCAGCGGCCGAACTTGAAGCTTGGTCCTCATTTGGCTCCTCGGCTGGCCTGACCGCAGGAGGGGGGATCGACGGATCAGCCCTGGAATGTGGCTGCTGAGGGCCGTAAAAGGCTGGATCTCGATTCACCACAGGTCGTTTTCCGTCGCTCTCCACTTGTCTGTCTGGTTTCGACAAACAATCTGTCAGGAGTACTCCAATTTCGGGGTGCCTCTTGAGGAAGTCGATGAACCCCTTGGTGTACCCATGGACAAAAGATTGGGCTGGTTCCCAGTTGTTGTGACTGGAATCAAAGCCCCTCCACTCACACAGAAATTCCCATTCGCCCTTGGCGTCACGTCTTGCTTCAACAATCCTCTTGAGTTCGTACTTCCCCCCTTCGATGACCCGATCAGACAAGTGTTTCGCAGTCCAAAAAAGGGGTTTAACTCGATCTTTGGGGGAGGGAATCTCTCTCTTGAGGCGATCGCCCGAAACGTCAATTTCCCTGCTGACAGCCACACGAATCCTCCACCTGTTCTCACCAAGACGTGCTGTAACAGCAAATGGCCCCTCCCACAAGGGAAGAAGCTTGTCATCTCCGTCCAGGGTGGTTTCGGATTTTCGAAGCCAAACTCGATCATCGACTTCAAAATTGTGGGGGTTTTTTCGACCTTGATTTTGAACCCAAAGCCAGTCAGCTTGATGCTTCTCGATTAATTTCGACACAGTATTATCTGCTCGTTGGACTTCGTCCAAAAACAGCGAAGCATCTTTACAGGGGCGAGGATTATTCAACGGCATGTTCCACCAACACTTCTTTCGTCCAAAGACAATTTCATTTGGAGAAAGGCCATGATACAAAGGCGTGTTGTGGTAACGGCGAAGCAATGCGAAGAGAACTTCAAGCCAGTGGAAATCCTTCTCACTCGCGAGCTCCTTACGAAGCATATTTATAACAGAGCGGCCGGCTCTTTCGCCAGGCAGCGCTCGATGCGAGTGGATTTCACACCTGAGGTGGTGGATTCCAAGGCGAGCACGCAATTCTCTCCACCATTCGGAGGTGTACTCTTTGCCTGAGTCCGTGACCACCTCGGATGGGACGTCCCAGCCTCCCATCCAGGTCTGCGCGCACCATTTGGTGGCAGCCTTGCCAGTCATCAACTCAATGTTGCAAGGCAACACTTGAATGTAGCCGGAATGACGGCACTGAATGAGGAGCACACCATTGACTTTTTTGTTAGTCCAATGACACTCTTCGTCATCGAGCTCACCGAGATAGAAAAAATCACTCGTGACTCTGTTGAAGAGACGCTCCGGAATAGGATGAGGCCTCAGATGGCCGTGCTTTTTCGCGCTGGGGGGCGTCGAGACAGCACATTGGGCACATCCGGCTGCTACTTTCATGCAATGAGTGTAGAGCCTCGATCCAAACAACCTATGCTTAATCATCGACCACAGTCGACGGCCATGTGCGTGGGGGGACTCCCATTTATGCCACCAGTTTAACACTCGGGGGGCTAGGGCGTCTGGCACACACAATTTACCCTCCATCCACAGTTTCCCCCCGTCCAACGAGTACTCTGCAAAAATCCCATCCCTGTGAGCATCTTTGGATTTGAGATTTCCAAAGACCTCTTTAAACATGGGATCCTGCAGGTAATCGGACGTCCAGTCACGGATGATCAGGGAATCCTTCGGCAGGGGTGGAGTTTTGGCCGGATCTCGACGCTTAATGCCCTGGATCAACCGAAATCGATTTACTCGTCGGGTGTAGTCAAACCGTTTCACACTCCCTGAGGAGGGATCGGTGACTTTTTCCACGACTTTCAACGTTTTGGTGCAGATCTCATGAGCATGCGCCGGATCTGTGATGGCCGTGATGTCGTGACACGGCAATGCGTGCTGTTTAACAGCGCACTGCATGCATGCACGTCGAATGAGTTTCTTTTCTTCCTGATCCCATTCGATGATGACATGGCGGTCCTGCTCCGTACCATGGATGTTGGTACTTTGCAGCCCCTCTGAGGCGGGGTAAGCCCATCGGCTCAGAGCATCCGCTACCGTGTTGTGTTTTCCAGGCAGATACGACACATGGAGGTCAAACAGAGAGAGAAATTCGTGCCATCTGGCCCGTCGACCAGCTGGGCTCGCGACAGTATCAATGTGTTCGGTGGCCCAATACTCCAGAGATCGATGATCCGTCAGGACCTCGACTCGATTGGTGCCAACCCACGATTGGTACTTTTTTAAAGCACAGATGATGGCGTAAGTCTCTTGCTCACGCGGCGACCATTGCATTTGGCGTGGGGCTAGCTTCCGTGACCAAAATGCAAGAGGGTAATGATTGCCGGTGGCTTCATCAACCTGTTCAAGGACAGCTCCGATCGCGTACCTAGATGCGTCGGTTCTAATGTAGAAGGGTCTGTCAAATTGGGGCACATGCAACGTGGCGACTTCGCAGAGGGCTGCCTTCAAGTGATGGAAGGCCTCCTCGCACTCGTCAGTCCACTTGACACGAACCTTTGAACCTGCCTTGCCCGCATCTCTCCCTACCTTCAATAATTCAGTCAGGGGGGCAGCAAATTTGGCATAATTCGGCACAAAAGTGTGGTAAAAATTGCAACAACCCAGGAATCCTCTCAACTCCGTGATCGTCTCAGGGCGCTTCCACTTCTGAATAGCGACGAGCTTCCCTGGACTGGGTCGTCGAGTGCCATTCTCTAGGAGAGAACCACAAAATTCGACTGATTTTAAAAATAATTTTCCCTTCTTTGGCCCACAAATCAGCTGATTGGCGTCTAGAATATCCAAAACTTGGTTCAGCTGCTTCTCATGTAGGGCCACCAGCTCGGCTTCGGTCAGTCCCTCCCCCTCCGTCGCGATGATTATGTCATCTATGTACACACTCACAAAGGCACGAAGCTCAGGATGGGTCGTGAACAGCACATCCTCCATCATTCTTTGAAAAAATGAGGGGGCGTTCTTCAGCCCCATGGGCATGACAGTCCATTGGACTGGGCCACATGGCGTGCACATACAGGTGAGAGGTCTGCTGTCCTTCCTCAACGGCATTTGGTGAAAGCCGTGACGGAGATCCAGCACAGAGAACAAACGACCTCTCGCCCTCTTGGCAATTTCCTCCTCAATGAGGGGCAGGGGGTGCGAATCCGCCTTGGTTTCGGCGTTGAGATTGCGAAAATCAACAACCATTCGCCAGCCATCAATGGTGTTCTGGTCTGCAGGCGGTGGCTTCGGGACTGTGAAGGGTGAACAGCACCATTCGCTGGTCATACAACCCTCAAGCCAACCAAATTCCCTGAGATTTCTCTCAATGATTTTTCTGAGAATCTCATGTTTGTGTCCATGATTTTCATAAGGGCGCTGTTTTTTTGCCTTGTACCCTTCACGAAGCTCGATGAAGGCTTCACCGAACTGCCCACGGACAGGGGGGTCCTTGATCAACTTTCCTGAAAGGGTTGTATCCTTCCGTTCCTCAAAAATCTTTTCTCTTGACTTTGAACACAATTCAGTGTCCACCTGATCGCCAGGAATTACTGTCGAAAAAACTTTGGCGACTTCTTCGGCTTTGGCAGGAAGAATCTTCTTACGGATGTCCCTAAACAGGTCCGTATCAACTGCCTCTTGAAGATAGGTGGGTCTTGTGTCGAAATCCCAGAGATTTTCCTCGTGATCCAGCTCCTCGAAAGGATCCATGAAAGCTTCCACAGGGGGTTTTTCAGAAAAAACTCTGAATTTGCGGCGCGATTGGGGATTTTTCCTCGCCCGTGCACTGAAGATTCTTTTCGATGTCGACCGTATTGGGGAAGAGGGAGACGAGGCGGATCCATTGGACGTTGAATCTCCTTGGGTATCTGACGGACAAAAGTCAGAAAAAATAGATTCATCATCAGTACCACGCTCAACCTCAGATTCAGACCCAACACAGGAATCAGTACCAGAATCAGCAGAATTAGAGTCAGAAAGCTTTCCATCCACCAGGAATGCAAGCGAACTCCAGGACCGCTGTGGCAGGGGACCTGTGTCGTCCCTGGCATACAGCTTAATCTTCCTGGGAAGTTCGATGTAATCAACACAAATGTCTTGTAATTCCTGAAACCAAGGCTTGTCGTCCCACAAGGGCACAACTAAAATTGCCTGGGTTTTATCTTGCTTGATTTTATGGATGACCTGCTGGATTAAGTGAAACGGAGGATTAATCCACAACTTCTTGTCCCATTTGTGGGTCCAAGCGTCGCCGAAGTGCTTGTCAAAGCGCTTGTTCATACGGTTAGCAAAGGCATCATACTGGGGCCAAAAGGAATGATGTTCATGGAAGTATTCACAAATTGCATCGCGCCATTTGTCGACAACTCTGTAGGATGAAGAGTGCCAGCGCGAAGGGCGTCGTGGCTGGGAGTCCCTACGAAGACATTCTAACTCTTGGGAGTAATCGGCACTCCCATTCACCTCTGCAATGGTGACATCTTCACCAAATTTTGGTGTCACCTTTTGCTTCAAAAATTCTTCTGCACTTTTAAACCCTGCGTGCAAAAAACGAAATTCAGGACGCTCCAAAGGACCTGACTCCAGCAAAAAACAACGACGATGACCTACGGGCGCCACCCTGATCTTGCGAAGCCAAGGATGCCCCAAATAAAGGTCATACTTTATGTCAGCACGATAAAAGTAGTCATCCTTAAGGACAACTTCTTCCACATTTTGCTCTTCCCAAAGGTCTTGAGCGACCAAATGGGTGGATATATAACAACCGCGTTGCCCACCTGCGAGAGAATGTCCAGAAACTCCCTCGAGGGTAACAGGATGAGGCGATTCAAACACGCAGTCGTCGGGTAAGAATGAATTGGATTGGAGATTTACCTCTGATCCATTGTCACACAAACAAGTGGCGAGGTGGAAATTTCCCTTGCAATCAGAGACCCACAGCTTTGTGACAAACTGACGAGCCCTGTGCTTGGACTGTACACCAACCTCGTCCACTACAACAGAAGGATCCGCTGCCGGATCCAGGGGAGAGGAGACAAGCGACCCTACATCAAGTAATGGTCGATCAGGAATTTGGGGATCATGCCTGAAATCGCCTGGGGAGGGGCGATTTTCGTGGCTCCCCTAGGCGTTCTGACCTCCAGCGGCTGCGTTAACATTGTGAACACAGCCTGTTTCGTCGATCCATTCATCTTGGAACGGATCATCCGCTGGATTCAGAGCATTTTCGACGTAATCTCGATCCGCATCAGACACCTGGTCTGCACCTGAGACCTGATCCACACGATGGTTTCCTTTTCCACGTCCACGGCTACGGCCGCCGGATGATGGGCCACCACCGTCGCCACGCCCTCTGCCCTTACCAGAGAAAGGGGTTCCTGAAGGATTTCCCTTACCTTTACCCTGTGATCCTGGAGCATTTCCTTTATTTGTACCGGATTGAGGGGTTTGGCCTGGATTTCGATTTCCGCCTCCGGCGTTGACATTGGGACCTGTCTGGCCGTTTGGCTGTCCACCGGAGCCGGATGGAGTCCGATTCCCTTTGCCTTGGGACCCGCCAGGGCCTCCAGTATTTTTGTTCCCACCGGAGGGAGTCGAATTACCCTTTCCCCCCTTGGCACCATGCACCTGTCTGTCATTCCTGTCTGAATTCTGAGGATTACTGACATTTTCACCAATCACCTTGTGATCGTAAGCAGACCATCGGTGATTAGCAGTAGAATGCGTCTTGGCTCGGTTCGTAGAACCTAAAAGAAGGCAGATGCTACAATGATCCTGAACCTTCCGGGTGTCATTCACCTTTTTGTTGCCCTTTTGGGCCCCATTTTGGGTGTTTTGCTGGGTATTCCTGTTTCCCCCAAGACCCTCATGGAAATTTTGATTGGCGGCGTCAGCGAGCCTCTCAACCTCTTCCCACAGTTCTTGCGGAGTAAACGAAAACACCCAGTTCCTGGCCTTCAGGCGATTGCCATGGAAACTTACTCCCCTATTGAGAACTTGGACAAACAAGTCCCGATCCTCGTGTTCATTAAACTTGATTTTCCACGTGTTTTCAGTGAATTTCACCTTGGTAAACGACGTGGGGGAGCACTTTTGAAGTGCCTCCCTGACGGTAAACCGGTTGGCCGAGGCGTCAAAGCCATCGATCTCCGCCCACCAGGTCTTGACCTTTTCTTCGGACTGTCGATTCCGAAGGGTGGCGGCGGTTTCTGAGGGGATCTTGTCAAAAATCAGATTTTTCAGCTCGGCACTGGAATATTTTTCGCCTGAATGTTCAGATTCTTCTACGAGATTCCAGAAGCGCTGTCTCTTGTCCTGCACCTCGTGCAAGATTAATCGAGAGAACGAAGGAAAATTCTTCAACATCTGGTGGTAATGGTCCTCAGGCAGCCGGGATCCACGTACCTCCAACTGTTCCCACACCTCATCAAAGGTAAGGGGGGAACTTGAATCTTCACGATCACTCCAGGTTCTGAGCCAAGTGTTGGCCGGCGCTCCCTCAAGGCAGTCCAAGAGCGCCATCAGGAACTGATCATCCTGGAGTTTTTGAGTCTTAACCCACAGTTTAAATTCCCGTTGGAACTGAGGCCAACGTCTGGGGTTTCCATTATACTTCGGTTGCTTGGCAACCTGACGAAGTCGCAATGAAGTGGGATTTAGGAGTGAATCCAGCCCAACACCGGCCGTAATGGTAGACACCTTGGCGGCATCATTAGCCACACCAGCTCCGGCGAGGGTCTGGGCGAGCAACATCTGGGCAATTGCATTGGAATCAACCGCAGGAAGGGTAGTACGGGAGGCAGTTCTTTTGGCATTCTGCACCTCAGTCCTAGCCTTCGCCGATCTACTCTGTGATCGAGAGATTGTAACCCTTTCCTTTAACTTAGTCCTGCTGATCCGTGCATCGGTGGTCTTAGAGTCCACCGAAGGAGCAATCGAAAAAATTTCTGTCGCCTCCTCCGACGGTTCTGTTGTTTGTTCCACGGATGATGCGCCCTCAGACCTCATGTGGGTCTTGAAAAGATCTTTAATTCCCAGCGTCTGAATGATGAGTTGCATTTGATCTTTGAGCAATTGGAGCTCAGTATCTCGCTGTAATCTGCAAGAGCAGTCGGCAGGACAGTACATACCGTGTCCTGAAGGGCCAGAGCAGGCTGTCGGACCACCAATCTCAGTGGTTCGCAGCCAGGAGTCCACTTGGGGAGCTCCTTCAGTCCTAATTTCCAGGCTTGCCTGCCTAGCTGCCTCTAAAATTCCTTCCTCAACCGCGGCGGCTAGATCGTCGCCGATGGAGACAGAGGGATGAGGGGCGGAGGGCCCGGCAACCGGTGCCTTGGTCTTCTCCTTCGGGAAGGGGCTTGCCTCCCAGATCTGCAAGAAAATGGCAAAAGATTCATCTTCTTGAGAACACCACCACATCCGGGTATTAATTTCTTCTTGAAGAAGGAAAAAATATTCAAATAAAAAATCAGAGGCGATTCTTTCTTGTCCTATTAGCTTAGATGTGGCTAATAGACACAGGGCCTCAAGCGCCTCAAGGTTACGGGCCACTTCCGAAGACAAATGGTTGTCCCATTGTGCCCATGAGGCTGGTCGATTATAGGCAGGTACCTCACCTGGACCACCCATCTCAATGTCGTCAATGTCGGCGTCGATGGTCTCAAAATGTGGACATTGGTAAGGAGCATTAGTACCTGCCAGGTCCGTAAGCTCCACCGGAGCGTTGCCATTAGCGTAAGCTGGGAGATTCCAGCTGCTTGATGGCCAATTTCGACTGGGATCTTGATTGTAATCTGGGCCTCCACAGCTGCTGATTTGTGTCCTTCTTGGGCAATTTGGACTTGCGCAAGGCATTCCTCTCAAGGCCTCGTTCGCACAGCACCACGGCAGCGTAATCGTTACATCTCCGGAGGTTGCGGAGTCTACGGGGCCGTACTGAGGGGCTAGCTGTGGTTGGGACACCAAAGGAACAACATTCAGGTAGCCTCTGCTACCATGAAAGTGCTGCCCTGGGTCGTTGTGGGTGCCGGAGGGCTCGGGGCCGGCAAGACCAGTGGGGCAGGCACGCGAGGAGTCTTCCTGGATGTTGTTATTGGGGTTGGAACCAGAGACACGGACACCAACGGAGGCGAGAGCAGCGACAACAGAAGCAAGGTCCATGCTGATTGTGGTCCGGCAGAAAATCCCAGTCTATGAAGAAAATTGAGGGGAATTATTCTAAATACATCTGAGTGTCCAAAACTGTCTGAAAGAATTTAAATAATACATTTATGTAAAATTGTTCGGCCGATCTGGCCCGCGAGCGCGCGTCAGCGGCAAATGGCGATTCCAGCTAAAATAGCGGAATGCGGCGGATTTACGGGAAATGGACCGCGGAATCAAATCCGGCATATCAGAAATATATAGGAAATATCCTGTGACTGAGCTGCGAGGCGGCAATTCCGCCGAAGCAAAGAAAATGACCAAAATGTAGCCAATCTGGGCAGAATGTCTGAAAATCTGAGCAGATGGGGCTAGCCGCACTTACAGTTCTCTTGTCTTCTTCACAGGAGGGTCATTAGGACCCGAGACATCTTTGACAGCAACACCAAGTAGCGTGTGTAGGGGTTAGGGTCAGCAGGCCTGGCAGGAGTTGAGTGCAAGTAATGAGTACTCACCCTGCCTTCAAAGGCCGGTGCTGGCGTTAGTTAGTGTAGTGTAGTGGTGTCTCCTGTCCCGCGTGCTTTTCCTCGTGGGCAGGGGAGTGCGTTAGCTTTTTAAGACGTCACAAACTTTATCAGAGTTCTCACAGTGATTAGATAAGAGCAGGCTATGTACACAGATGCTGTGCATACTATCTACATGGCCTTTTCATGCATGTGAACTGCGCTGACCGGTGTTGGAGACCGTGTGTGGGTGTTGGTGTTGGTTTGGTGGAAGTGCAGAAATGTTGGTGTGAGTGTAAGTTGCTGTTTTGGCTTTCATCAGGCCACTGGTTCACCAAGGTGGTCCCAGGAAAAATTTATCGAAGTGATAAGATAATAGACTGGTAAACTTGGAAGAAAATTGATAAAAAAGATCGAAAGAAAAATTATTGTGACGTTTTTGAGGTCGGTAGGTTAGATAACATACAAAGGATAAGTTTTAGAAATGCCAAAAATCAGAACTGGCAACACCTGCATAAGGTATATCTGAAAATGTTGTGGCTGTGACCTCCCTGTTCACCGCATTTGGAAAACAACTCCGATTTCTCACCCTAGGGGAAAATCAGTGCCGGATCCATACAATGCAGGCAACAAACAAGCAAGCAAAAGCAGGCAATGGTGACATTGCAGTGCAATTGATTGCAGTGCATAGAAGTCTTGTTGGGGCAGCCAATATCAGATATATATGAAAGGAGAGCTCTCACGAAAAGTCCAAAAAAAAATCTCGACTGTAGCAGTTGCGTACAGCACAAATAAGACGGTCTGCATATATATCAAGCTGCCTGGGCAGCCATACATATAAGCCTTTAGAAGCACTGTCGAGCTCAGGTGTTATTGGGTGGTTTAATCAAACTTCTTTCGCAATACATCATTGTAACGAAGTTGTACTCAAAATCATCGGATTCTTCGTCTATGATGTCCTGTCGAGAGGTATTGCTGTCGTGGAGTATTCGGCATCTTTGAGAATCGAACCATAGGGACTGCAATTGTTCTCCGTGTTGAGACACGATCGTTTGGAGACTGACGATGTGGTAGTGAAGGTCGCATAGTGAGTCGAAGTCCCTGTCACGAGCATGCACGATAGTCTTGCGTTCTCTTCTCTCATGTTTCTTGCGAATTTCTCTGGCCTGATTTAAGGTAGTCCATATTTTTCGCTGTACTTCATTACTGGCCTTGTTGAAGAGTTCTTGGAGGTCCGACATGTCCTTGCCTTGTTGCTTAATAATAAAGTCCCTGTTGAATTCCTCATTCGACAGTTGTAGCTCAATCGATCTCTTGATGAATTCAGATGCTTCGTGATCCTCTTGGTTACCGGATGGGTCTTGGTACGAAGTTGGAGTTGTTTCTCTGTCATCGGCTTGACAATTAGAGAACGGCTCGGCTTCGCTGTAGTCACCCCATTTGAGTTGGCGGTCGCAGGCTGCTGTTTTGGTACTGGAGATAGGGTTGTTGTACTCGGTTTCGCTGTAGTCCTCCCTTGTAGGCTGGCGGTTGTAGGCGACTGCTTTGGTACTCAGGGTAGAGCTGTTGAGCTCAATTTGCGCTGGCGACGTGGACCTTGAGACGTGCGGATTACATACCTTTGTTACGGGTTGCACGGCGTCGAGCCTTTCGAATTGCGACTTTCCGTTTGTGGTATTCTTGGACATTTTGTGTGCACGGACTTCGGCGTAGTTCTTCGGAGACTCGTTTTTCGGCAGAATTTGGCGCACACATTCTTGTAGTTCATTGTATTCATTAGAGGGCCGCTCGCAACTTCTGGCGTTCTCGTCGTATTCTTCTGTTTGCGTTTGAGCTTCAGTTTGAGCATTTTCGTGTCGAAACCAGCAGCGCTGTTGTAGATTAAAAAGGCAACTTGCACCATTCTTGCACGGTACGGAAGCACGGTAGGGAAAGCTTTGGACTGTGAAACGGCGCGTGGGTCTGTATGAGCGTAGAAAGCAGCGTAGAACGTAAATTTCATGTACTGACAGAGGTTGTGGACCAATCTTTTCGAACTGCGGCGGTAAGGAACTTTGATCTTGCGCCATATTTGATAGCTCTGCAGCTGGCGTTTGGCATCTGGTGCAGCTGGCAGCTGGCGCTAGAAGGCTCTGACCAGGCTCCAGATCGGTGCGGCAAATATTAACAGTCATGATGCGAAAAGAAAAATCGAAAAAAAATAGACACTCAGAAAGTGAAGAGTGCGTTAGCTTTTGGCCTGTAGCAAAAATGGGCGTTTTGTATGCCCTTAGCACACTTGGCCACCCCTCCCCTCTAGTAGGTAGGGCTTTTGCCGTCTTCCCCCAAGGATAGGCGCCAGCACAGAAATTGGGCGCCATAGGAGTGGTGATAGTACCTGATTAGGAGCTTCGGTCCGACGTTAGCGAAGCCCGGTCTCCGGGAGCCACGCCGGGGAGAGAAGTGAGACACACACAGACATACGTAGCACACATAGGGGTATGGTAAACCCTGTAAGGAAGGGTAGAACCCCATGGGTCTGGACCCGTCAGGGGTCCTAACTGTGGGCTCGCTTGTCCCCGAGGAGGGAAGACACACCTTGCCTCATAACACCTTGCTTGTCATTCCCCCCTGGTGTAGTAAGCCACCGTTCTTCGTTGGCTCCCCAAGGTCATTACATCAGGGCAGTCCCCATGCAACACATGGTCAACAAGGCATACACTCGCTGGGTGGCTGCAATCCTGATAAGCTGCCACCTGGCCCACGCTGGAAACCATAGGCATGGGTCTGCAGGGCACAGACAGGGTCAGTGCAGTGCTCAGTGCACCTGTCAGTAGACTGACACAGGGAAATTAGTTTCGCTTTTTACGCTGGGACATAGTCTCAGCACGGGTCAGGAGCTGTCCCTCGTTGTTCTCAAGAGGTAGGAGCGGAAGATAGGGTTGATACTCCCGTCTGGTTGTATGAAGGCTGACATAGGTTCCCAGGTCGCCTCAGATAACCCATTGCCATCCCACAGGGTTAGGAATTTCCAGCCCTGTTTATACTCGTGGCGAGCAATACCTGCAACCACGTAGTAACCATCGACTGCCATCTCATCGGCAGTCATCTCTTCGAGTTCGTCTGCCTCCTCTGGACTGGCAGCGTTCTCTAGGTCTATACGCTCGACCTCACTGTCGCTGAGGCGCCACTCATCCCAAGACAAGTCGTCAGGGGAGTGATAGTGCCTCAACTGTTTAGGTGCACACAGCAGTTCACCACCTAGACGTGGACTGCACCTGACATGGATCCTGGATCCATCTATCCTGATGATACGATAGGGTCCAAAATAAGGGTCCTGTAGGCAGTTACGTGGCCAGGAGGGTAGGCGTGAATGGTGTACCAAAACAAGGTCAGCAACCTTGAAGCTGGCAGGTCGCCGTAGGCGGTTCTGTCGGCTCAGTTCACGGTCACGAATGTGTCTCAGGTTAGTCCCAGCCTGGTTAGCCAGAGACTGCTTGTGTTCCAGCCAATCTCCCACAGGGCTTTTGAAGTCCTCAGGAAAGGGGGTTTTGAAGAACCAAGCAGGCCGTCCCCCATGGAACAGTTCGTGGGGGGTGAAACCCGTAGAAGAGCTCCGCTGTGAGTTCATGGTCAGCACTGCCCAGGGCACCAGGCGTACCCAGTCCTTGGTACGTTCCTGCTTCATCAGGATTCTTAAGTTTTGCTCCACCACACGGTTCTGTCTCTCACAGAGAGGGTTAGACGTGTGGGTATAGGGCACACCTGTGGTTACCTCCACGTTGAGGGCATTTAGCACTCGTTTGTACCACCCAGTGTCACTGCGGAAGCGTACAGCCTCATCTGAGTGCACCTGCTTAGGTGCTCCATAGGGTCCGAACCATTGTTCGACCAACATTTTCACAGTCTGCTCACCTGTGATTTTCTTATTGCAAGGGAACACACGGGTGAAGCGAGATAGGCCACAGGTGACCACTAGGCAACTATCATAGCCGCCGAAGGATGGTAGGCCGTGGATGAAATCCACGTAGAGAAGAGAGTTAGCACAATAGGGTATGGGTAAGCTGGAGATCAGGCCCCTATCCCTACTGTCGCTCTGCTTGCTGGCATGACAGCCACAAGCATCCACAATGGTCTGCATACGCGACCTCAGTTCAGTCAGGGTTAGACTAGAGTAGAAACACTCACGGAAGAAGTCCACTGAGCGATTAGCGCCAGTGTAACCAGAACTGAGATCGGACCACTGTAGGCACCCATCCAGTCGTGCCTCAGGCACCACAATTCGGTCCTCGTAGAAGAGGTACTGATTGTTTTTATACCACTGGTGCCCGTCAATGACACGGGGTTCGAGACCAGTGCTGAGGGTTTGGAGAATTTCTTCATACTCTGACTGATAGTCGGTTAGACTCCAACCCTCCAGGGTTTCCAGCAGTGCGCATGGACAGGTCAAGCTGGACATCCATACGCTGGAAAGCCTCTCTGGCGAGCGCCTCAGAGCTCTCACCAATAAGCGCATCGAAGTTGTTGCGCGATATATAGTCAGACAGTTCATTCTTTATCCCGGGGATATGATGCACTGTCAGCCTGAACTGGCTCAGGTAAGTCCAGCACCGTTTTAGCTTTGCTTTCTCTGGTGGTGGGCCCTTCTGAAAAGACTTCACAGGCTCCTGGTCACACTGCCAGACAATAGGGTTAGATCCCAGGAGTCGGGACTGTGACGAAAGCACCAACATACCGGCCAGGAGTTCCTGGTCATAGGTGCTGTAATTGGAACGCGCTTGGTTCCATTTCCAATTCCAGTGTCCCAGTGGCACCAGTCGCCACTCACTAGTAGGATAGTCATGTTTCAACGAACCATCATGGTTCAGTCCACTGGTACGATAATGGCAGTGGGTTAGTTCAGCGGGGTTAAGCTCCTGCCATTGGTAGATCGTACCCCCCCCCCTACATCACTGGCATCAGTGATCAGGACTATCTCGCCCTCAGGGCGGGGTACTCCCAGGCAGTTGGAGGAGGCAATCTTCTTCTTCAACTCCTGGAAACACTCTTCCTCTCTGGTGGTCCACCTCCAGGGAGTAGTTTTCTTGATTAGGTCAGTGAGGGGGGCAGAGGAGTAAGTAAAATTGTGGATGTGACGCCGATAGAAATCACAGGCGCCCACAAAACTCCTCACGTCGTGTAGACCCTTCTTAGGGTCATCGCAAATCTGCATGTCCTGTAGGGGCTGCATCTTAGACGCGGCTGGTTTCCACCAACCATACCCCACGTCGAAACCCAAATACTCCATCTCTTCTTTCATAAACTCACACTTTTCGAGTTTGATTCGGAGATGGCTTTCTTGACAGACAATGAAAAATTCCCGGAGGAGAAGGACATGGTCCTCTTTGGTATTAGTACCCAAACTCACGTCGTCGATGTGAGCCTCCATTTCTGCACCCCGAGAATTCAACTCCTGTACTAGAGGCCTGCGCCTCAGTATGTACAAAATTTTGTTCATGAGCTCCTGGAAGAGCGCTGGGGCATTAGCCACCCCCAAAGGCATAACCTTCCACTTAAAGACACGGCCCTTAGGGGTTATAAAAGCCAGCAGCTCCTGAGCTGCGGCGGTTAGGTCCACCTGCCAGAAACCAGAGCGTTTGTCCATTTTGGTCTTGTACCTGCATTTGGCAATACGCTCCAGGGTATTTTCCATGTTAGGAATACTCCCTGAGTGGTTCTGGGTTTTCTTGTTGACCTCACCATAGTCTACAACCAGTCGTAGGGCAGTCGACCCTGGTTTGGCAACCAGGAAACAGGGACTGCAGTGATGGGGGTAGTCCCCCTGCTTATATTCTTCAACGAGGCCAGCATCAATACATTCTTGAATCAGGCACTCGATTTCTTCAACCTGTTCCTGTGGAGCGGGATAGGGACGACGCCTCACTCGCGTCTTTTCAAATTCAGGTTTCAGTTTCAGGTCCATCTGGACCAGTTTTTTACAAGAGAGGGGAGGCGGCAAGGCGCCGAACACCTCCTCATAGGTTATCAGCAGTTTCTTCAGGCGGGGGTCAAGGTTAACACCTATGATTTTATGAAGTCGCCAGATCCCAAAATTATTGTCGCAGCGGATGCCAAAAAACCAACAGAAACTGTCGCCGCGCGCGCATTTTCACTCGCCGAGAGCAATTTTTGGCTCAGAAATCTGAAAATACGCGATTACGAAGCGCTTTTTGCGCGTACAATCGAAGATACCAACCACCCGCACCTTTTCAATCACGATACCCCGCTCGGAACTGCTCCCAAGTCTCGTAAACGGTCAATTACCTCCCAAAAAGCCACAATTTGGCCTTTTTTTGCCATTTTTCCGTCGGAAAACACATTCTATCTTGTTCCGAGAGGCTGCGGATCAATCAAAGGTGTTCCGTGGAACCACTTGACGATTTCCAAAACATAGCAACATCCACCAAGCCATCAAGCTCTCGTAACGTGCCAATCTACCCCCATTTTTGGCCCAAAATGCCACATTTTGGCCTTTTTTCACCACTCTTTCATCATAAAACACATTCTATCTCTTTCTAAGAGGTTGCGGATCAATCAAAGGTGTTTAATGGAACCACTTGACGATTTCCAAAACATAGCAACATCCACCAAGCCATCAAGCTCTCGTAACGTGCGAATCTACCCCCATTTTTGGCCCAAAATGCCACATTTTGGCCTTTTTTCACCACTCTTTCATCATAAAACACATTCTATCTCTTTCTAAGAGGCTGCGGATCAATCAAAGGTGTTCCATGGAACCACTTGACGATTTCCAAAACATACAAACATCCACCAAGCCATCTACCTCTCGTGACATGCGAGTATACCCCCATTTTTCGCCAAAACTGCCATATTTCAGCCTTTTTTTGCATGGTTAGGGTCATAATATTTGGTCAATGTTGTTGCGAGAGTCCGCGAATCTTTCTATTGTGTTCCATGGAACCACTTGATGACGAGGATGTGGGTTAGGCAAATATTGGTACAATTTCCTCTCCTATATTGAAGATTATGACGCGGACGGTGCCAAAAACAGCCATGTTTGGGGGTAGTGATGTGTCCCATGCCCAGCTGCTATGTCTTGTCACGTGCCAACTTGTTGTGTCGCAGGGAGGGTTTCCATACGATGTGTTGCATGTCACACTAGGTAGGTACTCAATCCTTTAAAGTGCCATTGTTATGATATGACGAAGAGCAAGCCCCGCGTGGGCCGTCCCCGATTGGCCAATCCGTCGCTGAAGACCTTGAGGAACAGAGCTAGTGCCGCAAATGCAAACCTTAAAAGGGCACTTCCCCAGTTGGTGACTAATGCCAAAGCTCGGAATCAAAAACGTGTCAAAAATCGACAACGTGCGGAGAAAAACCCTCCCCCAGAGGTTATTGTACGCTCCTTATTGGCAAAGCATGCGGGCAAATCGACATGGAAGCAGTTTATCGATACCAAGCAGGATATCAGCGACGATCAACATCTAGGCATTTACCGCAACAAGGTTACTCGCTTGGCCAAAAGCTTAAGGGCCAATGTTGGTGGCGTGGTGTTCACGCGGCGATCGAGCCGACTCGACCCATGGAAGGCCATCCCTCTCTACTTGCAAATAGCGAACCGCGACCACTTGCACCATGAAGGTACATACAAACGCAGCATAAACATCTTCATTGATGGTTGCGAGGTGGCGTGTTACAAACCCGCTGGTGTGGTTACTCTATCTCTTACTCTACCAACGTTACGGGTTCCACATCAAGTTAGTGCTGTGCTTCGCCTGTGTCATTGGATGGGCACCGAAGAACCTAACGAGTTGAAGCTGCGGCTACGTAATCTGAAGCTAAAGGAAGTATTGACTGACGCTCAAAAGGGTGCATTTGATGGGCATAGGTATCGAATCACCATGAACTTGGATTGGAGCCTTCTAACAAAAATCTTGTGTTGGGAGCAGAGTGGTCACGAGAAAGCATGCTGGGCCTGTGTTGCGCTCCGGCGGCATTGGATGTATTGTGACTACATGAAACAACCACAAAGGCCATTGGAATCCTTCTTTGGTGGCGTATTGGGCTTTTTCTTGTCCCTCTTTGAGACAATTGACGATATCATCTATGACGTCGTCCATTGTCTTGCATTGGTACTCCGCAACATGTTGTTGCACGCTTTGGATATATGGGTGCAAGATATGAGCGCTAAGTACCCACACCTTGTTGATCCGGGATTGTTGGGTCGTTTGCGGGATGTGTACAACAAGCATCTCGAACGGTGTCCGTATAGACCTCCGGACAAGCGCGGCCCTGAGTACAAAGGTTGGTCTCCTGGAGGAAATACGTCGTCCAGTGTTGTCTGTTGTCTGTTGTCTGTTGTCTGTTGCCTGTCGTCAGTTGAACGTCGTCGTCCAGTCGTGACTAGCTCTATTCCTGCGATTCATTCAGAGTTCCTTCAGACGTGGAATCTTGGGGGTGTCCGAGTGCATGTTCCAATTTGCTGATGTGTTGCACGTCTCAGGAGTAAGAAAGTTCATACAGACCAATTTCTGGATCGAATTCAATCAGCATTCTGCATCCTGCGATTCATTCAGAGTTCCTTGAGACATGGAATCTTGGGGGTGTCCGAGTTGATCAGCTTTGCCTTCGCCAATGTCAGCTTTGACTCCATTTGTCCATTGGCGGCATGTTCCAATTTGCTGATGTGTTGCACGTCTCAGGAGTAAGAAAGTTCATACAGACCAATTTCTGGATCGAATTCAATCAGCATTCTGCATCCTGCGATTCATTCAGAGTTCCTTGAGACATGGAATCTTGGGGGTGTCCGAGTTGATCAGCTTTGCCTTCGCCAATGTCAGCTTTGACTCCATTTGTCCATTGGCGGCATGTTCCAATTTGCTGATGTGTTGCACGTCTCCGATGAGTTTGTTTGTGCGCCTGTTGTATCTGTGTCAAATGGGAAGGATACATGTTGCAATTTGCTGATGTGTTGCACGTCTCAAGAGTAAGAAATTTCTGGAGCCCGTCTTCGCCAAAATTTGACATTTTTCGTCAAAAATGGGCCAAAAAAGGCCATTTTTTTGCCAAAAATAGGTTTTTTGCCCTGTTGTGGACTGGCAACGACCCCCCCCCCCCTATTTTGAGGGTGCCCAATACAAAAGAACACGTCTCAGGAACAAACAAGTTCATACTGACCAATTTCTGGAGCCCGTCTTCGCCAAAATTTGACATTTTTCGTCAAAAATGGGCCAAAAAAGGCCATTTTTTTGCCAAAAATAGGTTTTTTGCCCTGTCGTGGACTGGCAACGACCCCCCCCCCCTATTTTGAGGGTGCCCAATACAAAAAAACACGTCTCAGGAACAAACAAGTTCATACTGACCAATTTCTGGAGCCCGTCTTCGCCAAAATTTGACATTTTTCGTCAAAAATGGGCCAAAAAAGGCCATTTTTTTGCCAAAAATAGGTTTTTTGCCCTGTCGTGGACTGGCAACGACCCCCCCCCCCTATTTTGAGGGTGCCCAATACAAAAAAACACGTCTCAGGAACGAACAAGTTCATACTGACCAATTTCTGGAGCCCGTCTTCGCCAAAATTTGACATTTTTCGTCAAAAATGGGCCAAAAAAGGCCATTTTTTTGGCCAAAAATAGGTTTTTTTTGCCCTGTGATGGACTGGCAACGACCCCCCCCCCTATTTTGAGGGTGCCCGATACAAGAAAAAACGTCCCAGGAGCAAACAACCTCATAAAGACCAATTTCTGCAGCCCGTCTTCGCCAAAATTTGACATTTTTCGTCAAAAATGGGCCAAAAAAAGGCCATTTTTTGGCCGAAAATAGGTTTTTTTGCTCCGTGGGGGACTGGCAACGACCTCCCCCCCCTATTTTGAGGGTGCCCAATACAAAAAAACACTTCTTAGCATCAAGAAAAGTCATACAGACCAATTTCTGCAGCCTGTCTTCGCCAAAATCTGCCATTTTTTGTCAAAAATGTGCCAAAATTTGCCATTTTTTGGCCCGAAACAGGTTTTTTCGCCCTGGCGGGGACTTCCAAGACCCCCCCCCCTATTTCAAGGGTGCCCGATGCAACAAAAACGCGTCACAGGAGCAAAGGAATGCACATGGACCAGTTTTGGCAGCCTCTCTCCGCCAAAATGTCACATTTTTCGTCAAAAATCAGCCAAAATTAATTTTGGGATGAGCCTGCTTCATAAAATCATAGGTGAAGACTCTCGAGTTTCTGAAGGAAATCCTCCTCAGCATGGAGGTTGCTCTTTCCATGTTCTTTCTTTTTCTGCCGATCAGCAGTTTCGGCAGGCACAGAACCATCGTCCCACTCAGGGGGACATTGCTGACCATAGTGCAGAGAATACACTAGAGGTATCTCAGGATCAGGCAGCGTATAGGACTCATTGTCCTCCTCAGACCAGATGGAGGATTTCCAGGTCTGTCTGAGGTATTGCAGCCGCTCTTGGCGCTCAATACCTTCGGCCTTCAGGTACAACAGCCGCCGGAGTTCCTGAGTGTCATGCTCAGACAATGGCATGTTATTAGCAGCAGGCCGCGCCAGAGCATCAGCACTCCGGGCCACGGGTTGACCTGTGTGCATAGGCTGCATGTGTAGCACTGGCTTCCCAACATGGGAAGCGGGTTCAGAGGTTGACTCTAGATCTACCTCCTCTAGCAACAGCTGGGATAGGAAGGCACTATGTTTTGGGTCAACACAGCTGGGATCAACAGGAGGAATAGTGCTGGCGATCTCAGACAGTTGGTCGTCAGCATCCTCTTTTACAGCTGCAGGTACCAGATAGTCATCGGGAGACTCACACCCTGTAAGTGTGGCAGATAGGTGCTCAGGAGATCGATTTTTGAGATCAAAAAGGGTTAGGCCACAATTTTCGGCCATGACCTCTTTCAGTAGCACCTGGTCTAGGTCACACAGGGGTACAGGATTGAGAGATCCATCGACGATGGACAGGAAACTGGCCCACTCAGGGGCCTGCATAGCTGTGTCTGAGTCCTCAGGCACATAGATGGGGCCGTCGGGGAGTTGCACTCTTCCCACGGTCATTCGATCTAGCATACAGCGCCAGTAAGCATGTTCACTAGAGCAGCCCCAGTCAGGGGTGCACATGACAACCCTTCCTCCCTTATAAGCGATTTTGGTTAGAACCTTCGCGAGCAGGGAGAAGGGAGGGTTAGCATACGCTAGGCCCATTGCCTTCCAGAAGAAACGGAAAGCATCGTTCAATTGTTTCGAGCAGTACAACTGCATGATGTGCTCTTGTTGGCTCGCAAACAATTCCACCTGGATCTCATCCAGGTTTACCTGCAGGGCCGCCAGTCCATTTTCAAGAACGTGACGGGCCAATTGGTAGTTTTCAGTACGATAGTTAGTCTTGGATGCGTAGCGCAGACCAGACTCTTTTCGTCCTGACAGCTCCAAAGGTACGGAGAATAGCCCACTGCCAAAGTCGCAGTGCAAAGAATAGGGGCGCTGGAGAGACAGCATTTTTACCTGGGGGTTTCTTCGTAGGAAGTCTGTACCAATGACAATGTCAAAGGCGTCGGTGTCCAGCACTCTGCAGTGTTGGGTTACGGTTTCGTCGCCCAGGCATATAGTCACATCGACCCCCCCCAAGGAATGGATGGTACGCCCATCCCCTACTCTTATGGCCACGGTCTTAGTTTTCTTGAAAGTCTTTAGCAGGCGCCGGTCCACTATGGAAAGTGTTGCACCGGTGTCAAGCACCGCTCGAAAAACTTGATCCCCCATTTTTACGAGGATCCAGAAAACCAAGTCCTCCTCTTCGGAGCCGCCCCCCTACTCCTCATCAGGGAACTTGACATCCACCCCTGCGGCAATGAGGGACCTGGCCATCCACGCCAAGCGCCTCTTCTTGGAGTTATTCATCTCAGGGGTAGCGTTATCCCCCTGGGGGCGCTTCTTAGGATCACCTGCGGCAGGAGCGGGTGTAGCAGCAGGAGTGGGTGTAGCAACGGGCGCTGATGAGCGCCTCTGGGGGTTAGGGGGTCCATTTTTGCCACCCCCCTTGCCACCTCCTTTACCACCTTTATCCCCATTTGGGGGGATTTCTTGTGGGTGTTTGGGTCTTCTGGCGTTCTGCCTCCTGACGCTTGAGTTTGTCACTCTCGCGTTTCTTTATGTGGCATTCGTCCTCGTAGTGACAACGTTTGCCACAATAGCCACAGGTGATGGTACACCTGAAATGGTCCTGATGGGTCACAGGTTTCCCATCCCTGGTATGCTGCTGTCGTTTCATCTGCAGCATACAGCTACTGCGGTGATCGCAGTCAGAGGCATGACAAGGCCCCCCCTTGTCATTGACAGGTTTGCAGTAGAACAGAGGGGGTGTACCTGCATCAGGATTAACCTCATTCATGGCACGTAGGTTATCCCTCCCTTTACCACCTCCCTGGTTGGCGTTAGTGGGATTTTTAGGCCCTTTCCCTTCGCCACGTTCGGGGGTAGGGGTACCAACTTGACCCAAGTGCTTCTTGAGGAATTTCTCCATGTGGGAGTCATTCTCCCTCTCAAGAGCCAGCTCAATCAAGAGGTCCACCAGTTCATCGTACGAGTGGGTCGGGCTCTTCCTCTCAGAGGTAGAGCGGCAATCATCCCATGTACGTTGGGAGATCTTACTCATGAGCCACAGGTGGGGCTCAGTGGCTCCGTAGGAGCCCACATTCATCCGCGAAAACAGATACTCCAAGTCGCACACGTATTCAGAGATTCGCGCAGCGGAAGGAAACTCAGGGAGCATAGGTAGCTCCTCTATCTGTGTGCGCACACTGAGGTCAGTCTCATAGACTGGGAATGTTTTCTCCAACCTCAGGAGTACCTCTGCCCAGGTGGAACAGGTTTTCACAATCTGTTTCACCTGTTTTTGCAAAAATTTCTTTTTGCATTAGCGTTTCAGCAGTGAGCATTTGGTGGCCACATCCACATGGGATTGGCCAGTCAGCAAAAGGAACTCAGCAAATTCTTCTGCCCATTTGGGCACATTTTTGGGGTCGAACCCCGGCAGTTCCAGCTGGATGTTCGCCTGGGCAATAGGTCTGCCCGTCTTCCCACCCCCCGGTGTTAGGCCTGAAGGCGATACGCCGGCAAGAGGTACCAGGGCTGACAGCCCTCTTTTCTCAGTCTCTGTGACAGGCACGTCCTGTAGTTCAGCCATGGGAACTGTCCTGGCACGGGGGTGAAAGGGGCTGGGGCATGTGACCTTAGGCAACAGCCTTGAGACCCTTGATCTCTTAATATCTTTGGCCAGGGTACTCAGTCCGGGAGAGGGGGAGGACAACTCTGGCTTGGGTAAGGGTTCTGCAATACCCAGTTTCGCCTTAATGGCCTCCGATAGGGCCGTCACGTCTGGATCTTCTGATCCAGACAGAAGTTTGGCCAACAGTTCGGGCGTATGATCCACGGCACCGTAGGTTGGCCTTGGATGATGTTGTTCCTCAACTCGAGTCGGGCCCACTTCGGGAGCACTTGGGGTTGGACAACATGCTCCTGGATACTCGGGTCTCGGTCGTACTGGCAGGGATGCTGTCTCGGCTCTGTCGGACGGCGGGCCAGAGTGCGTGTAGGACCCTAGGTTTGTACGTGGTCTGGATCCGTGTACTGCCAATGTCTCCTCCCAATCTTCTCCACGAATGGATTTGTAGTATTCCTCATCGAGGATGTATTCATCCATCTTCTTCCTCAGCTCCTCGTATTCCTCAGGGCCTCCAATCGCTGGTGAGGATGATGCTGGACAGGCGGATCGGGAAACTGAGGCTGCTACGCACCTGTGGAGATGAGAGAGGCTGTCTCCACCGTGGGCCGCTAAGGCCTCGGTGGTAAGGATTGTGTTTTCTTCCGCCCTTCTGCGTTCTGGATCTCCTTGGGACCCAGATGCGCCATTGAGATGTGGAGCTCGGTAAGGTGGTTCACTCATAGGGTGGGCCATGCTGCCCATTTGTACTTGGTGTAACTGGCCTTTACTTCAGCAAACAAGCACGAACTCAAACTCCAGAAATCATCACTAGCCAATTAGTACCCAAATTGGCGAATCCCTTTGTACGGGGTCATGTCATATCTACACAACAATGATATCAATAATAAAACACATACAAACAGGTACAAATACACATGAAATCTCATCATTCGTAATCTCGGTTTAATCTTTATCTGCACTCACGTGCGACCTACATTCTGCAACTATCGCGACTGCAAGCGCTGCAACTCATTTCCATTACACTCCCCTCCTAAGACCTGACATACACCTATGGAGGGGTCTGAAAATCATCAAATCTTATGGGGATGAGTTGCTGTGCCATATATAATCTGTTGGGTGCCTCAATGCAATCTGCAATTGGTTCAAATACACCATGGGGTTAGTCACCATGACCCTACACACTCCCCTACCAAGCTTCAGGACCCCTGCCCCTAGCTGTCTAAGGCGGGCCTACTATGCCTCAGGGCCTAGCTGTTCAAACTGCTCTATAACATGCTTCAGTCACCTTGGCTTTCTATAGACTAGTGTGCAATGCCTCAACCCCTAGCTGTCTAGGCATGAGTGTGTATCATACAATATTTTGATAAGTTAGCTTGAGAATTGGTGTTGAGTTGTACAAAAAACTGGCAACCCATATGGCACAATAAAATGAATTACAACATCAGTGGGGGGCTTTTGTATGTTTCCAGTGGCTTGGTTTTTCCTGCTGCACCTGCACAAAATATGTTGCTCCAAAAACCCACTGCTGGATTTTTTCCAAACAGTTTTCACAAAAAAGAGCCATTGGTGGTATGGCTACTCATGCAAAAACAATGGTCCTCTGGGCGCACACCAGAGACCAAAACTGTTTCTAGGGTCCAAAAAAACAGTTTGCATGCCCCATGCGAAAAGGGCAGAGTGGCCCGGGCTCCAACCAGCGCCACTGTAACGAATTCCCTGCAATCCCTGCAAGGACCAAACACAAAGAAAGAAAAGAGCAAACTGCTTCCACACAAGCAGTGCAGAATTCCAAAGCTGGGCAAACACGCCAGCGCAAGGACTCACCAGGGTCCACTGAGTGTCTCTCCAAAAGGAGACACCCCACAAAATTAGGTGCAAAGCCAAAAAACAGGCCTGAACTCAGGAGGGTCAGCGCCAAAGGCAACTGCAGTGGCAGCGCCATCGCTGACATATATAAGCCACTGAAAAACAAACCCAAATCCCAACGATTCAAAAATCAAGCTCAAGTGTTCAACACACAAGAGGGCCTCTCACGAAAAAAGAAAGCAAGGACACACCTACTTGTGCCTCCAAACAAACAAATATGCCCGCGCCAAAGCCCACTGGAGGCTTGGCGCCATACCTAACTTTTACATTCAACTCATTGGATTACAGATTCAGGCACAAACAACAAAAAAGTAAAGCGAAGCAAAAGCGCTGGACTCAACAGCGCGCAGCTCATGTAAAAATCACGGGCTTAACTACTCGACAGCGCAAGCGCATGTACGAGCGCTCGCTTACCTTTTCTTGACTTTGCGTCCACCTCTATGACCACGACCGATGTGCACGGTTTTTTCTCTGTGGCATGGCTCCACTGCGCTCTCTCTGCCAGGAATCCCCTGCTGATGCGCACTCTCTCGTTCATGTTGAACGCGGTCTCCATCATGGCTCTGCCTCCGCGCGCTTTTGCTCTCGTGGATCTTCTGCCGTGGAGCGCTCGCTCGTTCGTGCTGCGCACTGTCTAACGCAGTCACGAAATTTTCCCAAAACTCCTTCGTTCCCTGGCTCTCACCCACGCTCTGCACCTCACAACAACCAAAACTTGCAGAGGGGAGGTTTGAAAGGACCGCACTCGCAGAAGCCGCAGCTTGGATCGCAGCCTCCTCTTCATTCTCCTGATGCACTATCGCCAGCGCTTGTGCTATGCCTCCACAACCTTTTTCCCATCGCTCCTCTTCAGTAAGGGGACGATCCAGTTGGCGAAGACGAACGCTGGCAGCATGATACCTTTGGGCCCGCAGTTGACGACGAGCCTCTTTACGCTCCTGCACGGTTGCCAAGCGCCGAATCTGGGCTAGCTCATGCTCAGCAGCGAGTCCACGAACATACACTGTTGCTGCTGGGGACAAACTGTCCATGCTCTTCGCCGTGAGGGACTGGTGTTCAAACCGGTTCTTCAGGAAACACTGTTCTGGTGATCTTTCTCGCGGAGAACATCAACTTCTTCAAGAATGTCCAGCGGCGCGGTGCAGAGCCTTGAGACGTACCTGTACTTAGGTGAACTTCGTGTACTTGAACTTGCTGAAGAACTTCAACCCCGTACCAAGATCTCGTAATCCTATCGATGATCCGGGACGCGAATTTTGTAACTGGCCTTTACTTCAGCAAACAAGCACGAACTCAAACTCCAGAAATCATCACTAGCCAATTAGTACCCAAATTGGCGAATCCCTTTGTACGGGGTCATGTCATATCTACACAACAATGATATCAATAATAAAACACATACAAACAGGTACAAATACACATGAAATCTCATCATTCGTAATCTCGGTTTAATCTTTATCTGCACTCACGCGCGACCTACATTCTGCAACTATCGCGACTGCAAGCGCTGCAACTCATTTCCATTACACTTGGACAGTTCTTATGGGCCAGGTCCTGACGCTTGGAGTGGACATGTTGAACTTGTTGTTGAGCTTCGTGTGCTGCACTTCTTCTCAGGGTCGGTTCAGAAGGTCACAAGGGACTGTCTCTGCTACCGGAAAGATGTCCTTGATTTATGCCCTAGATATTTTGATGAAATCCTGCAGGTCTTGAAGTTGAAAACCCAAGCCAAAGCAGCAAGTAGAGCAAGAACAGGATGTGGATCGAATCAATGATTGGTTTTGGAATCCAGTGTAACACTGAAGGGCTGCAGATAGACAATGCAGGTTGATACACAAAGATTCAATCACAAATGGATAATACAAAAGATTTTATATGAAAACTGGTCTGACTCTGGCCTCCAAGATAGCATCAGGCACTTCATGTGCACTCTTTTGGGTGAAATGGTGCTGGTTAGGAATGTGGGGCATAGATGTCAGGCCAACACAGAAAATGACTTGGCCAAGCAACTGAATTCAGAAACAGTCAAAAAGTAGAACCACAATAAGTGGTAGAAACAATTGAGTATGGGGGTCTTGGGGTTGGAGACCACTAGGCTTAACCTCCAAGGCCTAAAGCATGAAATGCCTATTTTATTTCGGTATATCCTCCATGAAGGAAGGTACCTCCGCTCAGTTGAGTGGTAGGGGTGAACTTCATGGGGGGCTAGGGCTACAACCCTAGTAACTTTGAGAAAGTGTACCAAAGGCTTCAAAAGAGTGATAAAGATACTTAAGTTAGTCATAGCATCAACAAAAGGGTTTTAAGGGGGGCTTGGCCTGGATCAAGCCCTCCAAGAAAGACATGGCAGTGCCCTTTTCTTACTTATCATATTATCCGCCTACATTTTCTTGTAGACTGGGATTTTTTGCAAGTTGGTATCCTCATCTTCATTGTCTTCACTGTCGTGCTTGTACCTAATGGACCCCAAGGGCAAGGCCCCGGCACCGACCCCTCCATACCGCCAGGACGCACAGAAGGGATACCTGCCCTCTGTTCCCTTTCCCCATGCCGGCCCTGAGCCCTCCCGCCAGGCTCTGCGGAGCTTTCTCAAAGGGAATAGCTTAGACGGATACCACGCGCTGCAGCTTGGTATTCCGCATCATACCCCCTGAGGTCGATTCCGACCTGCAGCCACTGACCCGTCTGGCCGTACACGTCCTTCCTATTCTGCACCAAAATCACCTCCCACTTACCACCCACAAACACCATTTCTACGACACCCTCAGGAACAGCCCCCTCGAACTCGTAACAAAACCAGGGAGGGTAAACGCCTGCAAGTCGCGACCCAGCCGTGATGAAGTCGCCCCCCAAAGAATTCTGGTCACCCCAGACCGTGGTCAACGGCCTGACAAACCTCCCCTTCCGCCAGTCCATTTTGAAACAACAGGTCCGGCTTTCAACCTGTGTCAAGTGCGGCCCCCCCAATCTCGGACCACAGCAGATGCCCTCTGTCCCCCTTCCTGACAATAAACGGCCCCCCATCAACATGGGTCACGGTGGCCTGGCTGGGGTAGGTCACATTCGAAGAAAAATACTGGCGACCCACCAGGGACCCGTCATCAGCATAAAGTTGCCCTGCAGGCAGCGCAGACGCGCTGGGAAGAATGTTCTGGGTGGTTAGAACAGCAGGTGCAGCAGGTTCATCAGGGTCAGCAGCATCAGCAGGTGGAAGCGAAGGGGGCAACGGGTAATCTACGCCATAGAACATGGCCATCTCGGTACCCGCCTTCACCTCCCGCCGGGTGTAAACCCTGGGGGTACCGTCATCCAGGTGGATGATCACGTCGCAATCCTCCAGGCGAGGGCCAGCGTTGACACGGCTCAGAATATTCCCCCTTCAGCATCTCCTTCTACCCCCGTCCACCCAAACCCCCCTCCCAGTCTTTGAATCTGCCCCCCCGCCCTTGATGCACAAAACCTTATCCCCCCTACCCGTCAGGCAACCCGGTGCCGTCCCTTCAATCCTTTCCCCCTTGGGCTCCCCCAGGCAGGTGTCCGCCTCAATATCCACCTTCATTTTCGGCCCCAGGCCTTCCGCAATTGTGGACTCCACGGTCTCGAGGTGCTTCCCCATAACAAAATGCGGCTGCTCCACCACCGCCCGTTGCCCCTCCTCCTCCCCCGCCCCCGTGTCCGTGGCTTGACCCCTCGTTGTTACCCCCTCCGGTTGCTTGGCCTCCGCCGCCCCCGTGTCCCTCACTCGGCGTTTCGTTGTGCTTCGGCTCCTCGTTGTGATCCCCTTCGGTTGCTTGGCAACCCCCCCGCCAGCCGCTTCTGCCCCCTTCCGCCCACCCTCCGCCTCCGCAGTCTCGGTGTCCTTCTCCTTCCCCTTTTCCTCCTCCGTTTTCTTTGCCTTCTCCTCCTCCTCCTCCTCCATCAACACGTCGGTCGGGGTTGGGGTGACCACCGGCGACTGGGGCCCGGGGCTGGGCGAGCCTTCTCCAAGAAGCTGGCGTTCAGGACTTGGGCTTGGGCTGCGCTCCTTCTCATTGGCCCATTTCTCCGCGGGCTCCTCTCCCCTTTCCCTCTTGCCGAGAACTGAATACAAACAGCAAGGATCAGAGTTAAATTCTCAAGAGGCACAGCAGCAGAAAAAAAAACTTACGCATGCAATTACATACCAAGGGCTCTCACATCCCCTCGGTGCAGGTCCCAGGACGCCCTCCTCTTCTTCTCCCGCTGCGGCTTCTCCCTGTGCCGCGCCGTCCTCCACCAATCCTCCCCCTTGTCCAACTCCCACCTCCGCAGCAGCTCGGCCGCCAGGTCCTGCGTCGTCTCCGACACTGGACTCCCAGGACCTATAGGTGCAGGGATATGGTTTCGTTTATGAGGCTCTTTGTGAATCAGTAATTAGGGGGTAGCCTATCGAGGTTGATCATCAGTGGTGTTGTGCAATCAGTGGCAAATCCGCTTCTGCCCCTTCAACCTCCGCTTCTGCTCCTTCTTTGCCCTCACCCGCTGCTTCCTCCACTCCAGCTTCCGCTGCACCTGGATCAGAGGATGTGCGTTCTATTGCAAGGACCAGCCTAGCAATGTCGTGCATCAGGGGCTGTAAATCAATAGTCAGGGGGTAGCCTATCGAGGTTGATCATCAGTGGTGTTGTGCAATCAGTGGCAAACCTGCTTCTGCCCCTTCACCCTCCGCGTCTGCTCCTTTTTCGCCCTCCCCCGCTGCTTCCTCCACTCCGGCTTCCGCTGCACCTGGATCAGAGGATGTGCGTTCTATTGCAAGGACCAGCCTAGCAATGTCGTGCATCAAGGGCGGAAAATCAATGGTCAGGAGGTAGCCTATCGAGGTTGATCATCAGTGGTGTTGTGCAATCAGTGGCAAACCTGCTTCTGCCCCTTCACCCTCCGCTTCTGCTCCTTCTTCGCCCTCCCCCGCTGCTTCCTCCACTCCGGCTTCCGCTGCACCTGGATCAGAGGATGTGCGTTCTATTGCAAGGACCAGCCTAGCAATGTCGTGCATCAAGGGCGGAAAATCAATGGTCAGGAGGTAGCCTATCGAGGTTGATCATCAGTGGTGTTGTGCAATCAGTGGCAAACCTGCTTCTGCCCCTTCACCCTCCGCGTCTGCTCCTTTTTCGCCCTCCCCCGCTGCTTCCTCCACTCCGGCTTCCGCTGCACCTGGATCAGAGGATGTGCGTTCTATTGCAAGGACCAGCCTAGCAATGTCGTGCATCAAGGGCGGAAAATCAATGGTCAGGAGGTAGCCTATCGAGGTTGATCATCAGTGGTGTTGTGCAATCAGTGGCAAACCTGCTTCTGCCCCTTCACCCTCCGCTTCTGCTCCTTCTTCGCCCTCCCCCGCTGCTTCCTCCACTCCGGCTTCCGCTGCACCTGGATCAGAGGATGTGCGTTCTATTGCAAGGACCAGCCTAGCAATGTCGTGCATCAAGGGCGGAAAATCAATGGTCAGGAGGTAGCCTATCGAGGTTGATCATCAGTGGTGTTGTGCAATCAGTGGCAAACCTGCTTCTGCCCCTTCACCCTCTGCTTCTGCTCCTTCTTCGCCCTCCCCCGCTGCTTCCTCCACTCCGGCTTCTGCTGCACCTGGATCAGAGGATGTGCGTTCTATTGCAAGGACCAGCCTAGCAATGTCGTGCATTAGGGGCGGTAAATCAATAGTCCGGGGGTTGCCTATCAAGTTGGTGCATCAGAGGCCCCGGATAAATCGATAATCAGGGGGTAGCTTATCAAGTTCATGCATCAGAGGCCCCTGGCAAACCAATAGTCAGGGGGTAGCCTATCAAGTTCGTGCATCAGAGGCCCCCGGTAAGTCAATGGTCAGGGGGTAGCCTATCAAGTTCGTGCATTAGAGGCCCTGGGTAAACCAATAGTCAGGGGGTACCCTATCAAGTTCGTGCATCACAGGCCCCGGGTAAATCGATAGTCAGGGTATTCTATCAAATCCGTGCATCAGAGGCTCGTGGCAAATCAATAATCAGGGGGTAGCCTATCAAGTTCGTGCATCAGAGGCCCCTGGCAAATCAATAGTCAGGGGGTAGCCTATCAGGGTTGTGCATCAGAGGCCCCCGGTAAATCAATAGTCAGGAGATAGCCTATCAAGTTCGTGCATCACAGGCCTCCGGTAAATCAATAGTTACAGGCACGCCTATCAAGTTCCTGCATCAGAGGCCCCTGGCAAATCAATAGTCAGGGGGTAGCCTATCAAGTTGTGCATCAGAGGCCCCCGGTAAATCAATGGACAGAGGGTAGCCTATGAAGTTCGTGCATCAGAGGCCCCCGGTAAATCAATAGTCAGTGGGTAGCCTATCAAGTTCGTGCATCAGAGGCCCTAGGTAAACCAATAATCAGGGCCTCTGATGCACGAACTTGATAGGCTACCCCCTGACTATTGATTTGCCAGCGGCCTCTGATGCACGAACTTGATGGGCTACCTCCTGACTATTGATTTGCCAGGGGCCTCTGATGCACGAACTTGATGAGCTACCCCTTGACTATCGATTTACCGGGGGCCTCTGATGCACGAACTTGATAGGCCACCCCCTGACTATTGACTTACCAAGGGCCTCTGATGCACGAACTTGATAGGCTCCCATGGTGAGGCGTAGTAATGTAGTGTCACAATGTAGTGTCTTGCAATTCCTGGCAAACCTGCAGGGAGTTCTTGTGGCAATTCCTGCTCCGTCTCCTTGCCTCTTGCTTCCTCTCCGGCTGGTGCTGGTGCTCCTTCTGCCGCTTCTCCTCCCGCTTCTTCCGCGGCGGCGACTTCCTCCGCTGCTCCTCCTTCCGCTCCTTCCTCTGCCTCCGCTGCTGCCTCCGCCGCTGCTTCGCCCGCGGCTTGCTCCGCTTGCCCCGCACTTGTATCAAGGGATGTGCGTTGTATTGTTTGGCCAAGCCTATCAGCCTCCGGCATCCGAGGTGTTTGAAATCAGTAGCACACCTTCCGGTGCTGCCTCCACACCTTATACGTTGCCTGCTTCCGGCTCTTTTGGCTCCTCCGTCTTTGGCACTGTAGGCGACGATGGGAGGACTGCTGCTGGCATGCATCGGCGAGACGCTCGCCCAACAGTGATATATCATACCTTCCTCTTCTGCCATCTTCACTTGTTCCTCAGGACTGGCAGGCATTGTGGATACTGAAGAAGGTGTTCTAGAATCCGGGAAGGGCGGATGATCGGGAACTACATCCGTATGCAGCAGACGTACTGTTCTGTGCCAATTACGTAAAATATTCCTAAGGTCTAAGTCGCTTAGTTCTAGCGATAGAGGTGACAAATCAACCTCGCTACCGCCTAAAACAAGGAAAACGACCCACTCTGCACCACAGCACGCAAACACTGCACACGACCAACCATCTGGCTGATGTACACAGTGAAATTTCTTAAGGTTTGGGTCGGTAGAGAATGGCCATGGCTGGTGCTGGTTATGCACCTGCCAATGCCGCTTAAGAAGGTCCCACAGAACGGTTCCACGTTGTTGCCGTTTGGCAGAACCCGGACACAGAGAATCCAGAATCCACACTTCAGGGGACGAGAGCAGATGAAGAAAAACTGCCACCCACCAGTGCCCCTGCTCGCCACAGACCAAAATAAACCAATCGAGGGCAAAGCAGTTTTCCTTCTGTGGCAAGCTCTTTTTCCGCCAAAGGGTAACAGGCCAGACCCTTCGCTGGAGGCCGACTTTCCGATGGAGGAGCAAATTCATGATTTGCACTCGAATTTCAATCAAGTTATCTCTGATCCAACGGTCACCCCCCAATTATTCCGTTTGTTCACCGTTTGTCAACAAAATACCTAGGACTCTGATGCCATCTACCCCAGATGCAGGGCCCTTGGCAGGATATGGGGTGTCGTCGGCATCAATATATTCCGGGTGAGCAGGTGAGGAGGTGGAGGTTGGCTCAGGGCTAATGGGTCCGTGCAGCGCAATGGTGCCGGGGTCAGCAGCTTGCATGGGCTCCGGAGATTCCACGTCGGCCATTGATGGCCACCAAACGTGTTCACGCGGCCAAAGAGCAGGGTCATCACCTACATCTTCCCCCCGTGGTGCAACCAGGCCGTTCAATTGAGCCTCGTACAGCCGAGGGCTATCCCCAGAAAGGATGTCTTTCGCCTCATTGATTCTTTGAATGACACTGATGTCAAACCTCTGAGCCCACAGCACCAGTTTCCGATACCGTTTTTTAACGACGGCCTCATCGGCCCCACGCGGCAGACCTAGCAGTTCATGAGCCCAGGGACGGCTCATGTCAAGCTGCTCCAAAACGGGCTGGCGGGCATCGTGGGTATCCTGCCACCCTACTTGTGCCTGCACTCGGGCCCAAAGATCGGCCTTATTTCGCAAGGAGAGGAAAGAGATTGCTGTCTGGGTGAGCTCGCCCCGCTCCTCGGCCTCCTGGAGGAAAAAATCCTGCACCTTTTTTCGAAAAGGAGAGTCCCCTAAGGATGCGACCCACGTTTCCAATTTTTGGATACAGTCACGGTGTTCCATTTTCTCCGTGCACTTGTGGATCTGTCTCTTTACCTCATCCCAATCTTGGGACAGATCTATATCACCAATACTAGACGGCCATGATGAAGCCGTCGAAGATTGAGAAGGTTGTGAGGTTTGTTGGCTTTAGGTAGGCGTCAAAGTAAGAGGGGTAGAAGGGGTGAGGAGCTCTGGTGAAGAGGACGTTTGGGAGGTGAACTCGCCTAGATCCGGCATGTCCAGATTTGGGGGTGTTTGCGAAACCCCTTCGTCTTCCGCGTCGTCCACCATCACCTCTGCTTCTGGGTCAGGTATGGCCTCGGCTGCAACCGGTTGGTCTGACGGCTGGGATGGGTTAGGCTTCGGGTCAGGCTTTGGGTCAGGCTTCGCGCTTTGGGACTCATGTTTGGGTGTGGAGATGGGTGCAGAGGTTAGTACTTGGTGCCAACCCTCGGGCGTGAGTGTTTGTACCTCGGCTTGCGAGGCAAAGGAAACGCTCCGCTTCTTATGCTTTTTTTGGGCCAGGCACCCTCCCCATTAATTCCATCAGCGATGGCCCTTCCGCTGCCATGGCTGCAGCATATGCCGTTGCCTTGGCCTTCTTTTCATCGGAGATTGGTGTCTTCGGTGGCATTCTAGAAGTGCACGTCATGATCCAGGCGGATTGGGTTGAAAGCCGGTGCGTGCATCTCAACTGAGGGCTTGGGTTGTCACACACGGAACGCAAAACGTGTCAACCTGTACCAACTGCCTTCAAGCGGAAGTCCACACTCTTCTTCTCAATATGTACACACACACACACACACACACATATATATATATGTATGTATGTATGTATACAGATATATATATATGTGTGTGTGTGTGTGTGTTCGTGTGTGTGTAATGTATATGTATATATATATATATATATATGTGTGTGTGTGTGTGTGTGTCTGTATATATGTATATACATATATACATATATACATATATATATATATATATATATATATATATATATATATATATATATATATATATACTTTTTATGGTTTCCAAGCCTCAGAATCGCCCAACGAGACACGTAGACCCCCGTACCAGCGGTCACTTGGTGCAGCCGGAGGGCCGGCCAGCCCACGCACAGTGGGGGCCAACGGTGGGTCCACCACGGTCCCCGGGGCGAAAAAAATGAATTTTTCCAAAGTTGTTCCTAGACCACTTGGGATGCTCAAACAAGTGTTTTTAGGCCGTTTGGAGCCCGTGGTGGCGCGTTTTGGGCCATGGAAAATCCCAAAATGCCTTGAAAATGGGCCGTTTTGGGACCAACAATGGGTCAAAATGGGTCAAAAGCGCGTTTTTCCAAAAATGATCCCGGACCATTTATGATGCTCAAACAAGTGTTTTTAGCCCATTTTGAGCCCGTGGCGACGGTTTTTGGCTCATGGAAAATCCCAAAATGCCTTGAAAATGGGCCATTTTGGGACCAAAAAGGGGTCAAAAATTGGTGAAAAACGCGTTTTTCCAAAAGTGATCCCGGACCATTTGAGATGCTCAAACAAGTGTTTTTAGCCCGTTTTGAGCCCGTTTTGACGCAGTTTAGCCCCTTCCACCACATGTATGCACCACTTTGTGCCCTTCGCACGTACGTTAGAGCCATGTGGTGGAGCCACCTAGAGTTGGGAGAGGGGTGTAGATTGGAGGATATATATATATATATATATATATATATATATATATATATATATATGTATATATATATATATATATATATATATATATATATATATATATATATATATATATATATATTGACGCTTTCCCGTGGGGGGCTGGCCACAGGACGCTGCGGGACACGCGCAACTGAGCAGGCAGGCAAAGCACTACGCTCACAGGGGCATCAATGCGCTCATGTCATGTGACAAAGCGTTTCAGAATCCTTGCCACTCTGCAAAGAGGGAACGAAAGTATGTACAGCAACACATCAGGATATGTACACATGGGGTTAAGACTGGACTGGGGTAAGGGCATCACAGGACCATAGACACTCAGTCCCAACTCATATCCCAATCTCAGGTCCGACCCTCTCAGTGGCTGATGGGGGCGGGGGCTCAAACACAACCCATGCCTTGCTCAGTCCGGACCCTGAAACCCTGCCAATAGGGGGGGTGTCCCGCCCAGCCACAGGCGAGTTCCTGGGAACCAAGGGGCTCCAAGGCCAACCGACAGTGGCTCCCTATGCTCCCTTAATGGCAGGTCCCAACTCCACTCTGAGCCAGAGATATGGCCCCGCCATAATCACCCAGGAGTTGGTAGCTGAAAATGGGCTGTTCCAGCCCAAACTGAAATTAACTCAAAAATCCCCAAAATTGACCCCTCGTCCGGACCTGCCAGAGGTAGGGACGAGGCAACTGACCCTATGCCCTTCGAGTACGAACCCCCCGGAGCCCTCACCCAACCTGGTTCCCTCTGAGGTCCCGGCATCAAGGCAACACGGATGAGTCATGTGGGGTCATGATGCCAAAATCACCAAAATTGGCGTCATTCCCACGCGTGGCTCGCCCGGCCAAGGTAAGGCCAATGGCTCACAGGGTAGGAGGCAGGACCTAGGACTTATATCTGAGTGTACAACTTGAATCTAGGTCCGGGCTCCCTATGGGCTTAGAGAAATGGGGCCGCCAATTGACCACACGGAAGGGGGAAATTGGGGTCCCAAAATTGGGTCATTTTGGCTGCTTGAAATGAGCCAAAATTCGGCGTGCTCCCAATAGTATATCTCCACGCCGGCTTGGAGATCGGATCCGCCATTCCACACGCAATCCACCGGGAGTCCAACGGAGACTCCCATGCCATTGGCTCCCAAAGATCTCCATGCCACTCGGCGTGGTGACGGTCCCAATTGGGTCCACAAATGCCAAAATTGCAAAATTGCCCACACTCACTTTGGGCTAGCGCCTTAACGAAGGTGGCTCCGCTTCGCCCACGTGATGTGTCGACCATGGGGACCATTACCCATAACACCCATGTCATATATGGTCCATGGGTCCATGCGTCCGGCGTGCACGAGGGTTGGAACATAGTGCACGGCGGGCAGCAAAAGTGGAAAATTGCTCAAAATGGCCAAAAATGCGCACACTCATGGTTGGGGCAAATGAGGCACATGCCCGACTCGGACCGGATGTGCCATAGGATTGGTATCAAGTCATGTTGGTCCAACATATCTTTTGGGCGTCGCCCAACTCCTCCGATATTGGGAATGGCAGGGTCGCCAAGTGAGCCCATGATTTGGGATAGTCCCAAATCGCCAACATGGCGGCCACGGCATGCCAAGCCTAAGAGGAGTTATTCGCCGGGTCCAAGATATGTTGGGCACCGAAGTATGTACCCTCATATCATACTTGGGTCATGATGTCAGTTGAGCGCAACGTTGAAATACACGGTCGCCACTTGACATCATGACGGGCCAAAAACGGCAAAATTGGTACAAAGACACACAAAAGTGCCTTGAAAGGCACACAATTATATTAAAATATCTCCGGATTGGATCGTGCAATCAACTAATCCTTCTAAACACAATGACTTGACACCAATGACCTTCGATCCCACATATGTGCTCCACTTGGGGCGCCTTGAAAGGTTACGAGCGCTACTTCCCAAGTGGGCACATGAAAATATGGAAAATTGCAAAATACACACCTTGCTCCCAACGCATCGCTTCGGGATCACCACACAAGCTTCCCTTCACGAAGGTTAGGCATGCAATTGACTGTAGGGAGTATGGAGAAGGGGCTTGCACAATATGAGGTCCATTGGCGGGCTTGCCTTGGCGCGATAGACCCGCCAAATGGGCACGCAACACAACACAAGGCACATACTCCATATTGCCCAAAAAGGTGGCTCCCACCACGATATGTCATGCCCCTCCAAGGGCATAACTTTGTGTCAATCGCTCATAGGAACTCAAGGAGAGTTCCTATGCAACACCAACACTTGCGCGCTACACTCGAAAGTTATCTTAACGCACGCAATATCATGGCCAATGAGTTGTAACGCAAACTCTACCCTCTTGACCATGATCCATTACACTAGCGCGCACGTGTGGAGACGCAAGGCATATAATGCTTCCTAAATTACGTCGGGAGTATTGTGAATACATCCCACGTTTCCTTATCGTCATTGCTCGCAAGCGGCACGAGATATGACCCTCACAAGTGGCCTCACGAATCAACTTTGTTTTGCCCGTATCTCTAAGACAAATGGAGGGCAAGATAAAAGGAAAGTTGATTCGTGCATAGGGAAGCACGTAGGTCCACTCGAAGGAGGTCAAATCAAGTGCGGGGATGTCGAAGTCGAAAATCCGATTTCGACATCCTGAAAAATTCGGATTAAGGTTGCGAGTATTAATTATGAAAATTGCGGAAGCATCCATGCAGTTCCTGACGACTTTGGAGCCTTCGTGACGGATAGCGTTAAAATTAATAATTACAGTTAAACTGGCGGTTACGGTAAAGTCGCGATCCAACCGCCAGCAGTCAAAACAGTGAGTATCAGAACGGAAGCGTAAAAATTGACGGAAACAATATGAAAATAAAACCCTGTTGATTCCTGATATTCTGATACACAAATCTCCGCTGGCGGTGCATCGGTTGCCGATGCGGGGCTTTACGGCACGGAACACTTCCGTACATGGGGTTAGTGGACCGGAGACCGGTTGTATGCCGTAACCTGGCCATGGGGTTCTGGGTACCGCTTCACCCCCCTCCTTAGAGCAAACCCTGGGGGGGGCTCGATAACACCCATGCATGGCAGCGGGTACCCAGGACCCTCGTCTGAAGGGGGGGGGGTGTCACATCCTCACTTCAGTAAGTCACAGTAAGATAGGTATGCTTTTGTACAAGCTCGTAGCACATGTATAGTATCAGGTATCAAGTATCAAGTCCCGGGTCCTGGCGGCGATTGTTCGGCATCCAAAGGACCCGTTAACCCATACCAGGCGCACCGGGTGCCGGCTGCTACGGTCACCACCACAGTGGCAGTGGCATACACGGCCAACATAGGCGACACACGACGACCGAGGTGGTCCCACAAGTCGAGAGCGACCACAAAGATCCATCAGGCTACCCCAAGCTTCCCAAGGCCCGCCGACTGGGGAGAGTCCCCACGGGTCCCTCCTCGGGCGCACCATGTCCATATCCATACGACGCGAGTCCAGAGTGCCATAGTCGAACTCCTTAAGAACCCCTGATCTTAAGGGAACTCCTCCTGAAGGGATCGGGCATCAAGGCCGTCTTTTCCCTCGCCCTACTGCCCCGAAGGCCATACATGAGGGAGTCCTCATGCAGTGTGGGCGGAGGCGTCGACTCCTCAAACCACCAGTTTCCCAGGCAGACTGACCGAGGTCAGGAGCACCGGAGGCCGCCATCCGAATGCAAGTGCGTCTGCGAATCGGTAGGCTCACACTGGGACTGACAGTGGCGGACCGCTGGGAGTGTAGTCAGGCAACTGGGCTTCCCGCCTGGCGCCATCAGGATCTCCACACATCACAGCGAATAGGGCAACACGGTATCACGAGCACCCAAACAGTAGAATCTGTATTCGGGTACTGGTCCAGGCTGGACCAGGCTGTATGAACATGTACACGGCGACTCAAGGCGCCTTTGTATACGATTCGCATCCCTTCGGAGGGGAAAAACAGTCCACACTCCGGTGATGGGCTGAAGACAGCAACATACAGATGCACATATCCTGGAGGGCAGAAGAAGTAAACAATGATCGGGTAAACAGGCGTGTAAACACACTCTGGACAGAGTGCCAAACCACGCCCTGGTTAGGATAAGGCAAATGCAGGAGGGTGGACAGGATAACGCCTGAGTTCAGGCATATATAGTCTCGAGACACACGTCGACTGGTCTGGATTCCGCAGGTGCCATGGAACCAGACCACACACTCAAAAACCGCAATGCCGATGACAGCGGCATCCGTTGCGCAACGTCGTAGGGGCTTCAAGGCCCCAAGAGCTCAAAAATAGGAAGGTCCGTCGCCCTACCTGGTTTCCCAAGGATTCAGCAGGGGGGGGAGTGACGAATAGAATTGAAGAGAGGGGCCATCCTCCTCTGGATTCAGCAGGGGGGGTATATGGCCACTCCGTCACCAAAAGATGGGAGAGAGCAAGCAAGTAAGGGACGATTCGTCGGCCTCACAAGCGCTCAAAACGCATCAGGGGAGAGCTCAGGGCGCTGATCAGGCACCCCTGGCTGCAATCGCCCGGGTGAGTGCTGCCAAGTCCGAAACGTGGATCTTGGTCTTGTGCTTGCGGATGTACTCCATGAAGGGAGTATTGACCCGCGGCACGAATGAGGAGACGGGTTCCCAGGTGTCGTGGGACGGCCCATAGCCTCGCCAACGAACCTTGAACTCCAGACCTCCAGGTGCCGAGGCTTTCGGACGCTGAGCCAGGATCTTCTCGACTGTATAGTCGTCCTGCTCGGCATAGTCGTCGTCCGAGTCGGCCTCATGTTTGGCGTAGTCCAGGGACACATGTCGGCCACGGAGGTCGGGTTCCCGCACACGGAGTTGACTCTCGTGGCGCTCCCGGAACTGTCCGTGACCCACCTTGATGCGGTAGGTGTCCTCACCAATCCTGCGGACCACCTCGCCGGGTGTGAACCAGGTCTTCGTGCGGTGGGTGCCCATGGGGCGGGGTCTGATCACCCACACCGGGTCTCCCACCCTGAACTTCTGCGCTGTCGAGCTCGGGGCGGACTTCTGACGCTCAGCATGCTCCTTCTCAAGCTGCTGGCGGATGTCCCGCGCCGGTTGCTCTTGCCGCGCGAAGAACTCCTTGGCATCCATAGCCATGCCATCACATAAGGGAAGTCCCCTACCCAGGGGGTCCCTGCCAAACAGAATCTGGTGAGGTGACAAACCGCCCGGAGTGGCAGTGTCATGATGGGCCTTCAGAGCAGGCCACATCTCCTCAAACCAGTTCCGACGTGGATTGGTGATGTGGATCTTGCGCAGCTTCTCGAACAGCTGCCGTCCAGCCACTTCAGCACGGCCGTTAGACCGGCTGAGATAGGCGACGCTCTTGGCATGACGTATCCCCATGAGGGAACACATAGCCTTGAACCAGCCACCAGTAAACTGGGGCCCTCGGTCACTGCAAATGGTGCGGGGGATGTCAAAGACGGTCAGCCAATGATGAATCATCATGACTGCCACTTCCTTGGCAAGCAACCCCTTTTTGCGTGCCGGAACGGCTACAACGTAGCCGCTGTGGCGGTCCACACAGAGAACCACACAGTCAAAGGTCTCCTTGCCAATGTGCACTTCGGGCATGGAGAAGACGTCCATGGCCACGCTCTCCATGGGCTGGTCAGGAACCGGGGTCCATTGGGGTTCCCCCTTGACGTTCCGGTTGTCGGGATTGCAGGCCTGGCAGACCGAACAACCCTTCCTGACCTTCTTGATGGCGGTGTAGAGAACGATATGGTCGATCTCGAACCGGCGCTGCATGTCAAGGGCTTGCTTCTTGACCCCTGGGTGCAGCATGTGGTGGTGCCAAGCCTCGCAAAGCTCGAGCACCCGGGACTCCGGTACTAGCAGCTTACCATTTCGGTAGAGCTTGCCATCTTCCTCGGTCAGCCCCTTTGGCCACTTCTGCCCGTCGTCAGGGTCGGTCACAGCCCTATACTCGGCCGCAAAGGCCTCAGACTTGGCGTAGTCGTCGGTCCAGTCGTCCTGGAGGCAAGACTCTGGGAAGAGGTGCTTGTCGGACTCAGACCCCTCAGGGGCGAGTACTCTGACCGCTCTGCTCACCCTCGTCGCGAGGGGGGCATCCGCAGCCATGACGACGAAGCATTTAGCACCCTCCTCCTCCATCAGGCGCTCCATTTCGATGATCCTCTTGGCTTCAGCGGTCTCAGCCTCATCGCCATGGGCAGAGATGTCCGTCATGCCCTTGCTGGCGGGATAGGCCCACCTACTGAGACAGTCCGCCACGGTGTTATCCTTTCCAGGAATATACACAACCGTGAGGTCGAACTTGGCCAAGGTCTCATGCCATCTTGCCCGTCGAGAGGCGGGACCTGAGGGGGTGTCCACGTGCTCCTTGTGCCACGACTGCAGACTCTGATGGTCGGTGCAGACGGTGACGGGATGGAGGGCTATGTACCCAGCCCATTTCCTGAGAGCCATGACGATGGCATACGCCTCCTTTTCAGGGGGCGTCCACGTCCGTCTCTGGCCTTCCGCCAGGACTCGGCTCCAGAAGGCCACGGGCACGTGCCTCCCATCGTCAAGCACTTGCTCCAACACGGCGCCAATGGCGTAGTCGGAAGCGTCGGTGCGCAGGACGAACCCTCGGTCGGGATCCACAAGGTGCAGACCCACTGCGGATAGCAGCGCCTGCTTCATCCCCTCAAAGGCACGGTCAGACTCTTCAGTCCAGACCAGAGCCTTCTTGGACCCCTTCTTGGTCTCCTCTCGGTTGCCCTTGAGCATGGTCGTCATGGGGGCTGCATACTCGGCATACATTTTGATGTACCCCGAGTAGTAGTTGCAGAACCCCAGATACGCCCGTAGCTCAGAGACCGTCTTGGGCTTTTCCCAGTGCTCAATCGCAGCCACCTTGCCAGGTATGGGCTTTCGCTGCCCGTTCCCGACTACGTGGCCAGCGAAGACCACCTCGCTTACCGCAATGGTGGCCTTGTCACTGCTGCCCGTGAGTTTGTGCCGAACCAGAAGGTCCAGCACTCGAGTGACGTCCCTCTCGTGTGCCTCCAGGAGCTCCTCGTAGCTCATGCTGGGTCCCCGGACGCGATGATCACGTCGTCCACGAAGGGGTCCGCACAGTCGCGCACCGGCTCAAGCAGGTTCTCCAGCATCCGCTGAAAAGCCGCATTGCCGTTGGTGACGCCCATGGGCATCACCTTCCACTGGAGAGGTCCGAGTGGGGTGCTCATGGCTGTGCAGGCACGGGACTCTTCGGCGAGAGGCATCTGATGATAACCATGTTTCAGGTCAATCACCGTGAAGATCCTCCGCCGGTGTTGCTTTTGCAGCATGTCCTCAATGAGGGGCAGCGTATAGCTGTCGTGCTGCGTTTGGGCGTTCAGGCCGCGGTAGTCGACCACGAGCCGCCACTCACCGGCAACCTTCTTGGGGACGACGAAACAGGGAGAGGCCCACTCGGAGTGGCACGGCTCAAGCCAGCCTCTCTGGATGAAGTCACGGAGGATCTTCTCCATGGCCTCTTTCCTCTCGCCCCTCAGGGCAAACTCCCGGTGCCGATACACACGGGGGTCCTGCTTCAGTCGTATCTTGGCCTCGCCATACGGTCCACGTACCGGTGGAGGAAACACAGGCTTACCGCTGAAGAAGGTCTCGCCATACTTCTGCTTCAGCCTGGCCTTCAACGCCTGGATCTTGGGGCAGTCATCGGACTCCGCCTTGGCTTTTCCGGGCACTTGAACCACGGAGCTTACTTGAGGGGTAGCTACTCCGCTCGCTTTCGGCTCAGGTGGTCTTCCCAGGTGGCCCAAAGGGCCATCTCTGGTCTTGCCTCGGAACAGATCGCCGTAGGTGGGTGGGTTACCGCCAGGCGGCTCGTCTTGGCTGGACATGTGATCCAGCACCCTCTGTACGAAGGTATTCCCGTCATAGGAACCGGAGACGATTGAGTCCACTTCCCACCAGGCTTTGTCCTGGCCTTTGCCCTCACGCTGGTTTCCCCAGTCGTGAAAGGGCTGATCCATATACCCCTGAACCAGATCCCACTCCTCTTCAGTGAGGGGGTCTTCCGAATCCGATTCTTCGATGTCAACCGGGGGAACCGCAAAGCATTGCCGCCAGGGCTCTGCTATGATGCGGTTGACACACACAAAGTCCGTGGTGTCGGCCTGATCAAGGCCCCCATCCACATAGTGGAATTCTGTTGGCCATCTCTGGGGTGGCATGGGCTGTCCCTTAGCGTCCTGATAGACACTCTCTCCAGCCGGTAGGACGACCTTGTTTAAGGTCATGTTGGTCAATGAGGCTACCCAATGTCGGGTACTTTCCTCCTCGGTGCATCCCATAGGAACAACCAGCACTGCCTTGGAGCGGTCCTTGCGAATCTTCGCTATCGCTCTTGGAATGTCCCAACGGGGGCAATGGATCCACATCAATCCTTGATGCGGACCCCAGTGCTTCTTCCACGCGGAATCCTGGGCGCTCCAGTACTTCTCACAAACCCGAAGATGGGCGGAGGTTCCTGAAGAGAACGCATCCAGGGCCAGATCCGACGCTCCCAGGTCCGCGACCACTCGGTTCGCCACTTCCGGCCTTACGCCGTACTCCTGGTTCGCTGGCCCAGTGGGCTCAGTGTCCAGTGCGGCCACTTCGAGCTGATTGCGTTCGGGGTGGATCCATTGGCATTCCACATGGTGCTCAGGTGACGAAAGCCACGAGAGCTGGTCGTCCTGGTACAGGGTCATGGAAGCCTGGGCCGGGAGGACGCCGGAGTCCGTCTCCATCATGAAGTCGTACCCGACGATCATGTCCCAGTCCATCTCGGCCTCGTAGAAGCTACCGTGCAGGAGGATTTCCTTGCCGAGGTCTGGGCGGCTCAGCTCACGATGGTTCACGAACTGCAGCCCAATGGCCGCTTCCTTCGTGCCTCCCACCATTTACTGGCCGTTCGCCACCTTCAGCCTGACAGGCTTCCGACTGTCGGTCAGACACTCTGGTGGAAGTAGGCCAGCCTTGACCAAGCTGACCTGAGCTCCCGTGTCGACCAACACGTCGAATACCTTTTCCAATTCCCCGCATAAGGCACGGACCTTAAGATGCAACTGCCGCTCGCGACCGACACGGCGCACGGCGTGCAAACTCAGGATCTCCGGCCGTTCCAGAAGCTCCACAAGCAACTGGTGCAGGTCGTGGACAATGGGCTCAGGCTGCCCATCTGCAGCATCCAGCTGCGGTCCGGGTGATCCTCCGATACTCTCGGATAGATCCTGTAGTACATCAAACACATTCTTGGTCGCGAAGGACGGACGGGTGCAAGGGTTCGTGCCTTCACTTGCCCTCACCCCGCCTCCGCGACTGGGCGCCGGACCGGGCCTTCCGCCCGCGGCAGTCCCCTTGTGCTTATCGACTCCCGACTGGGATGGTTCGGCGCTTCCCACGTCACCATCCTGCGACCGCCCTAGCTGGGGCCCTTGGCTGCAGGGGCTCCGCTAGGGGGCGTCGGTTGTGGAAGAGGGGGTGTTCTCCTCGGCCTCAACGTCGTTGACGCCCTTCTTCCTCCTCTCACTACGAGTAGGCTTCTTGTCCTTGTCCTTGTTCTGGTTGTTCTGGTTGTTCTCCTTGTTCTTGTTGTCCGACCTGGGGACCCAGTTCCGCTTGATCTCCTGGATCTCCTTGGCCAACTCGGTCCCCACCGACGACATCAGCTTGGCCAGCTCGTCCTTGTCCACCTCCATCTTGGCTTCCCGGATACCCGCGGGCGCACGCTTCTTCGACCCTTGCGCCTTTTTGTAAGCCTCCGTGTCGGCCTTGTGGACGGGGCATGTTCGGTGGTCATGGTTGAAGCCTTTCTTCCTCCCATAACACATGAAACAGCCCTGAGGGTGAGCTCGTATGAACTCCCCAAAGGACAGCGGAGGGTCGCCTATGCGGCGAGGGTCCCTCTTCTCCTGCTTCCTCCAGCCCTGCTGCAGGGGCTTCCAGTTTCCCGGTTTGCTCCCCGCGCTCAGGTTCCTGGCCACGAAGGCACAAACGGCCACTTCGGCGGGCTCATCGTCGTCGTCATCGTCGACGAGAGTCTCATCGCCGCCGGCTCCCGCTGGGTCCATGGCAGCTTCCACGCCAGGTCCCTCGCCAACGTAGTTGACGTCGCGGTCGCCGGGCCTCAACCCGCGGGTGTGGTGGAGGTTTCGGTACTCCTTGAGTACTTCCTCGCCAACCCACTCCAGGATCTCGTCACAGCTCATCCGCGCCGGGATGGGCTGCAGACGGATGGTCTGGCCGCTCAACTCACAATCGTCAAGGCGCCACATCGCGGTCTTCTCGCGATCGCCCGAGACGGTGATGAGAAGAGCGTTCCGCAGGGAGTGCCGTTTGACACCCCGGGCCACGTTCTTCTTCGCCCAAGCCGCCACGTTCGTATGATACTCCTTGGGGAGCATCATCTTGACCGTGTGGTTGGACTTGGCCCTCTTGGATTCCTCCTTGGTGACCCTCTTGATCCATGCTTCCGGCAGCATGGAGAGCAGGCGAGCCTGCTCGTCACCCTCGTTCCAATCCTCCACGTTGCGGCGGAAGAGGGTGTATTTCCCTCGGAAGTCCCGCCAATCTCGTAGGCGGATCTCCCGTCCATCATGCTCAAGCTTGATGGACTTCCAGCGCTTGGCAGCCACCTGCGGAGCGTCCACCCGCTCCTGCTCGTTGAGCCACTTCTTGGCTTCCTTGAGGGTCTTGATTCTCCCCTCCTTGGTCGCCACGAAGTATAGCTCGCCGAGCACTTCCGGCAGGCGGTACCTGAACCGTTTGAAGACGTATCTCTCCGCATCCGCGGGAGGCAGGTCTTCAGTGACGGTCAGCCCCCAATCGTCCAGCTTCTCCAAGAAGCGGTCGAGGTTGAGGGGGTTGCCATCGTACATGGGGGGCTTGATGTCCTTCAAGTCTTCCCACACGGCGGCGTCCGCGGCCTTAGAGACCATGAACGCCGGCCGCGAGGTCGACCGAGGTTCCCATCGGCCTCGCCCACGGACTCCCACGGCCGCCACGTCCATCTCCTCCATGGAATCCCTGTGGCTACGCCGCGGTTCCTCCACGTACGCTGAACCGAAATGTTCACGCCGTACTGCATCCATGTACGCATCCTCATCACGGCGCCGGCGGCTGCGTTCAGCGGCCTCCCGTCGTACACCACGCGGCGGGCTGATGTCGAACTCCTCCAGGTCCAGGTCCAGGTCCTCACCTTCGCCGACATCCCACTCCACGTCTCCTCTGGGGACCTCATTTCTGAGTCCACCATAACGTCCTCCAGCCCTGGGGATTGGCGCCGGGGCTGGTGCCGGGCGTCATGGGCGTACAGGCGTCCGCGGTGGGGCACGGCGGTTGTGGTAGTCCGCGCTGAGCCACTCATTGCGCCATTCCTCACTGCCACTGCCGGGCGGCACGCGCTCGTTGCGGCGGCCCGCGCTGTGGTGAGAGGGGGCGGTGAGAGAGGGGGCACTGGCGCTGGGGCGACTCCTAGGGGCTCCGCCGGGGGCGTGGGGTCTGCCTGGACCTGGTCCGGGTCCCCAGCCGTCGTCCGACGAGCCAGACTCCAGGGGTGGGTGGTCGCTGCCGACGCTCCCACGGGCTTCCAGCGCATCCAGCCTCTCCTGCAGGCCGCTGACGACGTTGGTCAGCGACTTGGTCTCGGCCCTGGCGATGTCCAGCTCCTTCTGCGCGCGCGCGGCAACCCCGGAGATGCGAGCCATCTCGACCTTGCCCGTGTCTACCTCGCACTCGAGGGAAAAGACCCTCCTGCGGAGGTAGACAATCCACCGCCAGGTGGTATCCGGGTCGCCGTTCCCTGGTGGGTCGTCGGGGTCCCCAGGGGGTCCTCCAGGAGGGCGTCCGCCGGGTCCGCCCGGTCCAGGGGGTCCTCCCCCGCCCGGTGGTCCGCCTCCAGGGGGTCCACTCGGTGGGCGTCCTCCAGGGGGTCCTGATGGTCCTCCGCCAGGGGGTCCCGGTGGGTCTCCGGCGGGTCGCCTCGGTGGGTCCGAGGATGGGCGCTTCCTCGTGATGCCGAAGTCCATGTCGTCATCCTCGCCCATGTCGCCCCACCTGGGCGTCTCGGTCTCGGAGGACTCCGAGCTCCGGTAGGGAGGAGGGAGATCCTCATCCTCACCTTCCGGTTCCATGGGGACGTCTCCGCCGCCTCCGCCCGTCCAAGCCACCACTTGGCGATGTCGACGGCCTCGTTTATCCTCGTCACTGGCGGTGAAGAAGGGGTCACTGTCGTGGGGGTGCCCACCCGCTGGCCTCCGCGGCCTCTCGGGGGTCTTCCCCTTGCCCTTCCTCCGTCGACGGGCGGTGGTGCCACCGCTCCCACTGCTGCCCGTGTCGGCCTCATCCAGCGCCATCCTGGAGGAGGCGTCCCCTTCGAAAAGCTTTCGAAGGGTCTCCACTCGTGATGCTCCCGGGGGAGTCTCGCGGCGGAGTTTGGCCTCTGCCTCCTCCATTGCGGCGGCGGTGGCTGCGGCAGCTCGCGCTTCGGCTTCCTCCCGAGCACGAGCCGCCTCGGCTTCCCGGGCCTGTTGCAGCCGCGCCTTCTGCGCTTCCAACGCTGCCAGCTCCGCCTCCGTCTTGGCCTTCTCCTCAGCGACCTTCCGTCGCGCGGCCTCGATGGCTTCCTTCTTGGCGGCGTCCTCCTGGGCCTTAGCCGTCGCCTCGGCGTGGGCCCTTTCCTCCGCCTCCTTCTTTGCCCTCTCTTGGGCAAGCGCCTCTTCCAGCGCCTTCACCTCGGCCTCCTTGCAGGCAATGGCCTCCTGCGTCAGGCGGGCTTCCTCGTCGGCTGCCTCCAACTCACCGTTGACCTGGGCAGTCGCTGCCCCATGGGCGGCTACGGCCGTGAGTCCGGCCGCAATGGCCGCCACGGCCTGGCCGTGGATGGCCATGCCATGCGCCCACTCCGCAGCCTCCTCCTGGGCGATGCCGACGGCGCCCTCCACGGCAGCGCTGTACTGCCTGGCCCGTTGCCGGGCAACCCGACGGTTGCAGGGGACCCCACAGGCACGCTCACAGGCGCGCGCCACGTCCCTTTCGGGAGCGAGGCTGCTGCTGGAGCTGGCCTGGTCGGCCGGCATCCTCCCGCGGTGGGCCGACTCCACGTCGCTGCTGGGGCCTGCTGGGGCCTGCCGGGCCCTCAGGAGCAGCGGACGGGGCTTGGCCTGGGTCTGCTTGGCGACTTGGATGTAGTCGCCAAGGGTGGTGGAGCCGGGGTGGTGACCACCATTGGCCCGTTGGGGACTGGGGGCTGGGGTTCCGCCCTTGGCGCCTTGGGCGGCTTCGGCGGCCAGGGACTCCTGGTACTCCCGCCACCTCCGGTCCCGCTTCCTGTCCCCGGCGGACCGCTTCTCCGTCGCCGGAGACGCGCTGCTGCTGCCCTGCAGCCTGTGCTCGCTCCCCGGTTCCGGGAAGTTCTTCTCGATCACGTCCCACAGGGAGACGTTGATCGAGGCGCCCGACGGGTAGGCGTTGGGGTCCTCGTCCTCCTCAATCCCGTCGGGGCGCAGGCCTTCGCCGGGCCTGTTCGGCCGGATCCACTTCCTCCAGCGCCTCTGCTGGTGGCGGTACTCGTACCCTTCCGCCCGCAGCCAGTCCTCCACGGCCTGCAGGCGGTCGGGGGTGATGTCCGTGCGGAGCTCGAAGCTCCTGGGCATGCCGCCTTCGCACTGGGGGTGGCTGTGGTGGTAGTGCTGGTCCCAAACCAACCCACGCAGCAGGCGTGCTGCATGGGGGTGGGGCCGCGGCCACGTCCTGCCCGCTTCCTGCCAATTCACCATGGCAGCGGGGGCGTAGTTGGTCTTGAGGTCCTTGGTATGCACTCGTTCAACTCAACGAACTGGTGGTGGTTGTTGAGGCGGGTGCTGCAGCACTGGGCTGGATGTGCGGCTGGTGCTGGTCAGCCGGTGGTTGTGGAGGTGGTTGACGCGGCCTTGCTGGTCGGCCGATGGGACTCCGGGTCGGCCGATGGGGCTGATGCAGGAGTCCTGGTCTGTGCACCTCTTTCGCGGTTGCTGCGCGGTCAGGGCGCTGCACTGGACGGCGCTGCGGGCTCCGTGACGAACTCGGCGCTGTCGCTGAGTGGCGCTGCGAGCCGCTGCGCTGCGCTGCGAGACGCTGCGCTGCGCTGCGAGCTGCGAGCTGCGCCGCGCTGCTGCGACGCGCTGCTCGTGGTTGGTGGCCCCGAGTGGCACGCGAGGGTTGGGTAACCCCGCGGCGGTGAAACGCTTTTGACGCGTTCCCGTGGGGGGCCGGCCACGGGACGCTGCGGGACACGCGCAAGTGAGCAGGCAGGCAAAGCACTACGCTCACAGGGGCATCAATGCGCTCATGTCATGTGACAAAGCGTTTCAGAATTCTTGCCACTCTGCAAAGAGGGAACGAAAGTATGTACAGCAACACATCAGGATATGTACACATGGGGTTAAGACTGGACTGGGGTAAGGGCATCACAGGACCATAGACACTCAGTCCCAACTCATATCCCAATCCCAGGTCCGACCCTCTCAGTGGCTGATGGGGGCGGGGGCTCAAACACAACCCATGCCTTGCTCAGTCCGGACCCTGAAACCCTGCCAATAGGGGGGGTGTCCCGCCCAGCCACAGGCGAGTTCCTGGGAACCAAGAGGCTCCAAGGCCAACCGACAGTGGCTCCCCATGCTCCCTCAATGGCAGGTCCCAACTCCACTCTGAGCCAGAGATATGGCCCCGCCATAATCACCCAGGAGTTGGTAGCTGAAAATGGGCTGTTTCAGCCCAAACTGAAATTAACTCAAAAATCCCCAAAATTGACCCCTCGTCCGGACCCGCCAGAGGTAGGGACGAGGCAACTGACCCTATGCCCTTCGAGTACGAACCCCCTGGAGCCCTCACCCAACCTGGTTCCCTCTGAGGTCCCGGCATCAGGGCAACACGGATGAGTCATGTGGGGTCATGATGCCAAAATCACCAAAATTGGCGTCATTCCCACGCGTGGCTCGCCCGGCCAAGGTAAGGCCAATGGCTCACAGGGTAGGAGGCAGGACCTAGGACTTATATCTGAGTGTACAACTTGGATCTAGGTCCGGGCTCCCTATGGGCTTAGAGAAATGGGGCCGCCAATTGACCACACGGAAGGGGGAAATTGGGGTCCCAAAATTGGGTCATTTTGGCTGCTTGAAATGAGCCAAAATTCGGCGTGCTCCCAATAGTATATCTCCACGCCGGCTTGGAGATCGGATCCGCCATTCCACACGCAATCCACCGGGAGTCCAACGAAGACTCCCATGCCCTTGGCTCCCAAAGATCTCCATGCCACTTGGCGTGGTGACGGTCCCAATTGGGTCCACAAATGCCAAAATTGCAAAATTGCCCACACTCACTTTGGGCTAGCGCCTTAACGAAGGTGGCTCCGCTTCGCCCACGTGATGTGTGGACCATGGGGACCATTACCCATAACACCCATGTCATATATGGTCCATGGGTCCATGCGTCCGGCGTGCACGAGGGTTGGAACATAGTGCACGGCAGGCAGCAAAAGTGGAAAATTGCTCAAAATGGCCAAAAATGCGCACACTCATGGTTGGGGCAAATGAGGCACATGCCCGACTCGGACCGGATGTGCCATAGGATTGGTATCAAGTCATGTTGGTCCAACATATCTTTTGGGCGTCGCCCAACTCCTCCGATATTGGGAATGGCAGGGTCGCCAAGTGAGCCCATGATTTGGGATAGTCCCAAATCGCCAACATGGCGGCCACGGCATGCCAAGCCTAAGAGGAGTTATTCGCCGGGTCCAAGATATGTTGGGCACCGAAGTATGTACCCTCATATCATACTTGGGTCATGATGTCAATTGAGCGCAACGTTGAAATACACGGTCGCCACTTGACATCATGACGGGCCAAAAACGGCAAAATTGGTACAAAGACACACAAAAGTGCCTTGAAAGGCACACAATTATATTATAATATCTCCGGATTGGATCGTGCAATCAACTAATCCTTCTAAACACAATGACTTGACACCAATGACCTTCGATCCCACATATGTGCTCCACTTGGGGCGCCTTGAAAGGTTACGAGCGCTACTTCCCAAGTGGGCACATGAAAATATGGAAAATTGCAAAATACACACCTTGCTCCCAACGCATCGCTTCGGGATCACCACACAAGCTTCCCTTCACGAAGGTTAGGCATGCAATTGACCGTAGGGAGTATGGAGAAGGGGCTTGCACAATATGAGGTCCATTGGCGGGCTTGGCTTGGCGCGATAGACCCGCCAAATGGGCACGCAACACAACACAAGGCACATACTCCATATTGCCCAAAAAGGTGGCTCCCACCACGATATGTCATGCCCCTCCAAGGGCATAACTTTGTGTCAATCGCTCATAGGAACTCAAGGAGAGTTCCTATGCAACACCAACACTTGCGCGCTACACTCGAAAGTTATCTTAACGCACGCAATATCATGGCCAATGAGTTGTAACCCAAACTCTACCCTCTTGACCATGATCCATTACACTAGCGCGCACGTGTGGAGACGCAAGGCATATAATGCTTCCTAAATTACGTCGGGAGTATTGTGAATACATCCCACGTTTCCTTATCGTCATTGCTCGCAAGCGGCACGAGATATGACCCTCACAAGTGGCCTCACGAATCAACTTTGTTTTGCCCGTACCTCTAAGACAAATGGAGGGCAAGATAAAAGGAAAGTTGATTCGTGCATAGGGAAGCACGTAGGTCCACTCGAAGGAGGTCAAATCAAGTGCGGGGATGTCGAAGTCGAAAATCCGATTTCGACATCCTGAAAAATTCGGATTAAGGTTGCGAGTATTAATTATGAAAATTGCGGAAGCATCCATGCAGTTCCTGACGACTTTGGAGCCTTCGTGACGGTTGGCGTTAAAATTTCCATTAATTACAGTTAAACTGGCGGTTACGGTAAAGTCGCGATCCAACCGCCAGCAGTCAAAACAGTGAGTATCAGAACGGAAGCGTAAAAATTGACGGAAACAATATGAAAATAAAACCCTGTTGATTCCTGATATTCTGATACACAAATCTCCGCTGGCGGTGCATCGGTTGCCGATGCGGGGCTTTACGGCACGGAACACTTCCGTACATGGGGTTATTGGACCGGAGACCGGTTGTATGCCGTAACCTGGCCATGGGGTTCTGGGTACCGCTTCAATATATATATATATATATATATATATATATATATATATATATATATATATATATATATATATATCAGGGTTGGTACAATACAGTACGTGTAATGTATCGTATCGTTCCGATACAGTACTGTAATGTAACGTATCGTATCGTTTCCTGACAAAGTACTGTTTGGTCACAGAAGTTATGTTCCTAGAACTTGCAGCTATTCTGTTTTAGTGTACAACCTGCAATGGTTTTCAAAAATAATTTTTTTTCTTAATTTTTTTTTTTTGGATACCTTGTGTTCTATATTTGTTTAACCTGGTTGATGACATCATCAGTGATGTCAATGATGATGTCATCAGTGACATCACTGATGATGTCATCATGCATGACGTCATCAGTGATGTGTCCCATCACACAGCACCAAAAACAAACATTTCACATCCACATCCTCAGGGCCAGGCCACCCCGATCCAGACTGCTGTCAACACTCGGTGGCTTAGCAAACTCACCTGTCGGTGGCATGCCACCAGGGGAGGTCCGGTCGGGTTTTCTAGACACCCCTCAGATGTTATTCTCCTTCTGAACTTTTGCAGATTTCAAAAATGGCACCACGTGGCACTGGCCTGCTTGAGCAGCATTTCACACTTAACCTTGCTACAAAAACCAGTAAAACTGGGCATGACTACAACTGCAATTATTGTGGTTTTTTGGGCAAGGGCTGGCAAGGACCTGCAAGAGCTCGTGCCCATTTGTCTGGGGAAAAGGGACATGGTGTTGCTGCCTGCCCCAATGTGCCGAAGGATGTCAAAGAGAAACTGTTGAAGGAGGCTGAGGAAAAGCTGAAGCAAAAAGAACATCAACAAAACAAAAAGAGGATTTTCCTGAGCCAACAAAATCCTGATGCCGCTGCAGAACCATCTCCAAAGAAGCAGGCAACACTGGACAACTTGCAGGAAATTCTGAAGACAGAACTTGATGTTTCCTTTGCTGAGTTCATGTACCACGCTGGTATACCATTTCATATCTCTGAAGATGTGATGCTGCGTCGCTACATTGACAAACTGATCAAATGTGTGAAGGCTGGTCTACCAGGTTCTCAGTTGTATCCTCCACATCGCACAGGGCATTCACGATGCTTTGGAGGTGGTTCGTCAGTTGCAGCTGCCCTGCCCCACCTCAACAGTGGTGGCAGATAATGCAGCTGTGATGCAGGCTGCCCTGAACGTGTTGGATCAGTCTGAGAAATTTGAGGTTGATCATTTTTTGACAAAGATTGGATGTACCATTCATGGCTACAATCTGCTGTTCAAGGATCTCTGTGCACTCCCCACTGTTAAAGATGTCATCACCAAGTGCCGGACAGTTCTCAGTTTTTTCCGAAACAGATTCAGAGCCTCTGGGATTCTCAAGGACGAGCAGAAGAAACACAAGGAAAAAGATGCACAGCAGGATATGACGGAGCCTCCACTGCCTGGCGACACACGGTTCGCAACCAATTACCCATGTCTTAAGTTCATGGTGAAGAACAAGGGGCCACTTCAGAGTTCGGTTGTCTCACCGGACTGGTCCAACACCAAGTGGTCGTACGCCACCAGCGACAGCACCAAAGCCGAAGTCATCGCTGAGATCGTCCTTTCCACAACCTTCTGGAAGCTGTTGTTGAGTTGTCGAACATTGCTGCAGCCACTGGCGCGTATGATCAGGAAAGCTGACACAGAAGGCTCCACTTATAATAGTCTGGTGTACTACGACATGCTTTTGTTCCAACAGCACGTTGCTGAGCATCAGGGACTTCCCAAACCTGAACACAAACAGGCACAGAGTCTTGTACTCGATAGGTGGAAGTTTTTGCACCACCCTGTGCATTGAGCCAGCTATGTGCTTAATCCTGCTTTGATGACTCGTGAGGAAGACCCACTGAAGGACAGTGAGATCAGGAATGATGTTGCTCAGGTTTTTGAATCCTTTGGTGGCCAAGAGCATGTTCAAACAGCCAAACTGCAACTGCAACAGTTCCTTACGAGGTGTGGAGAGTTTGCAGATGAACGCCTTTGGACCAAAGAAAGTCTTGCCCTTGGCGGCCTCAATTGGTTCCAAGCTTTCTGCTATGAAAATTCAGTGCTGAGGGACATTGCGCTGCGCGTACATTCAACCCCTACAGTGGCCTCTGCTGCAGAGCGCAACTGGAGTGTGTTTGGTTTTGTGCACTCAAAAAGTAGGAACCGTCTGTATGGCCACAAGGTGGAGAAGCTTGTTTATATTTATCAGAACATGAGGCTACTGCGAAAGATTGGGGACCCAGCTTTCAGAGAGCCCTGTGTGTTGCCTGACCATATGTTTGAGGAAGATGAGGAGGAGGAGGAATAGGAACTCAATCCTGTTCAGGCGCACTGTTTCTCTTGCTCTGTGATCCACCAGTTCTTCAGCTCCTGCTCGCTATCCCAGAGCATCTTCAGTCGCGACCAGTCACCGTAGGACATGGGCTGCTGGCTCTCTCTTTGTTGTCTCCAACAATACGACTCGTACTGGTGTCTCTGCCATTGCTCTGCAAACACGTGGTCCCATTCATCCCATTCATCGCACTCATCAGAACCTGTCTCATCTGCGTCGGCGTTCTGAGCGAGACAGTTGGCTTTCGTGTCGTTTGCTTGCATACCTTCTGACTCTTGTATGCTGCTCGTAGCGTTTCCTTCACTGCACGCAGATGTTGTTTCTGGCATTCTACATCTCTGCACGCAAAGTTCGCGACGGCTTTTTCTCGGCGCGCAAGTGTTTTCAAACGACGACAAGCATACCGCACGATGCCCAATGGCAGTGGGGACACAGCGGTGCTATTGGTTCGGAAAAACACGGCTTAAATTGGAACTCGGTTTTTATGTCGCAACTACTTTAAAGCAATATGTCGGGGATCAACAGTTAAAATTTTGGTGCATCCAAAATGTCGGCAGCCTGCAGAAACATGAAAATCTCGCGTTTTGTTGGTTTTTAACCTCATTCTCTGCGGCGGCACGCGCGTCTGGCGCCAGTCGACGGCCCCCCCAGCAGACGCGTACTGTATTGTATTCTCGCGATACGGTACGCGTATATATACGTTACGCGTATTTATACGCCGTCTTTTCCAACCCTGATATATATATATATATATATATATATATATATATATATATATATTTCGACGTCTTGCAGATATTTGTGATCGATCCCCCCCGGCGACCAGGCGCCGCGGGGGGTACAGCGAAACCCTGGCCGGGGGGCAGCCGGGGCCTACCAGGGCCGCGCCCCCCGCGGCATATGGAGTGGCTGCCCGCGGCGGCGGCTCCCGCGGGGGCTGCGGCAGCGGCGGGCGGTCACAGCGTGGAGCCAGCCCTCCCGACGACGCCGCAAAAAAAAAAAGCCAGGTGCGTGCCTGCGACATGCGTGCGAAGTGTCAACACAGTGTTCTGCGGAGTGTCCTGCGTAGTGTAGGGAGGGGACAGGACAGGACGGAGAGGGAGGGGCCGGGCGTGTGCCTGCGACATGCATGCGACATGCCAACAAAGTGTCCTGCGAAGTGTACTGCGGAGTGTAGAGGAGGAAAAGGGCAGGGGAGGGAGGGGGAGGTAGGGCGGGAGAAGAGGGCCGCAGGCTGCGGGCCGGTGCGGACGGAACCAGGGCGCCAGGGAGCGGCAAGGTGCAGGGGGAGTGGGAGGGGTGCCTCGCGAATTGCTCCGCGAAGTGTAAGCAGGGAGGGTGAAGAGAGGACGGGGACAGGGACACCGAGGAACAGGGACCAAGGGACCTGGGAAAGGAGGCACGAGAGGACGAGGGAGGGCGAGCAGACAGGGGGCAGGACGGGGCCAAGGAGCCAGGGCAGAGGGAGAGTGCAAAGAGGGAGCGCTGCCACGCGAATTGCTCCGCATTGTGCTCGTGCTGGCCGGAGGGCAGAGGGGCAGAGAAGGCAGGGCAGGGCAGGGGGCGTGCCACGCCGGCACGAGAGAGCGAGCGTGGGGCGGAAGCGCAAAGGTGCCCACCGCCGAGCGAGCCGCCCGCAATGCGCAGTGGCACTGGACAAGGCGGGGCGCCGCGGCGCGTTGCCGCGAAGCGGTCCGCCCCGCGTAGAGTCACACGACGAGGGCCAGGTGCGTGCCTGCGACGTGCATGCAACTTGCCTACACAGTGTCCTGCGAAGTGTTCAGCGTGGAGATGAGGGGGGAAAGGGCGGGGCAGGAAGGGAGGGGCCGGAAGCGAACCTGCGACATGCGTGCGACATGCCTGCAAAGTGTCCAGCGTGGGGACAAAAGGTAAGAATAGAGAGGGGCAAGGGCAGGGGAGGGAGGGGGAGGTAGGGCGGGAGAAGAGGGCCGCGGGCTGCGGTGCAGACAGAACCAGGGAACCAGGGAGCGGCGAGGTGAAGGGGGAGTGGGAGGGGTGCCTCGCGTGTTGCTCCGCGAAATGCATGCCGGGAGGGTAAAGGGAAGACGAGGGCAGAGACACTGAGGGCCAGGGACCAAGGGACCTGGGAAGGGGGGCATGTGGGGACGAGGGAGGGCGAGCAGACAGGGGGCAGGACAGGGCCAAGGGGCCAGGACAGAGAGAGGGGGCAAAGAGAGAGTGCTGCCACGCGAATTGCTCCGCAATGTGCTCGCGCTGGCCGGAGGGCGGAGGGGCAGAGAAGGCAGGGCGGGGACGAGGGCGTGCCACGGCGGCATGAAGGGGTGGGCGTGGGGCAGAAGCACAAGGGTGCCCCACTGCCGAGCGAGCCGCCCGCAGTACGCGGGGGCACCGGACAAGGCGGAGCGCAGCGTAGAGACATACAACGAGGGCCAGGTGCGTGCGTGCGACTTGCCTACACGGTGGCCAGCAAGAGGTAGAGGGGACACAGGGCAGGGGAGGGAGGGAGAGGCAAGGCAGGCGAAGAGAGACGAAGGCCGCAGGGGGGTGCGGAGCGACCAGCGAGCCACAAGCCTAGAGACCAGGGCGCCAGGGGGAGGCAAGGGGGAGAGGGAAAGGGAGAGGTGCGTGTCAGGGAGGGTACAACGAAGACGAGGACAAGGAGACAGGGGCACAAAGGGCTAGCCAGAGCAGAGAGAGGGAGCGACGAGGGAGACAGGGGCACGCGCAGCGTTAGGCGAGCACAGAGGGCGAGGGAGGGAGCAGCGGGGGCGGGGTAGGGGATAGTTGCCTAACGTCGTGCCGTGCGCCGTGCGCGTCCTGCAACCGACTCTGACCCCATCCATGCGTCATGTCATGTCCGTTAAGCCTAGGGCAGGAAGCAGGAAGCGACACGGGGGGACGGGCACCTGCGGCGCCATCCGTAGGGCCTCCCGTGCGATGACCCCACCAGTGGCGCAGAGGGGACACGCGCCAGTGGCGCCATCCACTGGACCCCCTGCGCCTGTTGCAGTGCGTGTGACGCAGAGGGGACGGGCACCAGCGGCGCCAACCGGTGGGCCCCCTGCGGCGTAGATTGAACTGTACTGATTAACTAGGTGGCCAGGGGATGCCACAAATGAATCCCCCATCCGCCTCCCCGCGTCTCTGCCATAGGACCTCAGGGGCCTCCATCGCGCTCGGGGGTGGCAGAGGCCCGGGGGACGAGAGCGCCCGGCCGCTTTGTAGCCGCCACTTCCAGCGGACTGATACCACGGCACCGGTATCAGGCCGCTCGGAAGTGGATACACAGGCACCAGGGAGAGGATGGGAGGCCGGCCCCCCCCGGGCTGTTGGGTGCCGAAACAGGGGCCCTCCCCTCGACCAGGGCAGCGGATGGCGCAAGAAGCCTTCGAGGCGTACGGTAAGTCCTCCCCGCTGCCCGCACTTCTTCATCTTCCGAATCCACCCGGGTACGTACTTCCTCCAGTAAGTATGGGCACAGGAGGGAGCAGGCACGGGACACTGAGCACCATGCGGAGACGTGGCGACTACCGCTGAGGGGGCAACAGCGGCTGGTGATCCTGGAGTGCGGGACCTATACCATGGAGCAGGGCGGGAAGGCCCAAAGGGAAACCCCCCCCCCCGCAGCAGCCAAGTGCCTCGCCCCGTGGATGTGCTGTGCCTACGACATGCCTGCGACGTGCGTGCAACGGAGGGGAGGCGAAAAGGGCGCCCCACCCCCCCCCAACACCACCGCCCCCCCGAGGGCGAATGCGGGTAGGGAGGGGGCGGAAAGCGCCCCCCCCCCCCCCCCCGAGGACAACGCGGCAGGGTGGGGAGGCAGAGGAAGGAGGGTGTGGAACGAGCCACACGACCGTGCCCGTAGAGGGCGCGCGCCATGCAAGCCCCGGCGGGGGGACCACCGGGGGTGCGGGCGTGGGATAGAAGGGGCGACGGAGGGAGCCGCGAGGCAAACCCCCCCCCCCCCTGCAGAGGGACGAGAGCCACGCCTCGTGCCTGCGACGCGAGGGCAAAGGCAGGAAAACGACAAGGCCCCCCCCCCCACATGCCTACGCCCCCCCAAGGGTGGGGGTTGCAGGAAGAGAGGGGCGGGCAGCGGCCCCCCCTCTCCAGCGGGGGGGGCACCGGGGGAGTGCACGCAGCGTGGACAGGGCGAAGACAAGGGCCACGCGGCGTGCCTCACACCCCAGCAGGAGGACAAGTGCCGTGCCGCGTGCCAGTGCCGTGCCTGCGACGTGCTTACGCCGGAGGAAGGGCAACGAGGGCGCCCCCCCCCCCCCCCGCCCCCACCTCCCGCACCCACCAAGGACAGAGGCGAGGGCAACGGGGAGAAGGCGAGCGGACAAGAGGGATGACGGTTGCGGGCGGCGGACCCCCCCCCGGGGACGCCGCGGTGGGTTGGGGAGACAGAGGGACGAGACGACCGTGCCCAAGGGGGGCACGCGCCGTGCAAGCCCCCACGGGGGGACCGCCGGGGGTGCAGCCGCAGGAAGGGTAGGGTGACGACGGGAGCCACACGGCGACCCCCCCCCCCCAGCGGAGGGACAAGTGCCGTGCCTCGTGCCTGCGCCGTGCTTCCGACGTGCTTGCGCAAAAGGGAGGACAGCGAGAATGCCCCCCCCCCCCGCCACCTTCTCCAACGCCCACCCGCAGAAAGGGCGAGGGCGGCGAGGAGACAGCCAGAGGACATGGGAAAAAAAAAAACACAAAGCGAGCAACCAAGGACACCAACACGCCAGAGCAGGGACAGGCAACAGGGGCAGACGGGACATGGCGGGAGCCAAGGGGCACAGCAAGGGGCCAGGGACAGCGCCCCTGGGGATGACAGCTGCGAGGCAGGGACCAACGGGGGGGGGGCGGGGTGACAAGAGCCCGCGAACAACGCTGGTGAGGTACCGGACCTCTGGGGTTTGGGGGCCCCCCCGGTGTCCGTATCGGCCCCATCTGAGCGCGAGCAATAAGGTGGGTTACGCCCGGGACCGTTGGCCAGCGGCCCGAGGTGGCACCGGCCTGGGGGGGTGGCCATTGGGCCTGACCAAGAGCACTCCCCACGGCACGTACTGCGGTTCGTGTCCTGTGAGGAGCTGCGAGTAGGGCACACCGTCCATCGGGGTAAGCAAGAGACGTGCCTAACCCGCAAGGACTCCCCAGAGACCCACAGTGTACCCGACCCCGGTGTGGGGAAGGGCCGACGTACCTGGATACGACGCAGGTTCATTTGTACGGAGCGGGTACAAATGGACGGCCCGTACAACAGAGTTACACCCTGACGGGGAGTGCATGCATCGGCCCCCCCGTGGGGAAACACCCGGGGGGAGGGACCAGAGCCAGCGTCGGGCGCCCCCCCCCCCCCCCAACCCAAGGGCCAAGGGGCACACCAAGCGAGCACAGCCGGGGGCACAGGAACACGGAGGGGAGAAGGGGCGAGCAAGAGGGGTGCGCCGCTGTGTCGTGCGAAGTGTCGTGCAACCATACGCCAACAGCAAGCGGGACGGGCCATGGAGTCCACCCGTTCTCCCGTGTCCTTAGCTCACACAGCCTTCGTTAGCTAAATGTCGCTATCTGTCCCCACCAATCCCGCGGAGTTGCCAGCCTTCCGGCGACGTGCCCGGCGCCTGGTAGACACAGTGTCTGATCTCGTCAGACAGGGGCCGCACACGTATGCGGCGTTCCAGGCGCGCGTGGACGCGGACCGTCTGGCCAGGGACAACGGGTGGGACCACTTCGTCGACGTCTGCTTGCGGCAGATGTTGGCCCGCGATCCCCACCCGTACAACGCGCCCGACGTTCAGGCGCGGTTCGCGGCGGGCACGGTGCCGTTTGGGGTGCACCTGCTCAACCGACTACTCCGATGTCTACAAGATCTCGGGCAGCTCGAGAACGCGCAGCGCGGACGGCCCCCAGTGGGGTCGGCGGGGCAGCCGGGGTATGCGGCGCCGGGTGCGTTTCCGATGCCGCCGCCCCCAGGCCTCGGGCCCATGCCCATCCCGCCCTTTGGGACTCACAACCACCACCAACTTCATCTCCATCACCTACTTCATCACCCCGTCGGGTTCCCCATGATGCAGCATCACTTCCCACACCAACACGTACACCCGACAGCTGTGCCACAGCCCCCCGTCCATCTTCACCATCACCACCATCTGGCGGCTGTGCCACAGCACCCCGTCCACCTACACCATCACCATCATCATCACCATCCGCACCAGCATGTGGAGTCCCCGCATCCCCTGCCCCAGCAGCACCCAAGACCGCCTCAGCGCACGGTGCCGGTGCCGGAACCGGTGCCGGTGCCTGAGCCGGGGCGGAGTGCCCAGCAGCAGGGGGTGTCGCAAGGGGCTGTGCCACAGCACCTCGTCCACTTTCACCATCACCGTCACCATCACCATCCGCACCAGCAAGTGGAGTACCCACATTCCCTGCCCCAGCAGCAATCACTGCCGACTCAGCACACGATGCCGGTGCCGGAACCGGTTCCGGTGCCTGAGCCGGGGCGGGGCGCCCAGCAGCGGGGGGTGTCGCAAGGAGCTGGGCCACAGCACCAAGTCCACCTTCACCATCACCATCACCAACATCGTCCACACCAGCATGTGGGGTACCCACATCCCCTACCCCAGCAGCACCCACGGCGGCCTCAGCACACAATGCCGGTGCTAGAGCCGGTACCGGTGCCTGGGCCGGGGCGGAGCGCCCAACAGCAGGGGGTGTCGCAAGGGGCTGTGCCACAGCACCCCGTCCACCCTCACCATCACCATCACCATCACCGTCCGCACCTGCATGTGGAATGCCCTCGCCCCCCGCCCCAGCAGCACTCACGGCCGGTGCCTCAGCACACCATGCCGGTGCCGGTACCGGTGCCGGCACCTGGACCGGGGCGGGGCGCCCAGCAGCAGGGGGTGTCGCAAGGGGAGGCACATGGCGTGCCCCCGGGCGAGGCGAAGAGAATGGGGGCACCTGCGCCACCCCTGGCAGAGCCTCAGCCGGAGTTTGCCGCGGCGGGGTCACCACCGCGGACGGTCCAGATGCCGGACCCAGCCCTGCCGCGCGAGGCCCCGCCCGTCGTGCCGACGGGCCCGGAGCCAGTGGTGCCGGGTGGGATGCAGGGCGCGGCCCCCGTGGTGAGGACTACGGCGGGGGAACAAGCGGGGGAGGATGCGGCGCAGGAGGCGGCAGTGGCTGGCCCGCGAGACATCAGCGAGCGGCTCGCGCAGGCCCTGGAGGAGTACCGGCGGACGGCCGTGAGGAGTGGGGGAGCCGCGCCGGAAGGGGCTGACGCCGGCGAGCTGATAGCGCAGGCGCTCGCGGCTGTCGCCCCGAGGACGGAAGGGGCCAAGGAGACGTCGACGGAGGCGGTTTCTTCGGGGGGACAGGACGCGGGGCGGGGTGTGCGGAAGGCGCAAACGCCGGCGGGGGGCGGCGGGGTTGTGGAGCCCAGTGGGGGACGTGCCAAGGGGGAAGGAGTGGAGGAGTGGATGTGGGAGTGGCGGAAGTGGCGCCAGGTGGCACCCGGTGAGCCGTGTCCGGCGGGGCTGGCGTACCGCATGGATCTCCATGCGGGCACCAGCTGGGCCCGGCTGCCCGCCAACCTGCGGGCACGGCTGGACGCGGCGGAGGCGGCAAGGGGCGGAGGAGCTGACGAGCGGCCTCTGGCGCCCTTCCCGCCACGGCCGGACACGCCGCCGGCGGTGGTCGCAGCCGGAGACGGGGCGGAGGGGGGGCAGGAGGCGGAGGAAGTGGAGGACGAGGAGGCATACGGGCTCGGCGAGTTGGCGCTGGCCCTCATGTTTGAGGACGACGCCGGGCCCGACGTCTACGCCGGCATGGACGAGGTCCCGGCCAACGAGCCGCTGCGGCCCATGCCCACTGCGGTGCCGCCCCCTCCCCTGGGGAGCTGTGAGCGGCGGCACTGTAGGTACCATGCGGCCGAGGGCGCCCACAGGCACCGCCTCACGGGCACGGGGCAGCGGGAGGCAGGGATGCTGGCGAGCGCCCTGGAGCGCTATGAGCTCCAGCGCCCAGGGCAGGTCGCCCGGGAGATGGCCCTGGCGGCGGCGTCCCCGGGCAACGGCCAGGTCCGCTGTGTCCAACTGGGGGATGCGGCGGTCCTGGGTCATCACCCCGGTGATGTCCGGGCGGCCGAGCCCCAGGAAAGCCTCCCCCTGTCGGTGCGCCTGTCCGTGGTGCGCCTGATGGGCGAGGCAGGGCTGGAGGACGTGCGGCGGGACGAAGGCCTGTACGTGGCCTTGTGGCGGGGTGGGGCTGACACTTGGCGTCGCGAGCAGGCCGGGCGGCCCCTCACACCCCAGGCGCTGGGGTCCCATGCGCTCCTGGTGGCGTTGCACCCCGAGGGTGCAGAGGTCGTGTTCGGCGCGGACCGCCTGCTGCTGACCGGGGATGGGGCGGTCCTCGTCCCCACCTCCAGCAGCTACCGCCTTGAGAGCCGCGGCGGTGACCTCAAGCTGCTGGTGGTGGTGGGCACGCGCCTCGACGGGAGCGCCCCCAGGGGTCCGAACGCGCGATCCCGGTGGGGGGCGACGGGGAAGCAGGCCGTGGCGGTGACGGAGTGGGGCAAGAGCAGCCCACGGGGGAGGAGCAGCAGCAGGATCAGCCGGAGGTGGCCGGGGAGGAGGTGGACGTGCAGGCCATTCTGGCGGCGGCCCTGGCGAGGATCTCGGATGCTGCGGGCCCGCCGCCGACGACGGAGGAACTGGAGGAGGAGGACCAGCGCAGGGGGAGTGAGGATGCGCAGGTCGCCATGGAGCAGGACGAGGAGCCGGAGTTCAAGGGTGAGGAGGCGCAGGGTGCCGGGGAGCAGGACGAGGAGCTGGTGATCGTGGGGGCGAAGGAAGCGCGTGAGGTGAGTCCCAGGGAGCCGGGGGTGGCGGATAAGCCTGGGCCGAAGACGGGGGAGGAGGAAACCTGCAGGCACTGGGCCAAGGGGTGATGCATGCAGGCAGATGCCTGCCGGTACGCCCACCCCCAGCCGCCGGTGCCGCGGGGAGTACCCCAGGAGTTGCTCCTGATCCTCCAGGCCATGGCCCGTGTGGGGGCTTTCAGCCTGGACCGCAGCCGGGACGACGGCAGGGGCCACGGAACGTTGCTGCAGGATGCCTCGGTTAAAGCGCAAGGGGGAGGACTCCCGGCGGTGGTGTATGCGGTGGAGAGTGGGGGCCTGACCGAGTGGGCGGTGGCGTTGCCGTGTGGCATGGCGGCCCTGCTCACTCCGTTCCCGGTGGTCCCGTGGAGGGACATGGTCACCGTCCAGGAGGCCAACCTGGGATGGGTGTGCACGTGGCACACACACCCCGCCGGCATGGACCCTCGCGAGTGGCAGGCTAAGGCGGTCGTGACGTACCTGTCCTGGTCGTTGCCGGCAGCGCCGGGTGCGTGGGCGCAGTGGTGGGACAGGGCGCTCAGCTGGGCGAGGGATGGCAGTGCTGTGGCGGCCTGCCCTGACCTCCCGCGCGAGCCCGTCTCAGTCCAGCCGTGGACTGTCTCCCTGCATCTCCCCACGGTGGCGGCTCGTCTTGCGACCACAGACCCGGAGGTCTCGCTGCTGGGAGACCGAGAGGGGCCAGGGCTTCGCCTGAGTCAAGGGCTGGAAGTTCGCACCGCCCGCCTCCCCAGCCCTGTGGACGGGGACATCCTGGGGGGACTTCAGTTCACGCGGGCTAGCGGGGCTGACGTGTGGACCGCTGTCCATCGCCAGCTCCCAGACGCGTGGCCCGAGGTGTACCGGCCCCCTGGTCACGAGCGTCTGGTGGGAGTGGAATGGCGCGTGTGGGCCGCCAACGGCCCGTGCCCACCGGTGGTGGTCCTGCCCAGGAGAACCAGCCACCCCAGCTGGGAGACCGTGGCGGTCTTGTGGGGATGGGTGGCGGTCCCTGGGGCCGATGGCCACGTCTTCACTGCCCCAAGGGGCACGGTGATCGAGACCGACGGGGGGACGGCGTTGCAGCTCACGGCGGAGCCCCTGACCACGCATGCTGTAGTGGCCGTCCTCCAGTGGGCTGCCAACAAGCCGCAGCCCTGGCGCGATCAGGTCGCAGTGGCTCTCTGGCGGGACCTGCCGGTCCTTAGGGCCGCCGTCTGGTCAGGAGGAGCGGGGCGGCATCTCCCGGGCGCACTCCCCTGGCTGCGGGGCTGCGGAGACGCCTCTCCCCCGCCAGCTGAGTTGCGGGGCGCCCTGGAGCGCGTGTACTCCAAGCCCAGGCACCAATTCCTGGTGGCCGCGGACCATGGGGTGGAGCTCAGCGACGACGTGGTCGCGCTGGCAGCCGACGTGGTGCAGTGCCTGGCCCCCCACGCCATGATGCTCCCGAGGGAGGGGTGGGAAGGCCAGCGGCACGACCAAACCCCGGCTGCCCTCCTCATTGCGAGGTACGTCGAGCTGGGGGGCTCAGAGGCGGTGTACCTCGACCGGTTGGAGACGCCGGACATGCGGCACTGGACGGCCCACCACCTCGTGGCCCCTGACACGCGGTTGGCAGTGGACCCGCTGGGCCGGCCTGTGGTGTCGGGGGCCCCGCCCCAATGGCCGCACACGTGGGACATGGCGGTCCGGACGATGCGCATGGCACCCAGGGGCCAGAGGGCGGGATGGCCGGGTGCGGAGCGTCTGCTGGCGGAGGCCCGGGCGGCACAGGTTCAGCAGCCGGCCGGCAACACCAAGGACTGTGGCGTGTGCGCCCTCATGTCCGCCGTCGGTACCCTCCTCAGGGTGCCGAGGCCGGGCAACCTCCTGTCCGCGCTAGACAGGCGGTGGGTGGCAGCGGTGGTCCTCAACAGGGACATGGGGCCCATCGCGCGTCTGCCGTCCCTGGGGGAGCTGCCTGCAGCGGTGTTGGAGGCCCTGCCGGCGCCCCGCACGCCCTTGGACCTGGCAAACGTCCCGCACAACGTGGGGCTGCCCGGGGCGCGCATGCAACATGCCCTGCTGTGTATGGCAGCGGCGTCGGACGGGGGGATGTCCATGCTGGCGACAGTGTCCCTGCAGCACGTGCAGGACGCGATGCAGCAGCAGCGGATGCATGCCCCCCAGCCGTGGGAAGAGAGCGCCAAGCGGTGGCTGAGGGTGGAGAGCGTGTCCTCCACCCATACGGTGGGCATGGCGGATATGGGGCGGCTGGTGGTGTTGGAGGGGGCGGAGTATTGGGCCTGTGTTCGGGTGGAAACAGGGGGACTGGAGTGGGTCGTAGTCACCGCGTGCCGGCTCAGGAGGCAGCAGTCCAGGGGCCCGGCCTGCTACCGGGTGTTCCAGGAGTGCCTCAGTGGGCTGGGGCCGGTGCGCAGGGCGCACAGGTGCACGGCCGAGGACATCCCGCCAGCGCCGGCGGTCTTCGTGGAGGTCACGCGGCCGCCAGTGGTCCAGGGGCAGGACGTCTGGCCCGTAGTCCGGAGCAACATGTGGCAGGCTGAGCATGCAGCTGGCATATGCAGGGCGCTGCAGGGTCACGCGGCGGCCCTCCCCAGGGCCCCGGCGGCGCAGTCATCCAGCAACAGGCCGGCAGCCTCGCTGGCACTGCTGCATAGCGCGTCGCGGGCGTGGTACTGGGTTGTGGCGGCGTTGGAGCCCCACTCCTCGGCCTGCGCCTGTACGATCGCGGGCAGGGCACGGCGCTCACGGTCCGCCCCGCCGACCTGGAGGCCCTGCACCTTAGTGCACTGAGTGGCGACGGGGGCGACGCCCTATACCTCCAAGGGACCGTGGCAGGCGCGGCCGCGACACGCTTCCGCCGGCAGAGCGGAGGAGACGCCCTCCGCCTTGTTATGGCGGAGAACATGGGGCCGTGGCTCCGGGCGTTCTCCACTTCCAGGTGGAGGGTCGAGGGCGACCGGGAGAAGTCCGCCGACGCGTGGCGCCGCTGGGTGGATGAGCAGTTTCCCGTGGGGGGAATGCTGCACCTGCCGCAACCACCAAGCGTGCCACCAGTGCGGCCTGCGGCGCCCCCGACCGTGGCGGCGAAGCAGGCCCCGAAAGCGGCGCCCAAGCCGCCGCCCAAGAGGAGCCCCCCGCCTCAGTATGGCGCCTATGTCAACATTCGGTACGTGCTGCGGCACTTCGGCGGTGACTTGGCCACGGATCAGCTTGGGACAAAGACGATCAACGTCTGCCCCTGGTCTCGGCTGGATGGGGCTGGTCACTGCACATGGAAAGCTGGCACGCACTGCCGGCCTACCCACCTCCACCCCAAGGACCTGCTGGACCACATCCAGCGGGACCATGTGACTGATCCGGCACAACGGGACCAGGCGCTGGCCATGCTGGCTGGCGTTATGCCGGGGGGCCAGGCGGGGGCTTTTCGCGTCGGCCCAGGCGGGGTCCAGAGCTCTCACGCTGCCCACGGGTGCCCGCCCTGCGGCGGGGCGCGGGGCGTCGCCGTCGGCAGCACGGTCTGGAGCGATTGGGTCTGCAGCGCGGCGTGGGGCAGTGACTTCTACGGGGAGTACGGCGGCAAGTACGTCCGGCGGACAGGCAGAGGGGGGGGTCTCAGCAGGCGACGACATCCTCGGGCGGAGGCCCACGGGGTCAGGGGCCACCTCGCCAGCCGCCCGCGCCGGGTGCGGGTGGTCCCCCGGAGCCTGCTGGTGGCCCCTCTCCGTCCAGTGATCCGGATCCGGCGGGGGGCCCCGATCCACACGTGCAGCCATGAAGGGGCCCCGCCTCCGACACCAGAGCGGCGGTGTCCTGGAACGTCCAGGGCTCGATGCGGGGGGACGGTGTACCGGTGGCCCCAGGTATGCTCGACGGTGAAGCGGTGGCGGCGGGTATCATGAAGGCCGAGGGTGCCATCCTGGGCCTATTCCAGGAGACTGGCCTGCAGGACCCTCAAGGTGTGGTGCACTCCGAGAACCAGTGGCGTCACCATGGGTATCATACATACCCAGGGGTGGATGCCCAGGCGGCGTCGGCGGCGGCGGTGCGCGGCGGGCTCTTGATTGCCCTTCGGGCGGACGTGTTCGCCGCGGAGGAAGTTTGAGACATCGTGGACATCGTGCCGGGCAAGGCCATGGCCCTGGATGTGGTGACCGCAGGTGGCACCCTCACGGTCATCAACGTCCACGGCCCGGGTAGCGGCGGCGACTCCTGGGCGTCTAAGGCGTCCTTCTGGGCTGACGTGGCCATGTACGCGGCGGCCAAGAGCGCGGGTGGCACCAGGGCCGTGCTCCTCGGAGGGGACTTCAACGTGTGGCTGGAGTCCCCGTGGCACCCTACCACGAGGAGGTTCCAAGCCCTGTGGGAACAGTGTGGCTTCCACAGGGCAGGCCCGGAACGGGAGGAGGACAGGAGGCCCACGAGGGCGGGGCACCGACTGGACTCCTTCCTTCTGAACTCGCCTCTGGTCCCGTGGGCGGCGCGTGAGCGCCCTCACTTGGCGCCGGGGCGGTCTCCAGCGTCGCTGGGGTCGGATCATGGCCCTGTGGTCCTGGGGATCCCGCTGGCGCCGGCCGGCAAAGAGAGGGTCACCAGGATGGCCTACTCGCACGCCTAGGGCAGGCTGCACGCCATACGCCCGGACTCCCCGGGGGTTCGTGAGGCGGTAGCGGCAGTACTGCAGAAGGCCTGCGGGGATCAGCGGCTACAGGCGTGGCTCTCATCGGACCAGGACACAGCCACCATGGGCACGTCGGAGGTGCAAGCGGTCTTTGACCTGCTCTACGCCTTCCGTGATGACGTGTCCAGGGTCACGGGAGTGCGCATGCCTTCCGGCGTGGACCCGCAGTACCCATACGGGCAGGCGGAAACGGAGGCGTTGCTGGACCAGGTCCTCTCGGATCAGCAGGCCCTGGCCTGGCGTGCCCATCAGCTGTGGCAACGGGACGCGGCGGCGGCCGGACTCCACTCCCAGGAAGCGACTACCCTGCTACAGCACCTCCGGCGAGTGGACCCCGACCTGTCCCCCGCCTCGGTAGAGGACCTGCGTGCCGCATTGGACCAACAGCTCCACCAGCTGGAGACACGCGTGGAGGAGCTGCGGGATGTCCTCAGGAGCAACAGGCGCCGGTCCATCAAGGACTACTGGCGGGGCAGGGTACCGGACCTGCAGCTCCGATGGACGGCGATACGGGGGGGCATCAACGTGGTGAACTATGCCCCGTCAGGCCTATGGTCCGTACGCGTCCGCGAGTCGGAGAAGGTGCTCTTGGAGGCCTCGGACGTCATTGGCGAGGTCCAGAGGTATTGGGAGGCGCTGTACGCCAAGCGGCCAGTGAACCTGCCGGCCTTCGAGCGGCTGGTCCGGGCCCACATTCCCAAAGGGGTGCCGGAGGAATGGAGGTCGGTACAGGACTACACCATGCAGGACCTTAAAGCCGCCGTGAGGCAGGCCGTGGCGGACGACAAAGCTCCGGGGTCGAACCGGGTCACGGCTGCCCTCATAGCGGAGCTGCCTGAACCGGTGCAGGGGCTCCTGGTGCATGCGTACAGGGCAATCCTGCGGGGTGCGGACGTCCCGGAGTCCTGGCACGAGGCCATTATCTGGCTGATGCCCAAGGGCACAGCCACGGGCAACCTGGACGAGTACAGGCCGATAGCGCTGGGGCAGCAAGACATGCGAATGCTCATGACTCCCCTCATGCGGAGGTTCACAGCTGTTCTGGCACGCAAGGGACTGGCCGCGGACTGGCAGTTCGGAGCCATGCCGGGCTCCACGGCGGCTGCCCCGGTGTTCCTGGCCCAGCGCAGGCTGCAGCGTGGGCTGGAGGAAAACCACGTCCTGGCCTTCGATGTGTTGAAGGCTTTTGACACAGCGCCGCACGGAGCAGTGGCGCTCCTCCTGCGCCACATGGGTGTCCCGGAGGAGCTCATCAGGCTCTTCCACACCCTCAGCTGCGGGTCCCTGGTGCGCATCGTCACCGCGCACGGCCCGACGCCGAGCATACGGCTCCACAGGGGCCTGCGGCAGGGCAGTGCGGAGAGCGCTGTGCTCTACCTCCTCCTATTGGAGCCTCTCCTGCGGAGCCTCGCCTGTAAGGCGCGGGGAGATGCTCGCCACGCGGTGCCACCCCTGGTACAGGCGTACTGTGATGACCTCCTGTTGATAGCGCACTCCCTGCCGCAATTCCTGGAGTATGCGGCGGCGATAGCGCGGTATCTCACTGACATGGGCATGTCCCTCAACGTGGGCAAATGCGCCTATGCCAGTACTGCTCGCATCCACTCGATTATGGTATACCTGAACCCGGGGGACACAGCGGCCCCATGGGTATGCTTACGTGCCAAGGGCACGGTACCATACTTGGGCCTGCGCCTCGATCCCAGGGGGATGGCGACCATGAAGGAGAAACATGTACTCTGGTGTGAAGCCCTGCTGGGCTGGTGCAAGAACACGTTAGGGCCGGCGTCGGTGCCTCATGAGGTGATGGCGGCCGTGGTTGGAGGCATCGTGCGGTACGCGGCGCCCTACCTGTCCGACACGGCGGAGGCGGCGATCAAGCTGAATACTGCCATCAAGGCTGCGGCCCTGCAGTTCGAGAAGCTGCCCAAGGACCTGTCCAACGTGGCGGTGCGGTCAGGTCATGGGCTACGGTTGGCGGATGTCCAGGTTATATGCCGCGACTCCGTCGTGGCGACCATGGCTCAGCTCACCCACCACAGGTCGAAGACGGTCCGTGATGAGCTGCGGGCCATGCTCCGAGACATGCAGGTGCAGTACGGAGTGTGCGGGCAGTTCATGGTGCCCTCTGCGTCATTCGCCACACACGCTGGCAATACGTGGGTGGACAGGGTGCTCAGGGCGATGGGGACGTTGCGCGTGGGGCTTCTCATGCCATCGTCGGTGTACTCGTGTGTACACGCCCATCTGCCGCAAGTGCAGTGGGCGGGGCGGAAGTGGGTATCCCGATCCTACGCCTTCAAGGGTAGGGACATCTGCATTCTCTCGGGGCCCCGCACAGATGCGACAGTGCAGTCCCTGACTGATCCTGCAAATGACCTCCTGCATGCGCGGCTCCCCTGCCCTGCGCCTGGGCACTGGGCGGTCCAGCTACAGGAGTGCCACGAGGACCACCTGCACCTTCCGCACGCGGGAGTAGGGCCCCACCAGCTGGACCACGTGTGGCTCACGGGGCTTCGCGACGTCTTCCGGCCGCAGCTGCCCGGTCCGTTGACTCACCGGCTAATACACCCGGCGCGCCGAAAGAAGGCCAGCAAACGCAATAGACAGTCCGCTGCGGGGGACGTGTATGTGGTGGGCGGATACAGGGAGGAAGGATGGGACCCGGCCAACCCGAGGCTGTCCATGCCGTTCGTCCCGCTAGCCGCCCTCCTGTTTCTGTTGGGGGACGTCTTTGAGGGCTACCAACAGCAAGACGATCCGGCGTCCGTCCCCCTGCTCACTCCTCACGCCGGGGGCGGCATAAGCCCGCCACCACTGTGGGTTCTGCACGGGCAGCCAGCGTTTTCCAGGGCGTGCGCGGCGGTGCACAAGTGCAGCGAATGGGCAATTGTTCTTCTGCTACCGGCAGGCCCAATCCCGGATCCGGATGAGTACTCGGTCCCGGAAGTGGTCCGGATGTCCAACGTGCCGCATGATCCGCACGTTGCCGTCACGTCGTTGCGTGATGGTGGCGCAGTGGAGCAGGGGTCTGTCGTGGTATACCAGCCTTCCTGCTCCGCAACGGTTTGGGGGGCGGAATACACCACTGCCCTGGACGCCATAAAGTCAGTCTGCGGATGTGACCTGGCCTGGAGACCACATGCGGTGTATCGACCGAGGGTGGTCCTGTCCCCGGAGCTCACGGCCTCCAGTGCGGCGTCCCTGGGAAAGGTGGTGCAGAGCCCCCACTCCGACGTGGCGTGGCTAGAGCCCCACCGGTACTCCTGGGTGCCGGTCGCGACTAAAGTCACATCGTCTGACGCGTCGCCCCAGGGAGACGACGCCACAAACGTGGCGGTGGCCAGCCACGGAATCCCCACGTGGACGGGTGCCATCTACGGCACGGTCCCGGAGGCAGAGATCATTGGCGCGGCGGCGTACTTGTTGCACACGCCCCCGTCAGCGTGCACGGTACACGTGGTGGATGCGTCCGTCATAGGAGCGCATCTCCGCAGGGCGCAGGAGGCCCTGTACCGTGGCATCAAGGGGCCGACGTCACATCTGGTCAATCAACATGCACTGAGCTGGATAGTGGAGGGGCTGCGGCGGCTGCCGCGCCGAGTTGGGGGGCCGCACCACTGGGTGGTGAGGCAGAGCTCGCACTTGGCGGCGGTCCCGCTTGAGGCACCGGACTCTGCCGCGGCCCGTGCGATGGCCCCGCCAGTCCATCTTGTCCTGCCGAAGGAGCACGCCATCCTCTTGGTACCGGGGGATAATGGTGAGCTCGAGCCGCGTGTACCATCCATGCAAGCCCTTCAGCAGGTCCGGGAGATAGAGTGGCTTTCGCTAGCGGCACGCACCAGGGCGCACACGCCACTGGCTGGCGCCTGCGAGGCGATGTCCCTGGGAGCTGTGCACCACGGCCCAACGTACAGGAATATGCTGCGGGCACGTGACGGTCGCTTGTCCACCATGCAGGTCATGCGACGGTGGAGACAGAAGCTCACGCGTATGGCAATACCAGCCCACCCCTGTATCTTCTGTGGGGGGCCGGAGGAGGACATCGGCCACATGCGCCTACTGTGTGCGCGGGACGAGGAGGTGGCTGGGCTCCTGTGCAGGTGTGTGGAGGAGTTCACGGCGGAGCTACCCCTAACGGACAGGGCGGTGGAGTTCGTGGCGTGGAGGGAGCACGGCTGCAGGTGGGCCGAATCCCTGATGGCGGGTGTCGTCCCCGGGGACCTGAAGCGGCTGTTCGCTGCGGTGCGAGCGGCGTCGTCCCGGGGCCCTGCCAAGGCCAGGCTCTTTGTGGAGGACATGGTCCAGATTGGGGAAGATGTGTATGCCCGCAGGAACCATCGGCTCACCCAGATCATGCAGCTGCCGATGCAAGATCGAAGAAGAGCGGTATACGCGTTCCTGCGCGGTGACACACCCTTCTGCCTGCCGGCAGGGAGGATCCTGCAGCGTCCGCCGTGGAACCCGTTTGCCGGCCTCCCCGGCGACCTGCGGGCAACCTTTCTGCGGGCACCGCTGCACGCACTGCTGGTGTCGCGGTCGTGCATCGAGCATGCGGAGGCCCTGTCCTTGTTCCCTCACTGGGTGGCGGCGGTGGCGCAGGCCTTCGACCTGTGGATCGGTTCCTGGGTGGCACGGGACATCACGGCATTCAGGGAGTGGTCCCGCGTGGTGTCGGCGCAATCGTGGGCCCAGGTGCGTGGTACCAAGGTGAGAAGCCCTGACGGCCAGAGTGATCCCTGGCTCCGGGTGTACGCCAACCATCCAGCTGTGGGGAACGTCATGGGCTGGCCTCGCGAGGTGCTGCCAGTCCTTCAGCAACCCCTGTGCGGTCTCCCAGTCCTGGCGGTGGCTGTCGTACTTGACGTGGGTACGTTGTGGCTGTATGACCGGCAGCTGCGACGAGCCCTACCGGCGGTCGCGGAGCAGCGGTCCATGGCAGTGTTAGTGGGCTCCAAGCAGCTGGCGCGGGTACAGGGCGACGACGCGCAAGGCCAAGTCACGGAGGCCATGTTCTCTCTGCCAGAGGGGGACGACCACGTGGCTGCCGATGCCCGTCACACCCTTGACACCCTGGGTCTCAAGGCGGTCATTGAGGCTCGGGCGGGAGGGCAACGCTTGGTTCTGGCTTCCGCCAGGGGCCCGGAGCAGGACGGGGTTGATGTCATCGGGGAGGTCTTACGGGACTACGGTTGGGAGCTCCTGGCGCATGGCACGCGCGGCCCCAAGGTGGCGCGGTGGCCCCGGCTGCTTGAGAGCCTGCCAGAGATGCCCGACGGACGACCGATACTCCGCCCGGTGTCCACGTGGGAGGAGGCGAGGCGCAGCCTCCTCAGTAGTGCCACAGCACGCACGCTGACAAGGGCTTTGCTCGGGCTCCAGGACGCGTGCTGCGATGTATGGCAGGACCTGTGGTCGCAGTGTTGTGATGGTAGCTGCGTTCCATCGCGGTCTGTGCTTCCGCAGCGATGCCACGGGTGCGGGGAAACGGTGTCCGTTTGGGTTCATCAGTGTGCCTCCGCGCCGCTGTGCGGGACATGTCAGGAGCATGCCGACAGGGGGTGGCCTAAGGCGAGGTGGGCACTGCGACACTCTGGGAGGATGTCCTCAAGTGCCTGGACGACTATCCAGGGTGGCCTGAAGAGCGCCTGAGTGGAAGGGGTACGGTGCCCTGGAGCGCCGTCTGCGGCCCTGCCCCTGATGCTGTGGTGGGCGGCTCTGGAGGGCGACTCGCGGATACTCTGGTTGTGGCATCGCGGAGGAAATGGTGACGGAGTGGTGGGGGCCGGGGGTGCAGGTTGATGGGGATGGGAATTGTGGGTGCACCAGCTACCATCCCTACGCTGGACGCAGCGGAGGGAGTGGCGCCTGAGAAGCAGTGCCTACGCGGCCTGATTGTGCGGTACTGGCAGGCGGCGTATGACGGCCAACGCGATGTGACAGGTCGTGCCGGCCTGATGGTGAGCCGTACTGCCCCCGTGCATGAGAGTCGGACAGGGATGCTTCACCCGCCTGCCCCGGGTCGCCGCATACAACAGTGAGGTGTCATGGGTCGTCCCGACCAGGGTAATAAGGCCCAAACCCCTGTAGGGTATTCCCATGGCACCGGGGTCTCTACTGGCGGCCCGGCTATGGCAGTGTTGGGAGTGGTTGCTTGGGATACACCGGGGGTGCACGGAGTTGTATGGGGGTTACAGCGCTGCGGCGCCTCCTGGGAGTGTTACACGGGGTTGCGGGGTCAGCCTGCAGGCCCCAGGAGCGGCGACGGGGCGAAGATGTGTGCGTGGAAGGTTATGACAGTGGGGTCATCAGGGGGACAGTATGGCGGGCGTCGTGGAGACGGCATGGCAGCCTGGAAGGAGCGCTCACAGGGGGCACGTGGAGTTCCAGGTGGCGGAGTACTGGAGTCTTGGGGGTCCCCGCGGCGGTACTGGGATCCGTACGGTGGGGGTACGCGGCGGTACTGGGGAGACGTACAGTGGGGGAGCAGCGGGGAAGTTCCAGATGACGATGTACTGACATCGTGGGGGTGTACGCGGCGGTGCAGGGGACCGTATGGTGGGGGTACGCGGCGGTACTGGGGTCCGTACGGTGGGGGAACGCGGCGGTAATGGGGAGCCGTACAGTGGGGGAGCACGGGGATGCATGGCGGTACTGGGGTGTCCCCCTGACCCCTCTAACAACTCAGGGGGAGCGCAGGGGCATCCCCTGGCCCCGTTAACAAACTAGAGGGACCGTGCCTGCGGGCATGTACATAGTCTAACCTCTGACCATGGCCTTGTGGTTGCAGTGGTGAGTGTCGTGGCGGCTAGCAGGTGGCGTCGGCGTGGCAACGGCGGTACTGCGCGGCGTTGTAGCGAAGAGTATGCAGTCGCCTCACCACTGTAACGGCTTACCCCTGGGGGGCGCCAGTCCGGTCGGATAGAAGCGAGGAGGGCAGGGGAGCGGCATGCTGAGTGGTCCGGGGGGTGACGCGCGGGCCAATGCTATAAGTAGGCTCGCCACGTCGTCGGTGGGGGCCGAACTTGCGGCCTGGCCGCTGCTGTGGCGGAAGAGGCGCAACCACGGAAGCTGGCCAATCAGTGCAGGTAAGGGTCAAGGGTAGGCGCCAGGGCATTGTATGTGGGCCAGATGAGGTGCACCTGGTAACCACGGCCCGGGGCGAGCCTCTGGTGGGTACCCCTACAGGGGGTCGATAACCAAGCTACGGCACCCACCAGCCCGAATCCCAGCCAGCGATATTCACGGGTTGCGCCACTCCCGTCGCGAAGCGGCCGGCGTCCCCCCCTGTAGACCCTCAAGATATATTGTATGTGGGCAAGTGGGTACCTCGAAGCAGGTTGGGCGCTGGCCCCTGACATGGGGTGCCAGCATGGTATATATCTGAGGTGTGGGGGCAGCACAGGCCACGGGGACGTGGAATTGATAACGTGTTTCTGTACTATACTAGGGGACTGGTGCGGTGGGAAGATGGCATACAATGTGGAGACATGGGGGCGATGAAAGCTGAGGGCCAGGCTAGGCTGGAGCCTCCCAGAAACCCTGGCCATGCACATACGGGCTATTGCGTGCTGGCAGAGGGATACGTGGAGTCAGGGGTGATGGGCAGTTTCGAGGACGCGGACGACAATGGATTACGTGGGGTCATGAGTGTTGGGTGTCTCCACAGTGGCGGGGGTACGTGAACGATGGGGGGTCAGCTCTCGCTTCGCCGCATGCGTGCTGCTTTGTTCCTTGGTTGCTGCTTTGCGACGGACAGAGGTGCCCTTGCTTTCTGCTTGTTGCGATGCTGCTGCGCTGCTTTGCCTTGCCCCCTTACCCCAGGCGAACAAACGGGCCAGCGTCCGTCGCCGTTGCTAATGCTAACGCTCTGCAGTTGCCACTGCCCCCAAAGCCTGGTTGCCCGGTATCCCCGGTCCTCTGGGTCCTCCGTCATGCTGTGGGCCACCTCAGGCAGCCCTGGGACCCACGGGATCGAGCGAGGCAGGAACCACCTGTCGGCGCGAGATGCCCGGTAACTCCAGTAGACGGCATGATAAGTGGTTATGACTATGACTATGACTATATATATATATATATATATATATATATATATATATATATATATATATATATATATATATATATATATATATATATATATATATATATATATATATATATATATATATATATATATATATATATATATATATATATATATATTCTATTTTTTTTCGATGTTTTGCAGATATTTGTGATGGGTCCCCCCCGGCGACCAGGCGCCGCGGGGGGTACAGCGAAACCCTGGCCGGGGGGCAGCCGGGGCCTACCAGGGCCGCGCCCCCCGCGGCATATGAAGTGGCTGCCCGCGGCAGCGGCTCCTGCGGGGGCTGCGGCAGCGGCGGGCGGTCACCGCGTGGAGCCAGCCGGCCCGACGACGCCGCCGATAGGGGCCAGGTGCGTGCCTGCGACATGCGTGCGACATGCCTACACAGTGTCCTGCGAAGTATTCTGCGTAGTGAAGAGAGGGGAAAGGGCAGGGCAGGGAGGGATGGGCCGGGTGCCTGCCTGTGACATGCGTGCGACTTGCCTACAAAGTGTCCTGCGTAGTGTATAAATGTAAGTGTAGAGAGGGAAAAGGGCAGGGGAGGGAGGGGGAGGTAGGGCTGGAGAAGGGGGCCGCAGGCTGCGGGCTGGTGCGGACGGAACCAGGGCGCCTGGGCGCGGCAAGGTGAAGGGGGAGTGGGAGGGGTGCCTCGCGTGTTGCTCCGCGAACTGTATGCCGGGAGGGTAAAGGGAGGACGGGAACAGAGACACCGAGAGCCAGGGACCAAGGGACCTGGGAAGGGGGGCACATGAGGACGAGGGAGGGCGAGCAGACAGGGGGCAGGACAGGGCCAAGGGGCCAGGGCAGAGAGAGGGGGCAAAGAGGGAGCGCTGCAACGCGAATTGCCCCACATTGTACACGCGCTGGCCGGAGGGCAGAGGGGCAGAGAAGGCAGGGCAGGGAAGAGGGCGTGCCACGGCGGCATGAAGGAGCGAGCGTGGGGCAGAAGCACAAAGGTGCCCCACAACCGAGCGAGCCGCCCGCAGTGCGCGGGGGCACTGGACAAGGCGGAGCGCCGCGGCGCCCTGCCGCAAAGCGGTCCACCCCCATGGGTGCAGTGTCCTGCGTAGAGTCATACAACGAGGGCCAGGTGCGTGCCTGCGACATGCGTGCGATCTGCCTACACAGTGTCCTGCAAGAGGTACAGGGGTAACAGGGCAGGGGACATAGAGAGACGGAGGCCGCAGGAGGGTGCGGTGCGGCATGCGTGCCACAAGCCTAGAGACCAGGGCGCCAGGGGGAGGCAAGGTGAAGAGGGAAAGGGTGAGGTGCCGTGTATTGCTCCGCGGTGTGAATGCAGGGAGGGTACAGCGAGGACGGGGACAAGGAGATAGAGGGCCAAGGACCCAGGGGCCTGGGAAAGTGGGCGAGGGAGGACGAGGGGGAACGAACACACGAGGGGCAGGGCTAGGCCGGAGTACGGGAGTGGAGGGGGGCAGCAAGGAGGGAGGGTTGCCTCGCGAATTGCTTCGCCCCGTGCTAGCCAGAGCAGAGAGAGCGACGAGGGAGACAAGGGCATGCTCAGCATTAGGCGAGCACAGAGGGCGAGGGAGGGAGCAGCGGGGGCAGGGTAGGGGATAGTTGCCAAACGTCGTGCCGTGCGCCGTGCGCGTCCTGAAACCAACTCTGACCTCAATCATGCGTCATGTCACGTCCGTCAAGCCTGGAGCAGGAGGCAGGAAGCGACACGGGGGGACGGGCACCTGCGGCGCCATCCGTAGGGCCTCCCGTGCTATGACCCAACCAGTGGGGCAGAGGGGACACGCGCCAGTGGCGCCATCCACTGGACCCCCTGCGCCTGTTGCAGTAAGTGTGACGCAGAGGAGACGGGCACCAGCGGCGCCAACCGGTGGGCCCCCTGCGGCGTAGATTGTGCTGGACTGATTAATTAGGTGGCCAGCGGATGCCACAAATGAATCCCCCGTCCGTCTCCCCGCGTCTCTGCCATAGGACCTCAGGGGCCTCCATCGCGCTCGGGGGTGGCAGAGGCCCGGGAAACGAGAGCGCCCGGCTGCTTTGTAGCCGCCACTTCCAGCGGACTGATACCACGGCACCGGTATCAGGCCGCTCGGAAGTGGATACACAGGCACCAGGGAGAGGATGGGCGGTCGGCCCCCCCCGGGCTGTTGGGTGCCGAAACAGGGGCCCTCCCCTCGACCAGGGCGGCGGATGGCGCAAGAAGCCTTCGAGGCGTACGGTAAGGCCTCCCCGCTGCCCGCACTTCCTCATCTTCCATTTCCACCCGGGTACGTACTTCCTCCAGTAAGTATGGGCACAGGAGGGAGCAGGCACGGGACACTGAGCACCATGCGGAGACGTGGCGACTACCGCCGAGGGGCAACAGCGGCTGGTTATCCTGGGCTGCGGGGCCTAAACCATGGAGCAGGGCGGGAAAGCCCAAACGGAAACCCCCCCCCCCCCCCGCAGCAGCCAAGTGCCTCACCCCGTGACTGTGTCGTGCCTACGTCTTGCCTGCGACGTGCGTGCAACGGAGGGGAGATGAAAAGGGCGCACCTCCCCCCCCAACCCATCCCCGCCCCCCTGACGGCGGGGAGAGCGGGTAGGGGGGAGGCGACAAGCGACCCCCCCCCCCGAGGGCAACGCGGCAGGGTTGGGGGGGCAGCGGTAGCGGGACGAACCACAGGACCGTGCCCGAAGAGGGCACGCGCCGTGCATGCCCCGGCGACCACCGGGAGGGCGGGTGTAGGGTAGAAAGGGCGACAATGGGAGCCACGAGGCATACCCCCCCCCCCTGCAGAGGGACGGATGCCGCACCTCTTGCCTGAGACATGAGAGCGACGAAGGGAAAACGACAAGCCCCCCCCCACCCCCCCACGCGCCTCCGCCCCCCCAAGGGTGGGGGATGCAGGAAGGAAGGGGCGGACAGCGTCCCCCCCTCCCGAGGGCAAAGCGGCAAGAAGGGGGGGCCGCGGGGAGAGGGTGCGGGACGGACCACACGACCGTGCCCAAGGGAAGCAAGCGCCGTGCAGGCCCCGGCGGGGGGGGCACCGGGGGAGCGAACGCAGAGTGGGAAGGGCAAAGACAGGGGCCCCGCGGCGTGCCCCACCCCCCAGCAGAAGGACAAGTGCCGCGCCACGTGCCAGTGCCGTGCCTGCGACGTGCTTACGCCGGAGGAAGGGCAGCGAGGGCGCCCCCCCCTCCCCACCCCCAACTCCCACACCCACCAAGGAAAGGGGCGGGGGCAGCGAGGGGAAGATGAGGGGACATGGGGGATGACGGTAGCAGGAAGCGGACCCCCCCCCCGAGGACGCCGCGGCAGGGTGGGGAGGCAGAGGAACGAGAGTGCGGGACGAACCACACGACCGTGCCCAAAGGGAGCACCACCGTGCAGGCCCCAACGGGAGGTCCACCGGGGGTGCAACAGCAGGAAGGGTAGGGTGACGGCGGGAGCCACACGGCAAGCCCCCCCCCCAGCGGAGGGACAAGTGCCGCGCCTCGTGCCTGCGCCGTGCCTACGACGTGCTTGCGCATTAGGGCGGACAGCGAGGACGCCCCCCCCCCTCCCCCTGCTCCTCCACCCACCCACGAAAAGGGCGAGGACAGCGAGGAGACAGCGACGGGACATGGGGGGGGGGCAGGGGACAGACAAAAAAAAAACAAACAACAAAGGACACCACCACGCCAGGGCAGGGGCAGACAGCAGGGGCAGACGGGACATGGCGGGGGCCAGGGGGCACGGCAAGGGGCGCGGGACAGGGGGACGCCCCTGGGGACGAAAGCAAGGAGGCAGGGACCAACACCGCAACGAACGGGGGGGAGCCGGGGTGACAAGAGCCCGCGAAGGACGCTGGTGAGGTACCCGACCTCCGGGATTTGGGGGGCCCCCCGGTGTCCGTATCGGCCCCACCTGAGCGCAGGCAATAAGGTGGGTTACGCCCGGGACCGTTGGCCAGCGGCCCGAGGTGGCACCGGCCTGGGGGGGTGGCCAATGGGCCTGACCAAGAGCACTCTCCACGGCACGTACTGCGGTTCGTGTCCTGTGAGGGGCTGCGGGTAGGGCACACCGTCCATCGGGGTAGGCAAGAGACGTGCCTATCCCGCAAGGACTACCAGAGACCCACAGTGTACCTGACCCCGGTGTGGGGAAGGGCCGACGTACCTGGTTACGACGCAGGTCCATTTGTACTGAGCGGGTACAAATGGACGGCCCGTACAACAGAGTTACACCCTGACGGGGAGTGCATGCATCGGCCCCCCCGTGGGGAAACTCCCGGAGAGAGGGACCAGAGCCAGCGTCGGGCGCCCCCCCCCTCCCTGCCTGGCAACAAGCCCGCCAACAACCGGGCTGGGCCAAGGGGCACACCTAACGGGCACAACCGGGGGCAAAGGAACACGGAAGGGAAGAGGGGCGCGCAAGAGCGGTGCGCAACTGTGTCGTGCGAAGTGTCATGCAACAATAAGCCAGCAGCAGGCGGGACGGGCCACAGAGTCCACCCGTTCTCCCGTGTCCTTAGCTCACACAGCCTTCGTTAGCTAAATGTCGCTATCTGTCCCCGCCAATCCCGCGGAGTTGCCAGCCTTCCGGCGTCGTGCCTGGCGCCTGGTAGACACAGTGTCTGATCTCATCAGACACAGGCCGCACACGTATGCGGCGTTCCAGGCGCGCGTGGACGCGGACCGTCCGGCCAGGGACAACGGGTGGGACCACTTCGTCGACGTCTGCTTGCGGCAGATGTTGGCCCGCGATCCCCACCCGTACAACGTGCCCGACATTCAGGCGCGGTTTGCAGCGGGCACGGTGCCATTCGGGGTGCATCTGCTCAACCGACTACTCCGATGTCTACAAGATCTCGGGCAGCTCGAGGACGCGCAGCGCGGGCGGCCCCCAGTGGGGTTGGCGGGGCAGCCGGGGTATGCGGCGCCGGGTGCGTTTCCGATGCCGCCGCCCCCAGGCCTCGGGCCCATGCCCATCCCGCCCTTTGGGGCTCACCACCACCACCAACTTCATCTCCATCACCTACTTCATCAACCCGTCGGGTTCCCCATGATGCAGCATCACTTCCCACACCAACACGTACACCCGACAGCTGTGCCAGAGCCCCCCGTCCATCTTCACCATCACCACCAACTGGCGGCTGTGCCACAGCACCCCGTCCACCTACACCAACACCATCACCATCACCGTCCGCACCAGCATGTGGAGTACCCGCATCCCCTGCCCCAGCAGCACCCACAACCGCCTCAGCACACAGTGCCGGTGCCGGAACCGGTACCGGTGCCTGAGCCGGGGCGGAGCGCCCAGCAGCGGGGGGTGTCGCAAGGGGCTGTGCCACAGCACCCCGTCCACTTTCACCATCACCGTCGCCATCATCGTCTGCACCAGCAAGTGGAGTACCCGCATCCCCTGCATCAGCAGCACTCACGGCCGCCTCAGCACACCATGCCGGTGCCGGAACCGGTACCGGTGCCTGAGCCGGGGCGGAGCGCCCAGCAGCAGGGGGTGTTGCAAGGGGCTGTGCCACAGCACCCAGTCCACCTTCACCATCACCATCACCATCATCGTCCGCACCAGCATGTGGAGTACCAACATCCCCTGCCCCAACAGCACCCACGACCGCCTCAGCACACAATGCCGGTGCCGGAACCGGTACCGGTGCCTGGGCCGGGGCGGGGCACCCAATAGCAGGGGGTGTCGCAAGGGGCTGTGCCACAGCATCCTGTCCACCCTCACCATCACCATCACCATCACCGTCCGCACCAGCATGTGGAGTACCCTCACCCCCGGCCCCAGATGCACTCACGGCCGGTGCCTCAGCACACAATGCCGGTGCCGGTACCGGTACCGGCACCTGGGCCGGTGCGGGGCGCCCAGCAGCAGGGGGTGTCGCAAGGGGAGGCACGTGGCGTGCCCCCGGGCGAGGCGAGGAGAATGGGGGCACCTGCGGCTGCGCCGCCCCCGGCGGTGCCCCAGCCGGAGTTTCCCGCGGCGGGGTCACCACCGCGGACGGTCCAGATGCCGGACCCAGCCGTGCCGCGCGAAGCCCCGCCCGTGGTGCCGACGGACCCTGAGCCCGTGGTGCCGGGTGGGGGTCTGCCCTCGACGCATGGGATGCAGGGCGCGGCCCCCATGGGGAGGACTACGGCGGGGGAACGAGCGGGGGATGCAGCGCAGGAGGCGGCAGTGGCTGGCCCGCGAGACATCAGCGAGCTGCTCCCGCAGGCCCTGGAGGAGTACCGGCGGACAACCGTGGGGAGTGAGGGAGCCGCGCCGGAAAGGGCTGACGCCGGCGAGCTGATAGCGCAGGCGCTCGCGGCTGTCGCCCCGAGGACGGAAGTGGCCAAGGAGACGCCGACGGAGGCGGTTTCTTCGGGGGGACAGGACGCGGGGCGGGGTGTGCCAAAGGCGCACACGCCGGCGGAGGGCGGCGGGGTTGTGGAGCCCAGTGGGGGACGTGCCAAGGGGGAAGGAGTGGAGGACTGGATGTGGGAGTGGCGGGAGTGCCGCCAGGTGGCACCCGGTGAGCCGTGTCCGGCGGGGCTGGCGTACCGCATGGATCTCCATGCGGGCACCAGCTGGGCCCGGCTGCCCGCCAACCTGCGGGCACGGCTGGACGCGGCGGACGCGGCAAGGGGCGGAGGCGCTGACGAGCAGCCTCTGGCGCCCTTCCCGCCGCGGCCGGACACGCCACCGGCGGTGGTCGCGGATGGAGAAGGGGTGGAGGGGGAGCAGGAGGAGGAGTGCGAGGGGGACGAGGAGGCATACGGGCCCGGCGAGTCGGCGCTGGCCCTCATTTTTGAGGACGACGCCGGGCCCGACGTCTACGCCGGCATGGACGAGGACCTGGCCAACGAGCCGCTGCGGCCCATGCCCACTGCGGTGCCGCGCCCTCCCCTGGGGAGCTGTGAGCGGCGGCACTGCAGGTACCATGCGGCCGAGGGCGCCCACAGGCACCGCCTCACGGGCACGGGGCAGCGGGAGGCAGGGATGCTGGCGGGCGCTCTGGAGCGCTATGAGCTCCAGCGCCTAGGGCAGGTCGCCCGGGAGATGGCCCTGGCGGCAGTGTCCCCGGACAACGGCCAGGTCCGCTGTGTCCAACTGGGGGATGCGGCGGTCCTGGGTCACCACCCCGGTGATGTCCGGGCGGCCGAGCCCCAGGAAGGCCTCCCCCTGTCGGTGCGCCTGTCCGTGGGGCGCCTGCTGGGCGAGGCAGGGCTGGAGGACGTGCGGCGGGACGAAGGCCTGTACGTGGCCTTGTGGTGAGGTGGGGCTGACGCTTGGCGTCGCGAGCAGGCCGTGCGGCCCCTCACACCCCAGGCGCTGGGGTCCCATGCGCTCCTGGTGGCGTTGCACCCCGAGGGTGCAGAGGTTGTGTTCGACGCGGACCGCCTGCTGCTGACCGGGGATGGGGCGGTCCTCGTCCCCACCACCAGCAGCTACCGCCTTGAGAGCCGCGGCGGTGACCTCAAGCTGCTGGTGGTGGTGGGCACGCGCCTCGACGGGAGCGCCGCCCCCCAGGGGTCCGAACACGCGATCCCGGTGGGGGGTGACGAGGAAGCAGGCCGTGGCGGTGACGAGGTCGGGCAAGAGCAACCCACGGGGGAGGAGCAGCAGCAGGATCAGCCGGAGGTGGCCGGGGAGGAGGTGGACGTGCAGGCCATTGTGGCGGCGGCCCTGGCGAAGTTCACGGATGCTGCGGACCCGCCGCTGACGACGGAGGCACTGGAGGAGGAGGACCAACGCAGGAGGGGTGAGGAGGCACAAGTCGCCATGGAGCAGGACGAGGAGCCGGAGTTCAAGGGTGAAGAGGCACAGGGCGCCGGGGAGCAGGACGAGGAGCTGGTGATCGTGGGGGCGAAGGAGGCGCGTGAGGTGGGCCCACAGGAGCTGGGGGTGGCGGATAAGGCTGGGCCGAAGACGGGGGAGGTGGAAACCTGCAGGCACTGGGCCAAGGGTTGGTGCATGCGGGCAGATGCCTGCCGGTTCGCCCACCCCCAGCCGCCGGTGCCGCGGGGAGTACCCCAGGAATTACTCCTGATCCTCCAGGCCATGGCCCGTGTGGGGGCCCTCAGCCTGGAACGCAGCCAGGACCACGGCCGGGGCCACGGAACGTTGCTGCAGGAAGCGGTGGTAAAGGCGCAAGGGGGAGGGCTCCCGGCGGTGGGGTATGCGGTCCAGACCGGGGGCCTGACCGAGTGGGTGGTGGCGTTGCCATGTGGCATGGCGGCCCTGCTCACTCCGTTCCCGGTGGTCCCGTGGAGGGACGTGGTCGCCGTCCAGGAAGCCAATCTGGGATGGGTGTGCACGTGGCACACACACCCCGCCGGCATGGACCCTCGCGAGTGGCAGGCTAAGGCGGTCGTGGCGTACCTGTCCTGGTCGTTGCCGGCAGCGCCGGGTGCGTGGGCGCAGTGGTGGGACAGGGCGCTCAGCTGGGCGAGGGATGGCAGTGCTGTGGCGGCCTGCCCTGACCTCCCGCGCGAGCCCGTCTCAGTCCAGCCGTGGACTGTCTCCCTGCATCTCCCCACGGTGGCGGCTCGTCTTGCGGCCACAGACCCGGAGGTCTCGCTGCTGGGAGACCGAGAGGGGCCAGGGCTTCGCCTGGGTCAGGGGCTGGAAGTTCGCACCGCCCGCCTCCCCAGCCCTGTGGACGGGGACATCCTGGGGGGACTCCAGTTCACGCGGGCTGGCGGTGCTGATGTGTGGACCGCTGTCCATTGCCAGCTCCCAGACGCGTGGCCCCAGGTGTACGGGCCCCCTGGTCACGAGCGTCTGGTGGGAGTGGAATGGCGCGTGTGGGCCGCCAATGGCCCGTGCCCACCGGTGGTGGTCCTGCCCAGGAGATCCAACCACCCCAGCTGGGAGACCGTGGCGGTCTTGTGGAGATGGGTGGCGGTCCGTGGGGCCGATGGCCACGTCTTCACTGCCCCAATGGGCACGTTGATCGAGACCGACGGGGGGACAGCGTTGCAGCTCACGGCAGAGCCCCTGACCACGCATGCTGTGGTGGCCGTCCTCCAGTGGGGTGCAAACAAGCCACAGCCCTGGCGCGATCAGGTCGCTAGGGCTGTCTGGCGGGACCTGCCGGTCCTTAAGGCCGCCGTCTGGTCAGGAGGAGCAGGGCGGCGTCTCCCGGGCGCACTCCCATGGCTGCGGGGCTGCGAAGACGCCTCTCCCCCGCCAGCTGAGTTGCGGGGCGCCCTGGAGCACGTCTACTCCAAGCCCAGGCACCACTTCCTGGTGGCCGCGGACCATGGGGTGGAGCTCAGCAATGACGTGGTCGCGCTGGCAGCCGACGTGGTGCAGTGCCTGGCCCCCCATGCCATGATGCTCCCGAGGGAGGGGTGGGAAGGCCAGCGGCACGACCAATCCCCGGCTGCCCTCCTCATTGCGAGGTACGTCGAGCTGGGGGGCTCAGAGGCGGTGTACCCCAACCGGTTGGGGACGCCGGGCATGCGGCACTGGACGGCCCACCACCTCGTGGCCCCTGACATGCGGTTGGCCGTGGACCCGCTGGGCCGGCCTGTGGTGTCGGGGGCCCTGCCCCAATGGCCGCACACGTGGGACATGGCGGTCCGGACGATGCGCATGGCACCCAGGGGCCAGAGGGCGGGATGGCCGGGTGCAGAGCATCTGCTGGCGGAGGTCGGGCGGCACAGGTGCAGCAGCCGGCCGGCAACACCAAGGACTGTGGCGTGTGCGCCCTCATGTCCGCCGTCGGTACCCTCCTCGTGGTGCCGAGGCCGGGCAACCTCCTGTCCGCGCTGGACAGGCGGTGGGTGGCGGCGGTGGTCCTCAACAAGGACATGGGGCCCCTCGCGCGTCTGCCGTCCCTGGGGGAGCTGCCTGCAGCAGTGTTGGAAGCCCTGCCGGCGCCCCGCACGCCCTTGGACCTGGCGAACGTCCCGCACAACGTGGGGCTGCCCGGGGCGCGCATGCAACATGCCCTGCTGTGTATGGCAGCGGCGGCGGACGGGGGGATGTCCATGCTGGCGACGGTGTCCCTGCAGCACGTGCAGGACGCGATGCAGCAGCAGCAGATGCATGCCCCCCAGCCGTGGGAAGAAAGCGCCAAGCGGTGGCTGAGGGTGGAGAGCGTGCCCTCCACCCATGCGGTGGGCATGGCGGATATGGGGCGGCTGGTGGTGTTGGAGGGGGCGGAGTATTGGGCCTGTGTTCGGGTGGAAACAGGGGGACTGGAGTGGGTCGTAGTCACCGGGTGCCGGCTCAGGAGGCAGCAGTCCAGGGGCCCGGCCTGCTACCGGGTGTTCCGGGAGTGCCTCAGTGGGCTGGGGCTGGTGCGCAGAGCGCACAGGTGCACGGCCAAGGACATCCCGCCGGCGCCGGCGGTGTTCGTGGAGGTCACGCGGCCGCCGGTGATCCAAGGGAAGGACGTCTGGCCCGTAGCCCCGAGCAACGTGTGGCAGGCTGAGCATGCAGCTGGCATGTGCAGGGCGCTGCAGGGTCACGCGGCGGCCCTCCCCAGGGCCCCGGCGGCGCAGTCCTCCAGCAACAGGCCGGCAGCCTCGCTGGCACTGCTGCATAGCGCGTCGCGGGTGTGGTATTGGGTTGTGGCGGCGTTGGAGCCCCACTCCTCGCCGCTGCGCCTGTACGATCGCGGAGAGGGCACGGTAGGGATGCAGATTCGCAGCGAATTTAATTTCAATTCGCCGAATTCGCTGCGAATTCTTTCGCAGCACGAATTCGCTGCGAATTCGGCCTGAAATTCACAGTACTGCGAATTCGGGGCGAATTCGCTCTGCGAATTCGCAGGCGACAGCAAAATGACCACGCGTGCGCCGTCTTTTCTCCAGATGAAAACCTAACTTTGAATTGTGCCATGCAATAATTTTTTTGACTTTACACCATTAAAACCATGATCATTGTGCTTTGATTAACCCATTCAGTTGCCTGTGCGGTGCCTGCGTACTCGGTCTCGAGAAAAAAGCTTTTTTTTGACTTTTGAACGCACCGCTGTCTCCGCCTCGTTGCACTGAACACGACGGTGCCTTCTGTTCCTCCCAAAACCGCACCAGTTCGGAGAAAAACGCGTCGCGAACTTTTAATTTTCGACCTTTTTTTTTCGACTTTGGACAGTGAAAACGTGTTTTCCCTTGCCTAACCTTCATTTTGGTACACTCCTTGCCCTCGTCGGCTCCGTGCACGCAGAGAAATCCTTGTTACGAGGTTCGAAAAAGTCCAGATTTGACAGTGTACTGTAACAGTCACATAGTGATGATTATTGAGCATCATGACAATAATAATGTTAATTGAATGCCCATTGCTAGTTTGCTTTATGTTTCCCTTGTATTTGTTATCCTCTCCCTTAGATGAATTCAAGTCCCATGATTCAATGCAAGAATACAATGAATGAAGGCCCAATAATGGCAAGAAGTGGTTCACATGTGATGGTTTGTGTGTGGATTGGTGATTTTGCATGCTTCGTTGCTTTTTTTCCAAAAGGTATTTGAAAGAATCGAGGAAGGGTGTATACATCGATATTTGGAATTCTTGGTTTTGATTTGTCTTTATTTTTGTCAAATAGTTTAAGCACGGTGAATGCAAGCAACAACAAACAACAAAAATTGCAAGGTTATGGAAGCTTTTGGACTTGAAATGTTTAATGCCATATGGTAATGGGCATATGCAAAGAGGTGAAGGTAAATTGTAGGTGCCTATGGATTCTAAGCCTCGGGGGAATTCAAGCGAATCAAGGGGGAATTCCAATTTGAAGTTGCGAATTCGAATTCGGAGGGGTCCACGAATTCGTGCGAATTCGGGGCGAATTCGAATTCGAGCGAATTCGTGCGAATTCGAACCTGCATCCCTAGGGCACGGTGCTCACGGTCCGCCCCGCCGACCTGGAGGCCCTGCACCTTAGTGCACTGAGTGGCGACGGGGGCGACGCGCTGTACCTCCAAGGGACCGTGGCAGGCGCGGCCGCGACACGCTTCCGCCGGCAGAGCGGAGGAGATGCCCTCTGCCTGGTCATGGCGGAGAACATGGGGCCGTGGCTCCGGGCGTTCTCCACGTCCAGGTGGAGGATCGAGGGTGACCGGGAGAAGTTCGCCGACGCGTGGCGCCGCTGGGTGGAGGAGGAGTTTCCCGTGGGGGGAATGCTGCACCTGCCGCAACCACAAAGCGTGCCACCAGTACGGCCTGCGGCACCCCCGGCCGCGGTGGCGAGGCAGGCCCCAACAGCGGCGCCCAAGCCGCCGCCCAAGAGGGGCCAGCCACCTCAATATGGCGGCTATGCCAACATTCGGTACGTGCTGCAGCACTTCGGTGGTGACTTGGCCACGGATCAGCGTGGGACAAAGACGATCAATGTCTGCCCCTGGTCTCGGCTGGATGGGGCTGGTCACTGCACTTGGAAAGCTGGCACGCACTGCCGGCCTACCCACCTCCACCCCAAGGACCTGCTGGACCACATCCAGCGGGACCATGTGACTGATCCGGCGCAACGGGACCAGGCGCTGGCCATGCTGGCTGGCGTTATGCCGGGGGGCCAGGCGGGGCCTTTCGCGTCGGCCCAGGCGGGGTCCAGAGCGCTCACGCTGCCCACGGGTGCCCGCCCTGCGGCAGAGCGCGGGGCGTCGCCGTCGGCGGCACGATCTGGAGCGATTGGGTCTGCAGCACGGAGTGGGGCAGTGACTTCAACGGGGAGTACGGCGGCAAGTACATCCGGCAGGCAGGCAGAGGGAGACCCCGCCGCATCTGCCGGGTCTCAGCAGGCGACGACCGCCTCAGGCGGAGGCCCACGGAGTCAGGGGCCACCTCGCCGGCCGCCCGCGCCGGTTGCGGGTGGTCCCCCTGAACCTGCTGGTGGCCCCTCTCCGTCCAGTGATCCGGATCCGGCGGGGGGCCCCGATCCACACGTGCAGCCATGAAGGGGCCCAGCCTCCGACACCCGAGCGGCGGTGTCCTGGAACGTCCAGGGCTCGATGCGGGGGGACGGCGTACCAGTGGCCCCAGGTATGCTCGACGGTGAGGCGGTGGCGGCGGGCATCATGAAGGCCGAGGGTGCCATCCTGGGCCTATTCCAGGAGACCGGCCTGCAGGACCCACAAGGTGTGGTGCACTCCGAGAACCAGTGGCGTCACCACGGGTATCATGCGTACCCAGGGGTGGATGCCCAGGCGGCGTCGGCGGCGGCGGTGCGCGGCGGGCTCTTGATTGCCCTTCGGGCGGACGTGTTCGCCGCGGAGGAAGTTCGAGATATCGTGGACATCGTGCCAGGCAAGGCCATGGCCCTCGATGCCCCTGTGCCCGCCTCTTACCCCTGTGCACGTCAGTCGGCGATCCAACGCACCCCACCCAGCCCCCTCCCCTGTCCGGACCCCGTGCGCGTGGACTGAGGCCTCCCGGCACGCGCAACACGCTTCACGGCGCACAGCCCCACCCACAGGACAGGATTCATAGCCGACGACACCCCTCAGTGGCGTAAGAGACTCCCGCGGCCCAGTAGTGAGAGCGTCGGTCTTCAATCGTCCAGTGCGGGGGTTCGATCCCGGGCGTTGGTGCTCCTGGGATCCCTGCACGTAGAGCTCTCTAGTTGGCGACGTGGGAACCACCCCCCCCTCCAGCAACTCGCGCCACCACCGATACCGGTGGATCGGGTGGAGGTCTCGTTCGTTTTACCCCCCACCCAAGAAAAACAAAAGACATGGGAACCACCCACCCCTGCAGCAGTGCGCACCGTCACCTGTACTCAAACAGGTCGATGGGAGGCCTCGCCCGGTATTCGAAGGGATCGGTGGGAGACCACCGATCCCGGGGTTCGAACCAGCTCCTTCACGGCGAGCGCCTGGTGCGCTACCTCCGGGGTGGCTGCCTTCTGGGATACACCGGCACCCGGGTCACAGAACAAACGCGCCCGCAACCCCCTCCCCCTGTAATAAGAGTAAGCCCGCACTAGGGCTGCCCAGCTGGGCCATGAACCGGGACATTGGAGCACCACTCCAGCCACGGTCCGCCCAACCACCCCACGCATCCCGCAGGCACGTCATGAGAATCCGGCGGGCCGGCGCCTGGACACCAAGACGACACCTCTCTCCCCCCCCGCGAGAACGGAGCGGGGCCCCCACAACGGCACGCCCGCAACGCAGACCCCGACAGCCCACCTAGTGGACGGGCAGAGGAGAGAAGAGGGACGCCCCACGCCCCACGCAATGGACGAAGGCACCCCCCCAGGGACGCCCAGCCGCCGCCCCCGCAACCCCAAGCCAAGTAGGGGGGAACCGGGACCGGACCGCCCCCCCCCCAAGCACGCCAGACGGAGCACGGGACCGGGGCAGGACACGCGGAGGGGCACGGACCACATGGAACGGCCCTACCAGCGCCCAGTGCCGGGACCACGCGAGATGCGCGCGCCACACCACCCAGCGGGGAGCGGACACCGCGAGAGCGCGAGCGCACACACACGAAAAGGACACGCGGGGACCACCAGAAGGGCAACCGGACCGAGCGCGCGGAACGCACAGACCACATGGAATGGCGTACCAGCGAGCGAGGATAAGGGACACCCGGACGGGACGGCCCGCCACACGCAACGCGGGATACGCGGGGCGAGAAGGGGGAAGAAGGGGACACACAACACCAGGTACCGGCCCGAACCCCCCCGAACCGGCCGCGAGCGCCGCGCACACACAGACGGGACACTGCACCCGCCAAGGCAGTAGTGGCGCACAGCGCCACGCCCCAACCCCTAGGCTAGGCAGCCACCGCGCCAGCCCAAGGGGGTCCCACTGGCGACAAGCCAGTAGCACGGGCCCGGCGGCGCCGGTGCCCCGGGCGACCACGCATTAGGGGGGCGACGCAGTGGGTAAGCGCCCGCGGCCACGGCTGCGAATTGATGCACTGACCGGGGAGTGGCGAAACGGGGACGCCGGGGAAGGACGGGGCTCCGAGCTCTGTGAACCCGGGGGACTCCGCCACCAGGCAGGAGGTGCGTCTTGGAGGGCCCCCCACTAGGACCCGGTGGGGAGGATATCACCTGGCCCGACCAGGTGGCCCCCCGGGGCCGAAAGGCGTCTAGTACCCGCAAAATCAAACCTCAAACCTCAAACCTCTTGATTGTCCTTCGGGCGGACGTGTTCGCCGCGGAGGAAGTTCGAGATATCGTGGACATCGTGCCAGGCAAGGCCATGGCCCTCGATGTGGTGACCGCAGGTGGCACCCTCACGGTCATCAACGTCCACGGCCCGGGTAGCGGCGGCGACTCCTGGGCGTCTAAGGCGTCCTTCTGGGCTGACGTGGCCATGTACGCGGCGGCCAAGAGCGCGGGTGGCACCAGGGCCGTGCTCCTCGGAGGGGACTTCAACGTGTGGCTGGAGTCCCCGTGGCACCCTACCACGAGGAGGTTCCAAGCCCTGTGGGAACAGTGTGGTTTCCACAGGGCAGGCCCGGAACGGGAGGAGGACAGGAGGCCCACGAGGGCAGGGCACCGACTGGACTCCTTCCTTCTAAACTCGCCTCTGGTCCCATGGGCGGCGCCTGAGCGCCCTCACTTGGCGCCGGGGCGGTCTCCTGCGTCACTGGGGTCGGATCATGGCCCTGTGGTCCTGGACATCCCGCTAGCGGTGGCCGGCAAGGAGAGGGTCACCAGGATGGCCTACTCGCACGCCCAGTGCAGGCTGCATGCCATACGCCCGGACTCCCCGGGGGTTCGTGAGGCGGCAGCGGCAGTACTGCAGAAGGCCTGCGGGGATCGGCGGCTACAGGCGTGGCTCTCGTCGGACCAGGACACTGCAACCATGGGCATGTCGGAGGTGCAAGCGGTCTTTGACCTGCTCTACGCTTTCCGTGATGACGTGTCCAGGGTCACGGGAGTGCGCATGCCTTCAGGCGTGGACCCGCAGTACCCGTACGGGCAAGCGGAAACAGAGGCGTCGTTGGACCAGGTCCTCTTGGATCAGCAGGCCCTGGCCTGGCGCGCCCATCAGCTGTGGCAACGGGACGCGGCGGCGGCCGGACTCCACTCCCAGGAAGCGACTGCCCTGCTACAGCACCTCCGGCGAGTGGACCCCGACCTGTTCCCCGCCTCGGTAGAAAACCTGCGTGCCGCATTGGACCAACAGCTCCACCAGCTGGAGACACGCGTGGAGGAGCTGCGGGATGTCCTCAGCAGCAACAGGCGCCGGTCCATCAAGGACTACTGGCGGGGCAGGGTACCGGATCTGCAGCTCCGATGGACGGCGATACGGGGGGCCATCAACGTGGTGAACTATGCCCCGTCAGGCCTATGGTCCGTACGCGTCCGCGAGTCGGAGAAGGTGCTCTTGGAGGCCTCGGACGTCATCGGTGAGGTCCAGAGGTATTGGGAGGCGCTGTACGCCAAGCGGCAAGTGAACCTGCCGGCCTTCGAGCGGCTGGTCCGGGCCCACATTCCCAAAGGGGTGCCGGAGGAATGGAGGTCGGTACAGGAATACACCATGCACGACCTTAAAGACGCCGTGAGGCAGGCCGTGGCGGACGACAAAGCTCCGGGGTCCAACCGGGTCACGGCTGCCCTCAAAGCAGAGCTGCCTGAACCGGTGCAGGGGCTCCTGGTGCATGCGTACAGGGCAATCCTGCGGGGTGCGAACGTCCCGGAGTCCTGGCACGAGGCCATTATCTGGCTGATGCCCAAGGGCACAGCCACGGGCAACCTGGACGAGTACACGCCGATAGCGCAGGGGCAGCAAGACATGCGAATGCTCATGACTCCCCTCATGCGGAGGTTCACAGCTGTTCTGGCACGCAAGGGACTGGCCGCGGACTGGCAGTTCGGAGCCATGCCGGGCTCCACGGCGGCTGCCCCGGTGTTCCTGGCCCAGCGCAGGCTGCAGCGTGGGCTGGAGGAAAACGACGTCCTGGCCTTCGATGTGTCGAAAGCTTTTGACACAGCGCCGCACGGAGCGCTAGCGCTCCTCCTGCGCCACATGGGTGTCCCGGAGGAGCTCATCAGGCTCTTCCACACCCTCAGCTGCGGGTCTCTGGTGCGCATCATCACCGCGCACGGCCCGACGCCGAGCATACGGCTCCACAGGGGCCTGCGGCAGGGCAGTGCGGAGAGCGCTGTGCTCTACCTCCTCCTTTTGGAGCCTCTCCTGCGGAGCCTCGCCTGCAAGGTGCGGGGAGATGCGCGCCATGCGGTGCCACCCCTGGTACAGGCGTACTGTGATGACCTCCTGTTGATAGCGCACTCCCTGCCGCAATTCCTGGAGTATGCGGAGGCGATAGCGCGGTATCTCACTGACATGGGCATGTCCCTCAACGTGGGCAAATCCGCCTATGCCACTACTGCTCGCATCCATTCGATTATGGTATGCCTGAACCCAGGGGACACGGCGGCCCCATGGGTATGCTTACGTGCCAAGGGCACGGTACCATACTTGGGCCTGCGCCTCGATCCCAGGGGAATGGCGACCATGAAGGAGAAACATGTACTCCGGTGTGAAGCTCTGCTGGGCTGGTGCAAGAACACGTTAGGGCCGGCGTCGGTGCCTCATGAGGTGATGGCGGCTGTGGTTGGAGGCATCGTGCGGTACGCGGCGCCCTACCTGTCCAACACGGCGGAGGCGGTGATCAAGCTGAATACTGCAATCAAGGCTGCGGCCCTGCAGTTCGAGAAGCTGCCCAAGGACCTGTCCAAGGTGGCGGTGCGGTCAGGTCATGGGCTACGGTTGGCGGATGTCCAGGTTATATGCCGCGACTTCGTCGTGGCGACCATGGCTCAGCTCACCCACCACAGGTCGACGACAGTCCGGGATGAGCTGCGGGCCATGCTCCGAGACATGCACGTGCAATACGGAGTGTGCGGGCAGTTCATGGTGCCCTCTGCGTCATTCGCCACACACGCTGGCAATACGTGGGTGGAGAGGGTACTCAGAGCGATGGGGGCGTTTCGCGTAGGATTTCTCATGCCATCGTCGGTGTACTCGTGTGTACACGCCCATCTGCCGCAGGTGCAGTGGGCGGGGCGGAAGTGGGTGTCCCAGTCCTATACCTTCAAGGGTAGGGACATCTGCATTCTCTCGGGGCCCCGCACAGATGCGACAGTACAGTCCCTGACTGATCCCGCAAATGACCTCCTGCATGCGCGGCTCCCCTGCCCTGCGCCTGGGCACTGGGCGGTCCGGCTTCAGGAGTGCCATGAGGACCACCTGCACCTTCCGCACGCGGGAGTGGGGCCCCACCAGCTGGACCACATGTGGCTCACGGGGCTTCGCGACGTCTTCCGGCCGCAGCTGCCCGGTCCGTTAACTCACCCGCTAATACACCCGGTGCGCCGAAAGAAGGCCAGCAAACGCAATAGACAGTCCGCTGCGGGGGACGTGTATGTGGTGGGCGGATACAGGGAGGAACGATGGGACCCGGCCAACCCGGGGCTGTCCATGCCGTTCGTCCCGCTAGCCGCCCTCCTGTTTCTGTTGGGGGACGTCTTTGAGGGCTACCAACAGCAAGACGATCCGGCGTCTGTCCCCCTGCTCACTCCTCACGCCGGGGGTGGCATAAGCCCGCCACCACTGTGGGTTGTGCACGGGCGGCCAGCGTTTTCCAGGGCGTGCGCGGCGGTGCACAAGTGCAGCGAATGGGCAATTGTTCTTCTGCTGCCGGCAGGCCCAATCCCGGATCCGGATGAGTACTCGGTCCCGGAAGTGGTCCGGATGTCCAACGTACCGCACGATCCGCACGTCGCCGTCACGTCGTTGCGTGATGGCGGCGCAGTGGAGCAGGGGTCTGTGGTGGTATACCAGCCTTCCTGCTCCGCAACAGTTTGGGGAGCGGAGTATACCACCGCCCTGGACGCCATAAAGTCAGTCTGCGGATGTCACCTGGCCTGGAGACCACATGCGGTGTATCGACCGAGGGTGGTCCTGTCCCCGGAGCTCACGGCCTCCAGTGCGGCGTCCCTGGGAAAGGTGGTGCAGAGCCCCCACTCCGACGTGGCGTGGCTGGAGCCCAACCGGTACTGCTGGGTGCCGGTGGCGACTAAAGTCACATCGTCTGACGCATCGCCCCAGGGAGACGACGCCACAAACGTGGCGGTGGCCAGCCACAGAATCCCCACGTGGACGGGTGCCATCTACGGCACGGTCCCGGAGGCAGAGGTCATTGGCGCGGCGGCGTACTTGTTGCACACGCCCCCGTCAGCGTGCACGGTACACGTGGTGGATGCGTCCGTCATAGGAGCGCATCTCCGCAGGGCGCAGGAGGCCCTGTACCGTGGCATCAAGGGGCCGACATCACATCTGGTCAATCAGCACGCACTGAGCTGGATAGCGGAGGGGCTGCGGCGGCTGCCGCGCCGAGTTGGGGCGCCGCACCACTGGGTGGTGAGGCAGAGCTCGCACTTGGCGGCGGTCCCGCTCGAGGCACCGGACTCTGCCGTGGCCCGTGCAATGGCCCCGCCTGTCCATCTTGTCCTGCCAAAGGAGCACGCCATCCTATTGGTGCCGGGGGATAATGGTGAGCTCGAGCCACGTGTGCCATCCTTGCAAGCCCGTCAGCAAGTCCGGGAGATGGAGTGGCTTTCGCTAGCGGCTCCCACCAGGGCGCACACGCCACTGGCTGGCGCCTGCGAGGCGATGCCCCTGGGAGCTGTGCACCACGGCCCAACGCACAGGAATATGCTGCAGGCACGTGACGGTCGCTTGTCCACCATGCAGGTCATGCCACGGTGGAAACAGAAGCTCATGCGTATGGCAATACCAGCCCACCCCTGTATCTTCTGTGGGGGGCCGGAGGAGGACATTGGCCACATGCGCCTACTGTGTGCGCGGGACGAGGAGGTGGCTGGCCTCCTGTGCAGGCGTGTGGAGGAGTTCAGGGCAGAGCTACCCCTGACAGACAGGGCGGTGGAGTTCGTGGCGTGGAGGGAGCACGGCTGCAGGTGGACTGAATCCCTGATGGCGGGTGTCGTCCCCGGGGACCTGAAGCGGCTGTTCGCTGCGGTGCGAGCGGCGTCGTCCCGGGGCCCTGCCAAGGCCAGGCTCTTTGTGGAGAACATGGTCCAGATTGGGGAAGATGTGTATGCCTGCAGGAACTATCGGCTCACCCAGATCATGCAGCTGCCGATGCAAGATCGAAGGAGAGCGGTATACGCGTTCTTGCGCGGTGACACACCCTTCTGCCGGCCGGCAGGGAGGATCCTGCAGCGTCCGCCGTGGAACCCGTTTGCCGGCCTCCCCGGCGACCTGCGGGCAACCTTTCAGAGGGCACCGCTGCACGCACTGCTGGTGTCGCGGTCGTGCATCGAGCATGATGAGGCCCTGTCCTTGTTCCCTCACTGGATGGCGGCGGTGGCGCAGGCCTTCGACCGGTGGATCGGTTCCTGGGTGGCGCGGGACATCACGACGTTCAGGGAGTGGTCCCGCGTGGTGTCGGCGCAGTCGTGGGCCCAGGTGCGTGGTACCAAGGTGAGAAGCCCTGACTGCCAGAGTGATCCCTGGCTTCAGGTGTACGCCAACCATCCAGCTGTGGGGAACGTCATGGGCTGGCCTCGCGAGGTGCTGCCGGTCCTTCAGCAACCTCTATGCAGTCTCCCAATCCTGGCGGTGGCTGTCGTACTTGACGTGGGTACGTTGTGGCTGTATGACCGGCAGCTGCGACGAGTCGTACCCGCGGTCACGGAGCAGCGGTCCATGGCGGTGTTAACGGGCTCCAAGCAGCTGGCACGAGTACAGGGCAACGACGCGCAGGGCCACGTCACGGAGGCCATGTTCTCTCTGCCAGAGGGGGACGACCACGTGGCTGCCGATGCCCGACACACCCTTGACACCCTGGGCCTCGAGGCGGTCATTGAGGCTCGGGCGGGAGGACAACGCTTGGTTCTGGCTTCCGCCAGGGGACCGGGGCAGGACGGGGTTGATGGCATCGGGGAGGTCTTACGGGACTACGGTTGGGAGCCCCTGGCGCATGGCACACACAGTCCCAAAGTGGCGCGGTGGCCCCGGCTGCTTGCGAGCCTGCCGGTGATGCCTGACGGGCGACCGATACTCCGCCCGGTGTCCACGTGGGAGGAAGCGAGGCGCAGCCTCCTCAGTAGTGCCACAGCACGCACGCTGGCGGGTGCCTTGCTCGGACTCCAGGACGCGTGCTGCGATGTATGGCAGGACCTGTGGTCGCAGTGTTGTGATGGTAGCTGCGTTCCGTCGCGGTCTGTGCTCCCGCAGCGATGCCACGGGTGCGGGGAAACGGTGTCAGTTTGGGTTCATCAGTGTGCCTCCATCCCGCTGTGCGGGACATGTAAGGAGCGTGCCGATAGGGGATGGCCTAAGGCGAGGTGGGCACTGCGGCACTCTGGACAGATGTCCTCTAGCGCCTGGAAGACTATCCAGGGTGGCCTGAAGAGCGTCCGAGTGGAAGGGGTACGGTGCCCTGGAGCGCTGTCTGCGGCCCTGCCCCTGCTGCTGTGGTGGGCGGCTCTGGAGGGCGACTCACAGATACTCTGGTTGTGGCATCGCGGAGGAATTGGTGACGGCATGGTGGGGGCTGGGGGTGCAGATTGATGGGGTTGGGAATTGTGGGTGCACCAGCTACCGTCCCTACGCTGGACGCAGCGGAGGGGGTAGCGCCTGAGAAGCAGTGCCTTCACAGCCTGATTGTGCGGTACTGGCAGGCGGCGTATGACGGCCAACGCGATGTGACAGGTCGTGCCGGCCTGATGGTGAGCCGTACTGCCCCCGTGCATGAGGGTCGGACAGGGATGCTTCACCCGCCTGCCCCGTGTCGCCGCATACAACAGTGAGGTGTCATGGGTCGTCCCGACCAGGGTAATAAGGCCCAAACCCCTGTAGGGTATTCCCATGGCACCGGGGTCTCTACTGGCGGCCCGGCTACGGCAGCAGTGGGAGTGGTTGCTCGGGATACACCGGGGGTGCACGGAGTTGTCTGGGGGTTACGGCGTCGCGGCGCCCCCTGGGGGTGTTACACGGGGTTGCGGGGACAGCCTGCAGGCCCCGGGAGCGGCGACGAGGCGAAGATGTGTGCATAGAAGGATATGACAGTGGGGTCGTCAGGGGGACAGTATGGCGGGCATCGTGGAGACGGCGTGGCAGCCTGGGAGGAGCACTCACGGGGGGCAAGTGGAGTTCCAGGTGACGGATTACTGGAGTCTTGGGGGTAAACGCGGCGGTACTGGGGTCCGTACGGTGGGGGTACGCGGCGGTACTGGGGAACCGTACAGTGGGGGAGCAGCGGGGAAGCTCCAGATGACGGTGTACTGGCATCGTGGGGGTATACGCGGCGGTACTGGGGACCGTATGGTGAGGGTACGCGGCGGTACTGGAGGGCCGTACAGTGGGGGCGCTACGGGGTTGCATGACGGTACTGGGGTGTCCCCCTGACCCCTCTAACAAATCAGGGGGAGCGCGGGGGCATCTCCTGGCCCCGTTAACAAACTAGAGGGACCGTGCCTGCCGGCATGTACATAGTCTAACCTCTGACCATGGCCTTGTGGTTGCGGTGGTGCGTGTCGTGGCGGCTCGCAGGTGGCGTCGGCGTGGCAACAGCGGTACTGCGCGGCGTTGTAGCGAAGAGTATGCGGTCGCCTCACCACTGTAACGGCTTACCCCTGGGGGGCGCCAGTCCGGTCGGCTGGGGGGGAGGGGGGAAGAGGAGCGGCATGCTGAGTGGTCGGGGGGGTGACGCGCGGGCCAATGCTATAAGTAGGCTCGCCACGTCGTCGGTGGGGGCCGAACCTGCGGCCTGGCCGCTGCTGTGGCGGAAGAGGCGCAACCACGGGAGCTGGCCAATCAGTGCAGGTAAGGGTCAAGGGTAGGCGCCAGGGCAATGTATGTGGGCCGGATGAGGTGCACCTGGTAACCACAGCCCGGAGCGAGCCTCTGGTGGGTACCCCTACAGGGGGTCGATAACCAAGCTACGGCACCCACCAGCCCGAATCCCAGCCAGCGATATTCAGGGGTTGCGCCACTCCCGTCGCGTAGCGGCCGGCGTCCCCCCCTGTAGACCCTCAAGATATATTATACGTGGGCAAGTGGATGCCGCGAAGCTGATTAGGTGCTGGCCCCTGACATGGAGTGCCGGCATGGTATATAACTGGGGTGTGGGAGCAGCTCAGGGCCACGGGGACGTGGAATTGGTACCGTGTTTCTGTACTATACTAGGGGGATGGTGCGGTGGGTCGGTGACGTACATTGTGGAGACATGGGGGCGATGAAAGCTGAGGGCCAGGCTAGGCTGGAGCCTCCCAGAAATCCTGGCTATGCACATACCGGCTATTGCGTGCTGGCAGAGGGATACGTGGAGTCAGGGGCAGTGGGCGATTTCAAGAACGCAGACGGCAATGGATACCATGGGGTCAAGGGTGATGGATGTCTCCACGGTGGCGGGGGTACGCGAACGACGGAGGGTAAGCTCTCGCTTCGCCGCATGTGTGCTGCTTTGTTCCTTGGTTGCTGCTTTGCGACGGACAGAGAGGCCCATGCTTTCTACTTGTTGCGATGCTGCTGCGTTGCTTTGCCTTGCCCCCATACCCCCGGCGAACAAACGGGCCAGCGCCCGTCGCCGTTGCTAATGCTAACGCCATGCAGTTGCCACTGCCCCCAAAGCCTGGTTGACCGGTATCCCCGGTCCTCTGGGTCCTCCGTCATGCTGTGGGCCACCTCAGGCAGCCCTGGGACCCACGGGATCGAGCGAGGCAGGAACCACCTGTCGGCGCGAGATGCCCGGTAACTCCAGTAGACGGCATGATAAGTGGTTATGACTATGACTATGACTATATATATATATATATATATATATATATATATATATATATATATATATATATATATATATATATATATATATATATATTTATATATATATATATATATATATATATATATATATATATATATATATATATATATATATATATATATATATATATATATATATATATATATATATATATATATATATATATATATATATATATATATATATATATATATATATATATATATATATATATATATATATATATATATATATATATATATATATATATATATATATATATATATATATATATATATATATATATATATATATATATATATATATATATATATATATATATATATATATATATATATATATATATATATATATATATATATATATATATATATATATATATATATATATATATATATATATATATATATATATATATATATATATATATATATATATATATATATATATGTATATATATATATATATATGTATATATATATACATATATATATATATATACATATATATATATATATACATGTATATATATATATATATATATATATACATGTATATATATATATATATATATATGTATATATATACATATATATATATATATATATATATATATATATATATATATATATATGTATATATATATATATATATATATATATATATATATTACTACACCCCTCTCCCCTTAAATCTAGCTAACAACACCCCTCTCCCCTTAAATCTAGCTAACAAGCAACAAGCAAGCAACAACAAGCAAGCAACAACAAGCACTTCTCCTCACCGTTTTGGCCATTGCTCCACCTCATCCCTCCAGGCTCTACTCTACCCTGGCCATCTTGGAGCCCAGGTGATGGCCTTGCCAAATCCAAGTTTTGAGCCAAAAACTCACCTGTGGCGGCCCGGGGCGGTGGCGCCAAGTCGGGAAATGCCCTGCCAAATCTGCGCAGTTTTGGGCCAAAAACAGCCATTTTTCGCCCAAAACAGCCCTAGTAAGGGTTCAAAACAGCCAAACGAAGGCAAACGGCTGGTACACTTCACGTGCGGCTTGACTTTCTCGTGACCAAGGGACCTTTGGTGCCTTCTAACTCCACGATATGTCCGAGAAACGGCCCAAAAAGGCGCCAAAAAGCCCCAAAAACTGCGCAATGTGCACCAGCACCCCGAAACAAAGCGGGGGCCGTAATTTGGGCTACGTGGCTCAAAATTCAATTCCGAGGGCACCTAGTCCACCCGCAACCCCCCACTTTTTGTGCTTTCCACCCCTCGGAATGGCCCAACGAGACACGTAGACCCCCGTACCAGTGGTCACTTGGTGGAGCCGGAGGGCCGGCCAGCCCACGCACAGTGGGGGCCAACGGTGGGTCCACCAGGGTCCCCGGGGCGAAAAAAATCATTTTTTTCAAAGTTGTTGCTAGACCACTTAGGATGTTCAGAGAAGTGTTTTTAGGCCGTTTTGAGCCCGTGGTGGCGCGTTTTGGGCCATGGAAAATCCCAAAATACCTTGAAAATGGGCCGTTTTGGGACCAACAATGCGTCAAAAATGGGTGAAAAACGCGTTTTTCCAAAAGTGATCTCCACCATTTATGTTGCTCAAACAAGTGGTTTTAGCCCATTTTGACCCCGTGGTGCCGGGTTTTGGCTCCTGGAAACTCCCAAAATGCCTTGAAAATGGGCCGTTTTGGGACCAACAATGGGTCAAAAATGGGTCAAAAAAGTGTTTTTCCAAAAGTGAATCCAGACCATTTGGGATGCTCAAACAAGTGTTTTTAGCCCGTTTTGAGCCCGTTTTGACCGAGTTTAGCCCCTTCCACCACATGTATGCACCACTTTGTGCCCTTCGCCCGTACCTTAGAGCCGTGTGGTGGAGCCACCTAGAGTTGGGAGAGGGGTGTAGATTAGAGGATATATATGTATATATATATATATATATATATATATATATATATATATATATATATATATATATATAGTCATAGTCATAGTCATAACCACTTATCATGCCGTCTACTGGTGTTACCGGGCATCTCGCGCCGACAGGTGGTTCCTGCCTCGCTCGATCCCGTGGGTCCCAGGGCTGCCTGAGGTGGCCCACAGCATGACGGAGGACCCAGAGGACCGGGGATACCGGTCAACCAGGCTTTGGGGGCAGTGGCAACTGCATGGCGTTAGCATTAGCAACGGCGACGGGCGCTGGCCCGTTTGTTCGCCGGGGGTATGGGGGCAAGGCAAAGCAACGCAGCAGCATCGCAACAAGTAGAAAGCAAGGGCTTCTCTGTCTGTCGCAAAGCGGCAACCAAGGAACAAAGCAGCACGCATGCGGCGAAGCGAGAGCTGACCCTCCGTCGTTTGCGTACCCCCGCCACCGTGGAGACATCCATCACCCGTGACCCCATGGAATCCATTGCCGTCTGCCTTCTCGAAATTGCCCACCACCCCTGACTCCACGTATCCCTCAGCCAGCACGCAATAGCCCGTATGTGCATAGCCAGGATTTCTGGGAGGCTCCAGCCTAGCCTGGCCCTCAGCTTTCATCGCCTCCATGTCTCCACATTGTCTGCCACCGACCCACCGCACCATCCCCCTAGTATAGTACAGAAACACGGTACCAATTCCACGTCCCCGTGGCCCTGAGCTGCTACCACACCCCAGTTATATACCATGCCGGCACTCCATGTCACGGGCCAGCGCCCAATCAGCTTCGAGGCATCCACCTGCCCACGTATAATATATCTTGAGGGTCTACAGGGGGGGACGCCGGCCGCTACGCGGCGGGAGTGGCGCAACCCGTGAATATCGCTGGCTGGGATTCGGGCTGGTGGGTGCCGTAGCTTGGTTATCGACCCCCTGTAGGGGTACCCACCAGAGGCTCGCTCCGGGCTGTGGTAACCAGGTGCACCTCATCTGGCCCACATACATTGCCCTGGCGCCTACCCTTGACCCTTACCTGCACTGATTGGCCAGCTCCCGTGGTTGCGCCTCTTCCGCCACAGCAGCAGCCAGGCCGCAGGCTCGGCCCCCACCGACGATGTGGCGAGCCTACTTAGAGCATTGGCCCGCGCGTCACCCCCCGGACCACTCGGCATGCCGCTCCTCTTCCCCCCTCGCCTCTAGCCGACAGGACTGGCGCCCCCCAGGGGTAAGCCGTTACAGTGGTGAGGCGACCGCATACTCTTCGCTACGACGCCACGCAGTACCGCTGTTGCCACGCCGACGCCACCTGAGAGCCGCCACGACACGCACCACCGCAACCACAAGGCCATGGTCAGAGGTTAGACTATGTACATGCCCGCAGGCATGGTCCCTCTAGTTTGTTAACGGGGCCAGGGGATGCCCCCGCGCTCCCCCTGATTTGTTAGAGGGGTCAGGGGGACACCCCAGTACCGCCATGCAACCCCGTAGCGCCCCCACTGTACGGCCCTCCAGTACCGCCGCGTACGCTCACCATACGGTCCCCAGTACCGCCGCGTATACCCCCACGATGCCAGCACACCGTCATCTGGAGCTTCCCCGCTGCTCCCCCACTGTACGGTTCCCCAGTACCGCCGCGTACCCCCACCGTACGGACCCCAGTACCGCCGCGTTTACCCCCAAGACTCCAGTACTCCGTCACCTGGAACTCCACGTGCCCCCCGTGAGCGCTCCTCCCAGGCTGCCACGCTGTCTCCACGATGCCCGCCATACTGTCCCCCTGACGACCCCACTGTCATATCCTTCTATGCGCACATCTTCGCCTCGTCGCCGCTCCCGGGGCCTGCAGGCTGTCCCCGCAACCCCGTGTAACACTCTCAGGGGGCGCCGCGGCGCCGTAACCCCCAGACAACTCCGTGCAGCCCCGGTGTATCCCCAGCAACCACTCCCAATACTGCGGTAGCCGGGCCGCCAGTAGAGACCCCGGTGCCATGGGAATACCCTACAGGGGTTTGGGCCTTATTACCCTGGTCGGGACGACCCATGACACCTCACTGTTGTATGCGGCGACCCGGGGCAGGCGGGTGAAGCATCCCTGTCCGACCCTCATGCGCGGGGGCAGTACGGCTCACCATCAGGCCGGCACGACCTGTCACATCGCGTTGGCCGTCATACGCCGCCTGCCAGTACCGCACAATCAGGCCGTGAAGGCACTGCCTCTCAGGAGCTACCCCCTCCGCTGCGTCCAGCGTAGGGATTGTAGCTGGTGCACCCACAATTCCCAACCCCATCAATCTGCACCCCCGGCCCCCACCACGCCGTCACCATTTCCTCCGCGATGCCACAACCAGAGTATCCGTGAGTCGCCCTCCAGAGCCGCCCACCACAGCAGCAGGGGCAGGGCCGCAGACGGCGCTCCAGGGCACCGTACCCCTTCCACTAGGACGCTCTTCAGGCCACCCTGGATAGTCTTCCAGGCGCTAGAGGACATCTGTCCAGAGTGCCGCAGTGCCCACCTCGCCTTAGGCCATCCCCTATCGGCACGCTCCTTACATGTCCCGCACAGCGGGGCGGAGGCACACTGATGAACCCAAACCGACACCGTTTCCCCGCACCCGTGGCATCGCTGCGGGAGCACAGACCGCGACAGAACGCAGCTACCATCACAACACTGCGACCACAGGTCCTGCCATACATCGCAGCACGCGTCCTGGAGTCCGAGCAAGGCACCCGCCAGCGTGCGTGCTGTGGCACTACTGAGGAGGCTGCGCCTCGCTTCCTCCCACGTGGACACCGGGCGGAGTATCGGTCGCCCGTCGGGCATCACCGGCAGGCTCTCAAGCAGCCGGGGCCACCGCGCCACCTTGGGACTGTGTGTGCCATGCGCCAGGAGCTCCCAACCGTAGTCCCGTAAGACCTCCCCGATGACATCAACCCCGTCCTGCCCCAGGCCCCTGGCAGAAGCCAGAACCAAGCGTTGTCCTCCCGCCCGAGCCTCAATGACCGCCTCGCGGGCATCGGCAGCCACGTGGTCGTCCCTCTCTGGCAGAGAGAACATGGCCTCCGTGACGTGGCCCTGCGCGTCGTTGCCCTGTACCCGTGCCAGCTGCTTGGAGCCCATTAACACCGCCATGGACCGCTGCTCCGTGACCGCCGGTACGACTCGTCGCAGCTGCCGGTCATACAGCCACAACGTACCCACGTCAAGTACGACAGCCACCGCCAGGATTGGGAGACTGCACAGAGGTTGCTGAAGGACCAGCAGCACCTCGCGAGGCCAGCCCATGACGTTCCCCACAGCTGGATGGTTGGCGTACACCTGAAGCCAGGGATCACTCTGGCCGTCAGGGCTTCTCACCTTGGTACCACGCACCCGGGCCCACGACTGCGCCGACACCACGCGGGACCACTCCCTGAATGTCGTGATGTCCCGCGCCACCCAGGAACCGATCCACAGGTCGAAGGCCTGCGCCACCGCCGCCATCCAGTGAGGGAACAAGGACAGGGCCTCATCATGCTCGATGCACGACCGCGACACCAGCAGTGCGTGCAGCGGTGCCCTCTGAAAGGTTGCCCGCAGGTCGCCGGGGAGGCCGGCAAACGGGTTCCACGGCGGACGCTGCAGGATCCTCCCTGCCGGCGGGCAGAAGGTCGTGTCACCGCGCAGGAATGCGTATACCGCTCTCCTTCGATCTTGCATCGGCAGCTGCATGATCTGGGTGAGCCGATGGTTCCTGCGGGCATACACATCTTCCCCAATCTGGACCATGTCCTCCACAAAGAGCCTGGCCTTGGCAGGGCCCCGGGACGACGCCGCTTGCACTGCAGCGAACAGCCGCTTCAGGTCCCCGGGGACGACACCCGCCATCAGGGATTCAGTCCACCTGCAGCCCTGCTCCCTCCACGCCACGAACTCCACCGCCCTGTCTGTCAGGGGTAGCTCTGCCCTGAACTCCTCCACACGCCTGCACAGGAGGCCAGCCACCTCCTCGTCCCGCGCACACAGTAGGCGCATTTGGCCAATGTCCCCCTCCGGTCCCCCACAGAAGATACAGGGGTGGGCTGGTATTGCCATACGCGTGAGCTTTTGTCTCCACCGTCGCATGACCTGCATGGTGGACAAGCGACCGTCACGTGCCCGCAGCATATTCCTGTGCGTTGGGCCGTCGTGCACAGCTCCCAGGGGCATCGCCTCGCAGGCGCCAGCCAGTTGCGTGTGCGCCCTGGTGCGAGCCGCTAGCGAACGCCACTCCATCTCCCGGACTTGTTGAAGGGCTTGCATGGATGGCACACGCGGCTCGAGCTCACCATTATCCCCCGGCACCAAGAGGATGGCGTGCTCCTTTGGCAGGACAAGATGGACAGGTGGGGCCATTGCACGAGCCGCGGCAGAGACCGGTGCCTCGAGCGGGACCGCCGCCAAGTGCGAGCTCTGCCTCACCACCCAGTGGTGCGGCTCCCCAACTCGGCGCGGCAGCCGCCGCAGTCCCTCCGCTATCCAGCTCAGTGCGTGCTGATTGACCAGATGTGATGTCGGCCCCTTGATGCCACGGTACAGGGCCTCCTGCGCCCTGCGGAGATGCGCTCCTATGACGGACGCATCCACCACGTGTACCGTGCATGCCGACGGGGGCGTGTGCAACAAGTACGCCGCCGCGCCAATGATCTCTGCCTCCGGGACCGTGCCGTAGATGGCACCCGTCCACGTGGGGATTCCGTGGCTGGCCACCGCCACATTTGTTGCGTCGTCTCCCTGGGGCGACGCGTCAGACGATGTGACTTTAGTCGCCACCGGCACCCAGCAGTACCGGTGGGGCTCCAGCCACGCCACGTCGGAGTGGGGGCTCTGCACCACCTTTCCCAGGGACGCCGCACTGGAGGCCGTGAGCTCCGGGGACAGGACCACCCTCGGTCGATACACCGCATGTGGTCTTTCAGGCCAGGTCACATCCGCAGACTGACTTTATGGCGTCCAGGGCGGTGGTATACTCCGCCCTCCAAACCGTTGCGGAGCAGGAAGGCTGGTATACCACCACAGACCCCTGCTCCGATGCGCCGCCATCACGCAACGATGTGACGGCGACGTGCGGATCGTGCGGCACGTTGGACATCCGGACCACTTCCGGGACCGAGTACTCATCCGGATCCGGGATTGGGCCTGCTGGCAGCAGAAGAACCATTGCCCACTCGCTGCACTTGTGCACCGCCGCGCACGCCCTGGAAAACGCTTGCCGCCCGTGCACAACCCACAGTGGTGGCGGGCGTATGCCGCCCCCGGCGTGAGGAGTGAGCAGGGGGACGGACGCCGGATCGTCTTGCTGTTGGTAGCCCTCAAAGACGTCCCCCAATAGAAACAGGAGGGCGGCTAGCGGGACGAACGGCATGGACAGCCCCGGGTTGGCCGGGTCCCATCCTTCCTCCCTGTATCCGCCCACCACATACACGTCCCCCGCAGCGGACTGCCTATTGCGTTTGCTGTCCTTCTTTCGGCGCACCGGGTGTATTAGCCGGTGAGTCAACGGACCGGGCAGCTGCGGCCGGAAGACGTCGCGGAGCCCCGTGAGCCACACGTGGTCCAGCTGGTGGGGCCCCACTCCCGCGTGCGGAAGGTGCAGGTGGTCCTCATGGCACTCCTGAAGCTGGACAGCCCAGTGCCCAGGCGCAGGGCAGGGGAGCCGCGCATGCAGGAGGTCATTTGCGGGATCAGTCAGGGACTGTACTGTCGCATCTGTGCGGGGCCCCGAGAGAACGCAGATGTCCCTACCCTTGAAGGTATAGGATTGGGATACCCACTTCCGCCCTGCCCACTGCACTTGCGGCAGATGGGCGTGTACACACGAGTACACCGACGATGGCATGAGAAGTCCTACGCGCAACGTCCCCATCGCCCGGAGTACCCTGTCCACCCACGTATTGCCAGCGTGTGTGGCGAATGACGCAGAGGGCACCATGAACTGCCCGCACACTCCGTACTGCACGTGCATGTCTCGAAGCATGGCCCGCCTGGACATCCGCGAACCGTAACCCATGACCCGACCGCACCGCCACGTTGGACAGGTCCTTTGGCAGCTTTTCGAATTGCAGGGCCGCAGCCTTGATGGCAGTATTCAGTTGGATCACCGCCTCCGCGGTGTCGGACAGGTAGGGCACCGCGTACGGCACGATGCCTCCAACCACAGCCGCCATCACCTCATGAGGCAACGACGCCGGCCCCAACGTGTTCTTGCACCAACCCAGCAGAGCTTCACACCGGAGTACATGTTTCTCCTTCATGGTCGCCATCCCCCTGGGATCGAGGCGCAGGCCCAAGTATGGTACCGTGCCCTTGGAACGTAAGCATACCCACGGGGCCGCCGTGTTCCCTGGGTTCAGGTATACCATAATCGAATGGATGCGAGCAGTATTGGCATAGGCGTATATATATATTTATATATATATATATATATATATATATATATATATATAATATATATATATATATATATATATATATATATATATATATATATATATATATATATATATATATATATATATATATATATATATATATATATATATATATATATATATATATATATATATATATATATATATATATATATAATATATATATATATATATATATATATATATATATATATATATATATATATATATATATATATATATATATATATATATATATATATATATATATATATATATATATATATATATATATATATATATATATATATATATATATATATATATATGTATATATATATATATGGCACAAGTGGTCAACGCCCCCCCCCCCCACCCGGGCCCCACCGGGGAGGGTTGGGTTGGGGCCAAGGACGTTCCCCCCCTATTTTGGGGTCGAGAAGTTCAGAAGAATAGGAATGAGAGTGATTGAAGACGGTGTTGGGCCCCTAGGACACTTCAAAGTTGCTAAAAATAGGTGTTTCTTACTGAGTGACATCATGCCCAAAAATAGCCCAAAATCCTAAAAATAGCCCTCTCTACGTAGCAAAAACCTCCAACAACCCAAACCATTGCCGTTAATGCCTTCCATGAGATCCATTCATCACTCTTTTGCCTCACTAGGGGCAAGAGAAGGGTCGAGAAGTTCAAGAAAAATAGGAATTAGTGTGATTGGAGACGGTGAAGGGTCCCTATGACCCTTTAAAGGTGCAAAAATTGGGTATTTCCTACCGAGTGACATCATCCCCGAAAATAGCCTCAAATATGCAAGGTTGGCCCAAAAAATGGTATGATAGGGTACAGGTGGCCCTTCTCTTGCCCCTAGTGAGGCAAAAGAGTAATGAATGGATCTCATGGAAGGCATTAACGGCAATGGTTTGGGTTGTTGGAGGTTTTTGTTACGTAGAGAGGGCTATTTTTAGGATTTTGGGCTATTTTTGGGCATGATGTCACTCGGTAAGAAACACCTA
>OZ038399.1:34042793-34072843 GCA_964036045.1 Eutreptiella sp. 'Long Island Sound 2002' | reverse complement strand
CCTTCCTCCCTCCCTCCCTCCCTCCCTCCCTCCCTCCTCCCTCCCTCCCTCCCTCCCTCCCTCCCTCCCTCCCTCCCTCCCTCCCTCCCTCCCTCCCTCCCTCACCTCCCTCCCTCCCTCCCTCCCTCCCTCCCTCCCTCCTCCCTCCCTCCCTCCCTCTCTCGCTCCCCCGCCCCCGCCCCGTCTCTCTCTCTCTCTCCCTCTGCATCAGGCCCTCCGGTGGGATGGTGGGTCAGAGGCCAAACAAAAGTGTCTGTACCTGAAATCGGCCTCCAATTTCCGGCCCCTTTGATAAATTGCATTTTTTCCTGAGGAAATGTTTTCTGATGTGGGTGGGTGGGTGGGTCGGTCGGCCAGGGCTGGCCAGCCCCCCTCCTCTCCGCTCTCTCTCCCTCTCTCTTTCGTGTTCCCATTCTTCACATCTGCTCACGAGCGAGTGCGCCCCCAGTGGCTTGGAGTGGGGTGCGGACGCTGACCATATCCCCACAGCAACACCCCCGTGGGATCCCATCCCCATCGTTGTCGTGCTGTGTCTTGTGGTGGTGTCGTGTTGGGGTTTGCGTCCGGTCCTGCACTGAAGAATGCCGAACCCCCCCCCCCCCGAAGGGGATGCGCTTCACAGGGAGGGGACCCAAGGGGTGGGTGCCAGAAGCGGGTCACTGGCGGTTGCCAGGCAATTTCTGTTGACTTTGGGGCCGTTGGAGTTGGCAGGGCCGACCGTCTCCCTACAGAGTGGCGGGGGGGTGACTCATGTATGTCTGCCACCCTGATTTTCTCCCCGTGCTGAGCACTGGGGACCCCTGAGAAGGCAGGGGTTATGCGGCCATTTTCGCCACATGTGGGCCATTCGTGTATGCGCCCAGAAGTCAAATAGTGATGAGGATCCGGTGGTGCCGCATGGCGCTGGGTTTTGCTCACCGCTGCCCCACTGCCGCTGGCATGTTGGTGTCCTCCCCATCGTCCGCCCCTTGTCTCATACTTCGTGACAGAAAGGTACCTCTGGTCTGATAGGCCACTGACGACTGATGGGCCCATTTTCTGCTGTGCTTTGTGCTGATCGCCTGTTGTGCACCAGTGCAATAGCACAGGTTTCCTCCGGGAGGGGGACCCCAGGGATGCATTGGAAGGGAAGGCACCTCAGAGGCGGGCCAAGAGGCGGTCAGACGGGCGGTTGGAGGAGGTTGCCAAAGCGGTTGGGGGCGGTTACTGTCGGTTACAAATGCCGTTGAAGCTGGCAATTGCCATCAGGGGGACAGTGGCTGGGCGTAGGCTGGGCGGCCCGGCGAGAGGGGGGGGGGGGGGGGGGGGGGCCCCCTTCCAATGCATCCCTGTCTTGCCCCTCCTCCTTCACGCGCAAGCCCCCCAAAAATGGTGTTGCGCGTTTGCCGGGGGGTCGCTGGAGAAGCACTGGGGAACGTCTGGGGCCAGCCTGTCATCGGGACGTCCAGTCGGGCCATGGCGTGTAATGGCGCAGTGCCGTGTCCCGTTGGATCGGTGGGTCATGCGAAGGAAGTCCCGGTACTCCACTTGTGATCATTGCCCCTCCCGAACTTCCCCCCCCCTCCCCATCCGCGGCCCACAAAACGTCGAAATGGTCCCCAAATATCTCCCGCGGGGCGCTGCTCACGTGCAGGGGCGTCCAGTTCTGCGGCCGCGGGCCTCACGTGGAAAGGGGCTGCACAAGGCGCGCCCCACCAACGGCCCGACGACCGTTGGCATGTGGTTTTGCGCCGATGTATTCCCCTGTCAAACCCTCACCGCACTTCCTCTAAAACCCTCGCCGCACACGGGGCAGCGGCTCTCGTAAAAGCTGTGCCCTGGTCAGAGAGTGGCCCTGCGGCCCAAGCAAGGGACAACAAGAGTCGGCCTTGGGCAGGGGTACAGTACTTTGTGAGAAACAATTCAAAACCGCCAGCCGCTGTTGTGCAGCCTTCGGTACCCCGCCCCCCCGGTGTCCGGCGAATGCGTTGTCGACGAACACTTTCGTTCGGACCGTACCCCCCCCCCCCCTTGTATAAGCTACGCCCTTGTCCAAGCTACAGTAGGCGTAGGGACCGTAATGATTGTGTATGCAATTTAATTATGTACAGAATGTAGTGCGGCCACATAAGACATGGGTTTGTGATCACCACGGGGGGGGGGGGGGGGGCGGCCGAGCCCGGTCCTTGTGTGCAACACCCCCCAGCCCCCCCCCCCCCCCCCCCCCGGGTTTTGAAAGATAGTGGTGCCGGGTCGGCCACCAACAAGTGTTCCTAGAGAAAACTGTCCGGCACCGAAGGCGCCAATTTTTTTTTCATACTATGTGTTTATGCTCAAAATATTCAAAATTTTGTAGAGAATTCATATTTGTGTTAAAACAACAAGAAAATATTTTTACCTGAAGGAGGGCTACAGGAGGGCTGCAGACCCTAACAGCAACCCTAGCCCTAACCCTAACCCTAGCCCTAATCAAGACTGAATATTGGGACCGAGCTGGTGGGGGAGGGAACATCAGCTATGACTGGTGAGGGACATCAAGAATGATTCACACATTGATGGCTCTTGACAAAGTGAAATTAGCTGCAAGTGAACCCCATCACCACGAGGCCCACTTTCAAGGCTTTTTGGACTTCTGAGGGGCCAAAATGCCCCAAAATGGGCTCAAAATGGGCTCATTTCACCCGTTTGTGCACCCCAAATGGTCTAGGATGAGGTTTGGAAAAATGCGTTTTGACCCATTTTTGACCCATTTTTGGTCCCAAAACAGCCCATTTTCAAGGCATTTTGGGATTTTCGGAGGACCAAAATGGGCCACCACAAGCTCAAAACGGTCCAAAAACACTTGGTTTGGCGCCGCACATGGTCTGGGATCATTTTTGAGAAAACTCATCTTTTTGCCCCTACTGGACCCTGTTGACCCATTTGGGCACCCGCTTGTTTGGGCAGCCTGCCACAGCCTAGTGGGCCTAGGTATGGGGGTCTAGGCGTCCGTTTGGGCAATTCTGAGGGGTGGAAACCACAAAAAGTGGGGGGTTGCGGGTGGTGTAGGTGCCCTCGGAATCGCATTTTGAGCCATGTAGCCAAAGATATGGCCTATTCTTGGATTGTGGCCGTCGGCATTTGGAGCTTCGGGGGGCCTTTTTGGGCCGTTTCCGCAACATATCATGGAGTTAGAGGGCCGCAAAGAGCTCGTTGACACGGGGAAGTCAAGCAGCACGTGGAGTGTAGCCACCATTTCCCTTCGTTTGGCCATTTTGAATGTGTTCCAGGGCTTTTTTGGCGCAAAAATGGCTGTTTTTGGCCCTAAACTGCAGTTTTTGAAATTGAGGTCCGCCACAAGCTCAAAACGGTCCAAAAGCACTTGTTTTTAGCGTCGCACATGGTCTAGGATCATTTTTGAGAGAAGTCATCTTTTTGCCCCTACTGGACCCTATTGACCCATTTGGGCACCCACCTGTTTGGGCTTGAGCTTGCAGCTTGCCGCAGCCTAGTGGGCCTGGGTACGGGGGGTCTAGGCGTCCATTTGGGCAATTTTCAGGGGTGGAAACCACAAAAAAGTGGGGGGTTGCGGGTGGAGTAGGTGCCCTCGGAATCGCATTTTGAGCCATGTAGCCAAAGATATGGCCTATTCTTGGTTTGTGGCTGTCGGCATTTGGAGCTTCCAGGGGCCTTTTTGGGCCGTTTCCGGGACATATCATGGAGTTAGAGGGCCGCAAAGAGCTCGTTGACACGGGGAAGTCAAGCCGCACGTGGAGTGTACCCACCGTTTCCCTTCGTTTGGCCGTTTTGAATGTGTTCCAGGGCTTTTTTGGCCCAAAAATGGCTGTTTTTGGCCCTAAACTGCAGTTTTTGAAACTGAGGTCTGCCACTTGCGAAGCCCGTTCCTGGCCGCCACCGTTGAGTTTCTTGCTCAAACTGTGTGTGATTGTACTTCACACCCATAGGTATCATCCACCAAAATTTCACCTGAATCTGAAGCACCACGACGGAGTTCTGATTTTTAGCCGTTTCGCGCGTGCTGCTTGCTTGCTGCTTGCTTGCTTGCTTGCTGCTAAACCTAGTAGGTCCACCCTAGACACTAAAAAGGGTTATAAAACCAAGACTGGTTCCACCAGCTCGGTGACCCTGACCCTAATCAAGACTGAATATTGGGACCGAGCTGGTGGGGGAGAGAACATCAGCTATGATTGGTGAAGGACATCAAGAATGATTCACACATTGATGGCTCTTGACAAAGTGAAATCAGCTTGCAAGTGAACCCCATCACCACGAGGCCCACTTCCAAGGCTTTTTGGACTTCTGAGGGGCCAAAATGCCCCAAAATGGGCTCAAAATGGGCTCATTTCACCCGTTTGTGCACCCCAAATGGTCTAGGATGAGGTTTGGAAAAATGCGTTTTTGACCCATTTTTGACCCTTTTTTGGTCCCAAAACAGCCCATTTTCAAGGCATTTTGGGATTCTCGGAGGACCAAAATGGGCCACCACAAGCTCAAAACGGTCCAAAAACACTTGTTTTAGCGTCGCACATGGTCTAGGATCATTTTTGAGAAAAGTCATCTTTTTGCCCCTATTGGACGTTGTTGACCCATTTGGGCACCCACCTGTTTGGGCTTGAGCTTGCAGCTTGCTGCAGCCAAGTGGGCCTAGGTATTGGGGTCTAGGTGTCCGTTTGGGCAATTCTGAGGGGTGGAAACCACAAAAAGTGGGGGGTTGCGGGTGGAGTAGGTGCCCTCGGAATCGCATTTTGAGCCATGTAGCCAAAGATATGGCCTAATCTTGGTTTTTGGCTGTCGGCATTTGGAGCTTCTGGGGGCCTTTTTGGGCCGTTTCCGGGACATATCATGGAGTTAGAGGGCCGCAAAGAGCTCGTTGACACGGGGAAGTCAAGCCGCAGGTGCAGTGTACCCACCGTTTCCCTTCGTTTGGCCGTTTTGATTGTGTTCCAGGGCTTTTTTGGCCCAAAAATGGCTGTTTTTGGCCCTAAACTGCAGCTTTTGAAACTGAGGTCCGCCACTTGCGAATCCCGTTCCCGGCCGCCACCGTTGAGTTTTTTGCTCAAACTTTGTGTGATTGTACTTCACACCCATAGGTATCATCCACCAAAATTTCACTGAAATCCAAAGCACCACGACGGAGTTCTGATTTTTACCCATTTCGCGCGTGCTGTTGCTTGCTGCTTGCTGCTGTTGCTTGCTGCTAAACCTGGTAGGTCCACCCTAGACACTAAAAAGGGTTATAAAACCAAGACTGGTCCCACCAGCTCGGTGACCATAACCCTAGGGCTAACCCTCTCCCTATCAAGACTGAATATTGGGACCGAGCTGGTGGGGGAGGGAACATCAGCTATGACTGGTGAGGGACATCAAGAATGATTCACACATTGATGGCTCTTGACAAAGTGGAATCGGCTTGCAAGTGAACCCCATCACCACGAGGCCCACTTTCAAGGCTTTTTGTACTTCTGAGGGGCCAAAATGCCACAAAATGGGCTCAAAATGGGCTCATTTCACCCGTTTGTGCACCCCAAATGGTCTAGGATGAGGTTAGGAAAAATGCGTTTTTGACCCATTTTTGACCCATTTTTTGGTCTCAAAAACAGCCCATTTTCAAGGCTTTTTGGACTTCTGAGGGGCCAAAATGCCCCAAAATGGGCTCAAAATGGGCTCATTTCACCCGTTTGTGCACCCCAAATGGTCTAGGATGAGGTTTGGAAAAAATGCGTCTTTGACCCATTTTTGACCCATTTTTTGTCCCAAAACAGCCCATTTTCAAGGCATTTTGGGATTTTCCGAGGACCAAAATGGGCCACCACAAGCTCAAAACGGTCCAAAAACACTTGGTTTGGCGCCGCACATGGTCTGGGATCATTTTTGAGAAAACTCATCTTTTTGCCCCTACTGGACCCTGTTGACCCATTTGGGCACCCGCTTGTTTGGGCAGCCTGCCACAGCCTAGTGGGCCTAGGTATGGGGGTCTAGGCGTCCGTTTGGGCAATTTTGAGGGGTGGAAACCACAAAAAGTGGGGGGTTGCGGGTGGTGTAGGTGCCCTCGGAATCGCATTTTGAGCCATGTAGCCAAAGATATGGCCTATTCTTGGATTGTGGCCGTCGGCATTTGGAGCTTCTGGGGGCCTTTTTGGGCCGTTTCCGCAACATATCATGGAGTTAGGAGGGCCGCAAAGAGCTCGTTGACACGGGGAAGTCAAGCAGCACGTGGAGTGTACCCACCATTTCCCTTCGTTTGGCCATTTTGAATGTGTTCCAGGGCTTTTTTGGCACAAAAATGGCTGTTTTTGGCCCTAAACTGCAGTTTTTGAAATTGAGGTCCGCCACTTGCGAATACCGTTCCTGGCCGCCACCGTGGAGTTTTTTGCTCAAACTTTAACTGATTGTACTTCACACCCATAGGTATCATCCACCAAAATTTCACGCAAATATGAAGCACCACGACGGAAATCTGATTTTTTCCCATTTCGCGCATGCTGCTGCTTGCTTGCTTGCTTGCTTGCTGCTGCTGCTAAACCTGGTAGGTCCACCCTAGACACCAAAAAGGGTTGTAAAACCAAGACTGGTTCCACCAGCTCGGTGACCCTAGCCCTAACCCTAACCCTGGCCCTAATCAAGACTGAATATTGGGACCGAGCCGGTGGGGGAGGAAACATCAGCTATGACTGGTGAGGGACATCAAGAATGATTCACACATTGATGGCTCTTGACAAAGTGAAATCAGCTTGCAAGTGAACCCCATCACCACGAGGCCCACTTTCAAGGCCTTTTGGACTTCTGAGGGGCCAAAATACCCCAAAATGGACTTCTGAGGGGCCAAAATACCCCAAAATGGGCTCAAAATGGGCTCAAAGTGGGCTCATTTTACCCGTTTGTGCACCCCAAATGGTCTAGGATGAGGTTTGGAAAAATGCGTTTTTGACCCATTTTTGACCCTTTTTTGGTCCCAAAACATCCCATTTTCAAGGCATTTTGGGATTTTGGGAGGACCAAAATGGGCCACCACAAGCTCAAAACGGTCCAAAAACACTTGTTTTTAGCGTCGCACATGGTCTAGGATCATTTTTGAGAAACCTCATCTTTTTGCCCCTACTGGACCCTATTGACCCATTTGGGCACCCACCTGTTTGGGCTTGAGCTTGCAGCTTGCCGCAGCCTAGTGGGCCTGGGTACGGGGGGTCTAGGCGTCCATTTGGGCAATTTTCAGGGGTGGAAACCACAAAAAGTGGGGGGTTGCGGGTGGTGTAGGTGCCCTCGGAATCGCATTTTGAGCCATGTAGCCAAAGATATGGCCTATTCTTGGTTTTTGGCTGTCGGCATTTGGAGCTTCTGGGGGCCTTTTTGGGCCGTTTCCGGGACATATCATGGAGTTAGAGGGCCGCAAAGAGCTCGTTGACACGGGGAAGTCAAGCCGCAGGTGCAGTGTACCCACCGTTTCCCTTCGTTTGGCCGTTTTGATTGTGTTCCAGGGCTTTTTTGGCCCAAAAATGGCTGTTTTGGCCCTAAACTGCAGTTTTTGAAACTGAGGTCCGCCACTTGCGAATCCCGTTCCCGGCCGCCACCGTTGAGTTTCTTGCTCAAACTGTGTGTGATTGTACTTCACACCCATAGGTATCATCCACCAAAATTTCACGCAAATATGAAGCACCACAACGGAAATCTGATTTTTACCCATTTCGCGCGTGCTGTTGCTTGCTGCTTGCTGCTGTTGCTTGCTGCTAAACCTGGTAGGTCCACCCTAGACACTAAAAAGGGTTATAAAACCAAGACTGGTTCCACCAGCTCGGTGACCATAACCCTAGGGCTAACCCTCTCCCTATCAAGACTGAATATTGGGACCGAGCTGGTGGGGGAGTGAACATCAGCTATGACTGGTGAGGGACATCAAGAATGATTCACACATTGATGGCTCTTGACAAAGTGGAATCGGCTTGCAAGTGAACCCCATCACCACGAGGCCCACTTTCAAGGCTTTTTGTACTTCTGAGGGGCCAAAATGCCACAAAATGGGCTCAAAATGGGCTCATTTCACCCGTTTGTGCACCCCAAATGGTCTAGGATGAGGTTTGGAAAAATGCGTTTTTGACCCATTTTTGACCCATTTTTTGGTCTCAAAAACAGCCCATTTTCAAGGCTTTTTGGACTTCTGAGGGGCCAAAATGCCCCAAAATGGGCTCAAAATGGGCTCATTTCACCCGTTTGTGCACCCCAAATGGTCTAGGATGAGGTTTGGAAAAAATGCGTCTTTGACCCATTTTTGACCCATTTTTGGTCCCAAAACAGCCCATTTTCAAGGCATTTTGGGATTTTCGGAGGACCAAAATGGGCCACCACAAGCTCAAAACGGTCCAAAAACACTTGGTTTGGCGCCGCACATGGTCTGGGATCATTTTTGAGAAAACTCATCTTTTTGCCCCTACTGGACCCTGTTGACCCATTTGGGCACCCGCTTGTTTGGGCAGCCTGCCACAGCCTAGTGGGCCTAGGTATGGGGGTCTAGGCGTCCGTTTGGGCAATTTTGAGGGGTGGAAACCACAAAAAGTGGGGGGTTGCGGGTGGTGTAGGTGCCCTCGGAATCGCATTTTGAGCCATGTAGCCAAAGATATGGCCTATTCTTGGATTGTGGCCGTCGGCATTTGGAGCTTCTGGGGGCCTTTTTGGGCCGTTTCCGGGACATATCATGGAGTTAGAGGGCCGCAAAGAGCTCGTTGACACGGGGAAGTCAAGCAGCACGTGGAGTGTACCCACCATTTCCTTCGTTTGGCCATTTTGAATGTGTTCCAGGGCTTTTTTGGCGCAAAAATGGCTGTTTTTGGCCCTAAACTGCAGTTTTTGAAATTGAGGTCCGCCACTTGCGAATACCGTTCCTGGCCGCCACCGTTGAGTTTTTTGCTCAAACTTGAACTGATTGTACTTCACACCCATAGGTATCATCCACCAAAATTTCACGCAAATATGAAGCACCACGACGGAAATCTGATTTTTTCCCATTTCGCGCGTGCTGCTGCTTGCTTGCTTGCTTGCTTGCTGCTGCTGCTAAACCTGGTAGGTCCACCCTAGACACTAAAAAGGGTTGTAAAACCAAGACTGGTTCCACCAGCTCGGTGACCCTAGCCCTAACCCTAACCCTGGCCCTAATCAAGACTGAATATTGGGACCGAGCCGGTGGGGGAGGAAACATCAGCTATGACTGGTGAGGGACATCAAGAATGATTCACACATTGATGGCTCTTGACAAAGTGAAATCAGCTTGCAAGTGAACCCCATCACCACGAGGCCCACTTTCAAGGCCTTTTGGACTTCTGAGGGGCCAAAATACCCCAAAATGGACTTCTGAGGGGCCAAAATACCCCAAAATGGGCTCAAAATGGGCTCAAAGTGGGCTCATTTTACCCGTTTGTGCACCCCAAATGGTCTAGGATGAGGTTTGGAAAAATGCGTTTTTGACCCATTTTTGACCCATTTTTGGTCCCAAAACATCCCTTTTCAAGGCATTTTGGGATTTTGGGAGGACCAAAATGGGCCACCACAAGCTCAAAACGGTCCAAAAACACTTGTTTTTAGCGTCGCACATGGTCTAGGATCATTTTTGAGAAAAGTCATCTTTTTGCCCCTACTGGACCCTGTTGACCCATTTGGGCACCCACCTGTTTGGGCTTGAGCTTGCAGCTTGCCGCAGCCTAGTGGGCCTGGGTACGGGGGGTCTAGGCGCCCATTTGGGCAATTTTCAGGGGTGGAAACCACAAAAAGTGGGGGGTTGCGGGTGGAGTAGGTGCCCTCGGAATCGCATTTTGAGCCATGTAGCCAAAGATATGGCCTATTCTTGGTTTGTGGCTGTCGGCATTTGGAGCTTCCAGGGGCCTTTTTGGGCCGTTTCCCGGACATATCATTGAGTTAGAGGGCCGCAAAGAGCTCGTTGACACGGGGAAGTCAAGCCGCACGTGGAGTGTACCCACCGTTTCCCTTCGTTTGGCCGTTTTGAATGTGTTCCAGGGCTTTTTTGGCCCAAAAATGGCTGTTTTTGGCCCTAAACTGCAGTTTTTGAAACTGAGGTCTGCCACTTGCGAAGCCCGTTCCTGGCCGCCACCGTTGAGTTTCTTGCTCAAACTGTGTGTGATTGTACTTCACACCCATAGGTATCATCCACCAAAATTTCACCTGAATCTGAAGCACCACGACGGAGTTCTGATTTTTAGCCATTTCGCGCGTGCTGCTTGCTTGCTGCTTGCTTGCTTGCTTGCTGCTAAACCTAGTAGGTCCACCCTAGACACTAAAAAGGGTTATAAAACCAAGACTGGTCCCACCAGCTCGGTGACCCTGACCCTAACCCTAACCCTAGGGCTAACCCTCTCCCTATCAAGACTGAATATTGGGACCGAGCTGGTGGGGGAGGGAACATCAGCTATGACTGGTGAGGGACATCAAGAATGATTCACACATTGATGGCTCTTGACAAAGTCGAATCGGCTTGCAAGTGAACCCCATCACCACGAGGCCCACTTTCAAGGCTTTTTGTACTTCTGAGGGGCCAAAATGCCCCAAAATGGGCTCAAAATGGGCTCATTTCACCCGTTTGTGCACCCCAAATGGTCTAGGATGATTTTTGGAAAAACGCGTTTTTGACCCATTCTTGACCCATTTCTGGTCCCAACACAGCCTTTTTTCAAGGCATTTTGGGATTTTCGGAGGACCAAAATGGGCCACCACAAGCTCAAAATGGTCCAAAAACACTTGTTTTAGCGTCGCACATGGTCTAGGATCATTTTTGAGAAAAGTCATCTTTTTGCCCCTACTGGACCCTAATGACCCATTTGGGCACCCACCTGTTTGGGCTTGAGCTTGCAGCTTGCCGCAGCCTAGTGGGCCTAAGTACGAGGGTGTAGGCGTCCGTTGGGGCAATTCTAAGGGGTGGAAACCACAAAAAGTGGGGGGTTGTGGGTGGAGTAGGTGCCCTCGGAATCGCATTTTGAGCCATGTAGCCAAAGATATGGCCTATTCTTGGTTTGTGGCTGTCGGCATTTGAAGCTTCTTGGGGCCTTTTTGGGCCGTTTCCGGGACATGTCATGGAGTTAGAGGGCGGCAAAGAGCTCGTTGACACAGGGAAGTCAAGCCGCACGTGCAGAGTAGCCACCGTTTCCCTTCGTTTGGCCGTTTTGAATGTGTTCTAGGGCTTTTTAAGCCCAAAAATGGCTGTTTTTGGCCCTAAAGTGCAGTTTTTGAAAGCGAGGTCCGCCACTTGCGAATACCGTTCCTGGCCACCACCGTGGAGTTTCTTGCTCAAACTTTGTGTGATTGTACTTCACACCCATAGGTATCATCCACCAAAATTTCATCCGAATCTGAACCCCCACGACGGAGTTCTGATTTTTACCCATTTCGCGCGTGCTGCTGCTTGCTGCTTGCTGCTGCTTGCTGCTGCTGCTGCTAAACCTGGTACGTCCACCCTAGACACTAAAAAGGGTTATAAAACCAAGACTGGTTCCACCAGCTCGGTGACCCTAACCCTAACCCCCCCCCCCCTCACCCCTGCTGGACGCCCCCCTGACCCCCGGCCAGACCCCCCCCCCTGAACCCCGGCAGGAACACTCCCCCCCCCGACCCCCGGCAGGACCCCCCCCCCCGACCCCCGGCTGGACCCCCCCCCCCCCCCCCAAAACTGCCCCCCCCCCACAAGTTTTGACAGATAGCTGGGGCGGTTTGGCATCAGGACCAGTTGTAGTCGCCCCCCCGTGGTCGTCACATTTGCCAATTACATAGAGTCATGGACACATTTGTTGTGAGTGTTTGCCCACTTGAACCCACATGGCTCTGATTTTGGGTATATTTGTGCTTTATATTCCCCTTTCTTGCACCAGCTCACCATGCAAGCTTCTCTTTTTGAACCTGGGCGTCCAGTTATTTTCACACGTTCCACCGGCGAGCGCGTGGATGCTACAATGAAGGGACCATCAGAGAAGGGGGGCCAATTTGCGGTGTTGGAGTACATGAAGGGTGGGCAGACGGTCACACACATACAAGGGACCACATGCAAGGTAATTTCATTCCCAAGAATTTGAAGTTGCCGGAGCCCAAACCAGCCCCTAAGCCTTGGCCAAAGGCATCGTCAAGTGGTGAGCATGTGCGATTGTTCCGCATGGTGCATGATCTCAAGAAGGGTTTCCAAGCCGAACATTTGTAGGCTTCGCATCCTTCATTGTTTGTGATAACATGGATGTGGACCTGAATTTTTCATGTTCCCAAGGCTTTCTTGTGTTTGCATGCTCTTGGAAATAAGGGTGGAGGTCAAGGTGCACTCATACCATGCGCATGCGCACGTGTGTGTCGGTAGTTGTATGTGTTGCGTGCAAGTCACGCCCTTGTCCAAGCTACAGTAGGCGTAGGGACCGTAATAATTCCGTACATTGGCGTAGCTTATACAAGGGGCGGGGGCGGGGTAATTGTTTGGGGCCTAATTAATGAGGCACCAGGGTTAGGCACTGAGTTCATGAGGTACCGAACGCCATGTCCAACGAACACTCTTGTTTTGAGGAGTTTATTGTTCGCTGGACCCCGGGGGGGGGGGGGGGGGGTTACCTTCTTTGGACAGTTGTGGCGGTTTTGTCGATTTTTTTGGGGGGGGGGCCTGGCCTCAGGACCCTCCCTCCGTGTCTCTGTCGGCCCCTGGGCCAGTGCGGCGTCAGCGGCACGCGGATGAACGCACCCCAAACACCCGTCAAACTCTTCTCAGGGAAGTGACCTTCGAGGGCCTGACCGGGTCTGTGCGGTTCGATGCGGACAGCAGCCGGGAGGGCCCCATGGCGCTGATGAACTGGGTATCACCCGGCAGAAAGCGCGTCGTGTTGCTGCAGGCGTCCGGGAGTGTGGCGCGCGCACGGGTCCGCCCGCAGGCCGACACGGCGCTCGCGGTGCTGGTGCCCTTCGTCTACGCCGGCAACGCGTCGAACTTCACCAACAAAGTGCTGTACCGGCTGCAGTGGAGTATGGACGCGGGGGCCCCCGGGACGTTCACGAGCCGGAACGACGGGGCGGCCGTCCTCCCGATCCCGAAGGTGCACGTGCGGCAGGCCGACGGGCGCGACATCAACTTCCAGAAGGCGGTCCGGGTCGTTTTCAGCGGAGCTTCGGTGCAGGTGGGCCCCACCCCCGCCGGCCGCGAGGGGCCGCTCGCAGCACCCGGTCCCAGCAGCTGTTGCCATGCAATGGGCTACTTGGGGGCCCATTGCGGAGAAGTTGTACCCCTGCGGGGGCAGTATGCAGGCGGGGCAGGGGCAGGGGCAGGGAAGTACTAGAATAGCCGTACACCATCGGAGGCGAGGGTACCCCCCCCGGACCCCCCCCCGCCTCTGCCTCAGTCCCCGCCTCTGACTCTGTCCCTGCCCCTTTCCCTCGACTTAGCACGCTGCCCAGTCAACCGCATGGCCAGTGCAGGGGGTATCGGGTGACCGTGTACCCTGACGGGTGCGCAGCCCCTCCTCCGAGCGAGGGCACGTGCATTGCCCCCCCCCCCCCCCAGTGACATGCACCACCGCACGATGGTCACTTTGGTCCGGGACAGAGGCAGAGGCGGGGACAGAGGCAGAGGCGGGGACAGAGGCAGAGGCGGGGACAGAGGCAGAGGCGGGGACAGAGGCAGAGGCGGGGACAGAGGCAGAGGCGGGGACAGAGGCAGAGGCGGGGACAGAGGCAGAGGCGGGGACAGAGGCAGGGGCGGGGACAGAGGCAGAGGCGGGGACTCAGGCAGAGGCGGGGACAGAGGCAGGGGCGGGGACAGAGGCAGGGGCAGCCTCCCCCCCCCCCCCCCCGTCATCCAGAGTGCGCCCAGCCCCAGCGGAACAGAGGTGCTGACCGATGACTCGGGGCTGGTGACGTTCGACCAAGTCGTGTTCTACGGGGCCCGCGGCCAGCGGTACCGCATGGTGTTCACGACGCCGGACGCCACGGAGGCCCTGGAGGCGGAGCTGCAGGTCCAGCCGTGCCGCGAGGACGAGTTTGTGGTGGGCGGCGTGGGGTGTCAGGCGTGCCCCGACGGGGCCCGCTGCAACGGCACCGCCACGCTGGAGGCGCTGCCCAACTTCTGGCGCACGGGCTGGTACGACGCCGCCGGGGAATACCACCCCAACACGGAGGAGTACCGGTTCCTCAGGTGCCCCAATGCCGCATGCCTCGGGGGCGCGGCATCGGACTGTACCGCGGGGGCCACCGGCGTCCTGTGCGGGGAGTGCGAAGCCCGGCACGCCAACGACGACGGCGTGGGGCGCTGCAGGAGTTGCCTGGCGGAGCCTTGGGCTGACGTGCTCGCGCACGTCGGGCTGTTTTTGATGTACCTGTGCTTGGTTGGGCTGCTGGTGTTTCTGAGCGTGCGGGGGCTCGGAGGCAGCCCCGACAGTTTCCAAATGCTGGTTCACACGCTGGTGGATTATGTGCAGCAGGTCCGTTGTCCCTCCCTCCCTCCCTCCCTCCCTCCCTCCTTCCCACCCTCCCTCTCTTCCTCCCTCCCTCCATCCTCCCTCCCTCCCTCCCTCCCTGTGAAGTAGACCACCTCCGCAGCACCCCCCCCCCCACCCTCTGATCCTCTGATGCAGATTGATGCAACACCTTCAGTGGAACCTTCCGGTTCGACGCGTGGAAGGCGCCCCTTAGAACCGAAGTCATTGCTGCGGTCATAGGGAAGTGTGCAACCCTATCCCCTCTCTGGGTGGCCTATGGAGCCACTTTCACCAGGTGTTTGCAACAGCATTCACGATACAGCTCTGAGGCTCACGCAGTCTTTTCTGCATGGCTTGAACATCCAATCCTCTGGACATAACCAATTTTGGAGTTTTTTCATGTTTTTTTGGGGGGGGGGGTCATGGTCAGCCCCACCCCATACCCATTTTTGATGTCATTATGTGTTCATAGGTTGGTTTTGGCTGAGGAGGACCCTCTTTAGGGTCGAAACGCATACTTGACATTGGAGGTCTTGTGGACGATTGTTTGACACCCTTATTACGCTTCTGGTGATTGTGTTTGCCAGGCGTTCCAGTCTCTGAACTTAGCTGCCATTGGGGAAACGGTTTTTACTCAAGACGCCACAAAGCGGATTTTGGACAAGTCTGCCCAAGTGTTGTGAACCGTGGACGAATTTTGTCTTTCCGAGGGGCTTTGCATGCAGTACAGCACCCAGCACTGTTGTAGCTGTCTGCATGTTGGCCTCGTCAGTTAAAGCGATTTCACGCCTCATTGTGGAGCTGGGCGGACTGCGCCCATGTCAGCCAGAGATAGCAACTGCCCCCCCTCCGGGAAAAGCCGCCTGTTCACAGTGGCAGACCAGTCGGCCACTTGCTTGAGGTGGGGTCTACCCCACGAGGATGGGGGGGCCGAGTCTGTGTCCCTAAAACGGGCCTCTCATTTTTGGCTCTCTATTCAAAAATTCATATTTTTCCGCGAGAAAAGTTTTTCGGGGTTTGGGTGGGTGGGTCTTGGCTGGGGTGGGTGGGTCCCAAGAGTCGCCATTTACCCTACCCCTCTCCCCCTCCTGGTTGCCAAGCAAATGACTGGCGCAAGTATTTCATTCGTTAGAGGTAGCACGTCTATCGGATGTAGTAGACACCACAACTCGGTCAGCGCGCCTCTCCCCACGCTGGCAGGGTATGTGTCCCATCAATACACGGCACTGTAGGCTCTACTGCGACGCTTTATTCCGTTGTGGGAGGGCAGGGTGCCACTCAGCGGTCCCAGTGGGTGATGGATTGCATTTCACGCCAATTTCGGCCATTATTCCCTCTGGGCAATGTCCAGTCAGGCGCCCACCAGATGCACTGTGGCGGGCTTTCCTCCCTCTGTGTGCCACGAGCTGATCTGGATTTTGTTTATATTTGTTTTTGGAAGAAAACATCCGCAGGTAGTAGTTACTGGGTAGTAGTAGTTTGTCACGGCCACTCAATTTTTTGTCCTTAATATTGACATTCTTGTTGTTGCTGTAGTGAAATGGATGTAGAGTACATTAGGCAGGGGCTGTTTGCTGTATGTTTTCTGTCTCTTAGAAAATAGGCAGGTGATAAGGGGACTAGGACGCGGGCCCTGCCCTCCCTGCAGGTGCTCGTGGTGGCCAAAGTGGGGGCCGACGTGCAGCGAAGTCCGATCGCGGCCGTCATGGGCATGACACCGTACCTGGAGTACACCCTCTCCTGCGCGACCGCCGTCGGGGGGTACCTGGCCATCACCTTCAGTATGCTCTTCCCGGTCTACTTGGGCGCCGCGTTCTGCGTCACGGCGGGCCTGGGGACGTGGGTGTACCGGTCCTGCACCCGCCGCGAGGGCGGAGCGCAGGCGGCGCGCCAGCCCAGCACGTCCCTGCACGTCGACGTCTTCCAGGACGGGGGGCTGGAGGTGGAGGACTTCCCGCCATGCGCCCTCTGCCTGCGGACCTTCGCCCTGTGGTACTGCCAAGAGGAGGGCCTGCTGCTGTGCGACAACTGCGCGCAGGCCCTGCACCCGCGCTGCCACTACCGCCGGACTGCGCACCGCGTGATCCCCTTCCGGCCCGTCCCTGGGGACGTGCGGCTCGGGGCCACGGTCTGGTGCGTGGTCCTGTGGGAGACTTACCGCCTCTGCAGTGTGCCCGCGGTCCTGGGCATCGTGCGCTGGTTCCACTGCAGCGAGACCATCTGCGATGGGCGCGGCACCTGCGGGCGGTACTTGCACATGGACACGTCGTTGGACTGCTCCTCCCCAAGCTACTACACGGTGTGCCCACCGCATGCGCTGTCCACCGGCTGTCTTACTGGTGTAGTTTCTTGGACCGAGTTGCAATGTTCCTGTGTAGTTCTTAAGAATCTCTGCGCCTTTCCTACGTAGTTCCTACTCCAATGCACCTGCAGGATCTCTGTTTTTTTTCCAGCGTTTGTCCCATGATACACATTGCCTCATGTATGTGTTTCGTCTGCTTGTTCGGCAAACATCTGTATGCTGTTGCTACGTATTTCCTAAAACTCTGTGCTCTGTCCCTATGTAATTCCTAAAAAAGATTTTGCGCTGCTGCTACGCAGTTCGGAACTGCGCCAATACGATAGCTGCTGTCCACACCGGGCGGTAGCGTTCGGTTTATTGTGGCTGCCTGCCCATGCACGTCCGTTTCGATTCTCGGATGCGCCAGCTGGTGTGTCACCTATACCATCGCCAATCCTTCGCCCCAAAATCCCTTGGACTCCATGGCCACCGGCGGTGCACCGCGCTTCGCTGCCGCCCCCCGCACGCAGCGCGTCAAACACACGGGCTTGGGTTTGGGCACTGTGTTGGCAATGGAATATTTTGTAGCCAAGAGGAGCTGCCCCTTGCACCAATTATAAAACAAATGCAATAACAACCTCAACACAAGTCACATGGGCTTCAATTTTTAGACCAACAATGCACAAACTGCAATATTCCACAATCAGGTAGGTTTCCCAAACTGCACGCTGCAGGGCGCAGGTTCTGCAGGAAAAGCGTTCTCATTGGCGACCTAGTGTAGTCAGGCTACACGTTGGGCGTGTGACCACAGGTGCCCGGGTTGGCCCAATTGGCGAAAATGCTGTTCCCCATTGGCGTTGGGTTGGGGGCCCTGGGAGGGGGGGGGGGGGTTCAGGGTTCGTGTCCGGCCCTCTTCATCGCCCTCCCCCATGGGGGTGGGTGTCCAAACCTAAACGTCACCACATGCAGTCACCGCAGACTGGACCAAGGGGGTAACGCACCTCCGCCTTAACCACAAAAAATGGGGAAGATTCCCATCCACGCTTTGCACGTTGAGCCAGGGCGTAGTCTTCACATTGATGGGGCGATGGTGTCAAAAGATCAAGGTGCACTGTTAATTAGTTATCAGGTTCGTTTCCTCGATAGTCTGCAATGAACCAAGTTTCCGTAACCCTACGGCACACAGAAAGCGTTCTCAATCCCTCATACTCAGGGGGGCAGAGGCCTATGCATGTCCACACGGCTCCACAAGGGGTCGGTTGCAAGATCCAAGGAGGGGAGTCCCCTGCCCAGAGCGCATTAGCCACATCGTACTTGTCAGATGGCATTTCCCTGAGGAACGCCATTATGACAGCTGCGTGCCTCTCCCACCGTCTTCCTGGCGCCTTCTCTTCTCATGCCCCGACGCGTTGCGCAGGTTTTGGCGCTCTGCGTGGCGAGCCTCGTGCTCTGGATGGCCGTGGCGCCCGCAGTGCCGGCCGCGGTCGTGTTCCGCCGCCGCCGGCAGGTGCACCAGCAGCGCATCGTCGCGCGGTACGGCTGGTACACCAACGGGTACCACTGGTACGCGTGGTACTGGGAGACCATCGTCACTCTCCGGAAGCTCAGCTTCGTGGTTGTGGCCGAGCTGCCGCTGCGCGCGCAGGCGCGGCTCGTGCTCCTCATGCTCGTGAGCATGGCCGGGGCGCTCTTGAACGGCCTCGTGCAGCCCCACGCCCGCGTGACGGTGCTGATGTTCGACACCGCCTGCCTCATGGGCTGCGCGCTGTCAGGGGCGGCCATCCTGCTCTTCTGGATCTACGACGCCCAGGACAATCAGGTGGCCAAGTCCGCGGTGTTGGCCGTGCTCAACGCGCTGCTGCTCCCGCTCGTGGGCCTCTTGATCGTCCAGTGCAACAGCGTGAGGCTGCACTCGTCCGACCGCATCCACACACTGCAGCGCGTGTGGCGGCGGGCGGCCGCGGTGTTGTGCCCCACCCGCGGCCGCTGGCGGGAGTCACGGCGACGGCTCAGTGATGTTGCGGTGGTGGAGGACCTCCTCAGCCCCAGTGACAGCGACACTGCTCCCCCCCCCAGCAGCGGCCTTGGCCTCAGTTGGCGGAAGTCCAACCAGAGCTCGGGGTCGTTCCGCCCAGACACGCCGTGGCCATCGGACAGCGACGCGTGCGCGGAGGCGGGGTCGGGGCCGTGCTCAACGCCGTGCCTGGTCCCGTCGACGCCGGGCACACGCGACACTGCCAGCCACAGGCGCCTCCGGCATTTGATGTATTGACATGGGAGTGAGGCCCCTGCGTTGGCCGGCAGAGGGCTGTGCCATGAGGGACCCGTGTCATCAAATGGCAGTGCATACAAACACCCCCCCCCCCCTTAGAGGCAGGAGTTTGTCCCACGCGTAAGATGCACAAAGCGGAACACAAAGAACACAGGCAAATCAGACTGCCGAAAAATCGCCACTGATCGGTCACTTAGTGATGTGAGGTGCAGTGTAGTGTCTACTCTCAAGCTTAGTCACCTACACTACGCTTGATGCCCCGGATGATCCCCAATGCTTCAGTGCAACCCCCCCCCCCCCACACACCACCACTTAAGATACCCCCGCTGCTTATCGTACCCCACCTTGGGAAGCCAGGAAAATCAAGTACCTGAGGTACCTCCCTTTGGTGAAACACCTCATAAACAAAGCAGGACAATGTTCTATGTCCCCATCGGATAAACTGTCCAGATCAGAACCTTCAAAACCGTCACCTGAATAATCATCATTGACAACAAAGGAGTTCAATTTAATTTTTTCCCTGCCATGTCTAGAAATGCAGTACCAATATGGCAAGAACTGCAAACGGAAAATCTGCAGCGTGAAGGACACCCTCGCACTTATTGTATCCCCCCTGCTTATCGTACCCCCCCCCCCCCCCCTAGGAAGCCAAGATATTTCAGTTCAGGATCGTACCCGGGGGTACGATAAGTGGGGGTGAGGGGTTAATCAGAATCCAACCAACCCTTGGAATCCAAGGCAACAATGAGGAGCTGCTCCACCACACTGCGACCATTTAGCATTTCACAACAAGAATCACTCTGCCAACAAACAGTAGCAGTAGCCTTTCCACTCACACAATCATAGCCTCAACCCGCAGCAGACCCAGGCCTGACCCAAACCCTGACCCGGACCTCCCGGATTTGTTGCCAAATGCATCCACAACGGCTGTTCGGAAAATGCCCTGTTGGTGATTTGGCGAGTCTGCAGCGTCCAGTGCAGCTGCCACAATGGCATCGTCACTCATCACAAAGCTCCGGCATGTTTTTGTATGGCCCCTACATCATTCCAACAGCGCACCACCTGGTTCACAGCCCTTGCATTCACCCCCTGCTGCCTCCTCCACCCCTCTGCCTTGCCCTGTGCCTGACCCACCGATGTACACGGGAAACTTCTCAATGTCCTTGAAATTGCGGCTGCGCAGTCCAAGTCCGCCGGGGGGCTCAGCTCCATCTTTCTCTGGTGCTGCTGCTGCACGTGTGAAGGTGGAGGACCGACAGTATTCGTTGTTCTGATCGCCTGCCCTTCTTCTGAGGTGGACTGGTAGTAAAATCCCTCCCCCAAGAGGCAGTGGCTGCGCGGGTGCGCTCATTTCAGGAGGCACCTCACTTTTGTGCTGCATCGGTGGCTGAGCCCATAATTGTAATTGAATGCCTCTACTCTGTGGTCTTGTATCCTGCCCGGACCTCTCGTGCAGCCTCGTGCAGAGATGCTACCGCCCTCTACTGCACTGCCGAAAGGGTTCTTTCATAGGTGCTGCAGCCCTGGTCGCATCGGTCTGTTGCGCCAACACTGCGTTGTGGGGTGGATTGGTGAGTTGTGTGTTTTGGCTAGTCCTGCAGGGGTCCTGTGTGCGCTGCAGAGGGACCAAAAGCCCCAAGTGACGGGGCACAAAAAGCGCTGACGCCGCGGCTCTCTGACTGCTCAGTGCCCACATAACCCGCCACCAGCATGCCCTCATGGACCACCTGGAGGCACCATACCATGCCCCACCCGCCGCCGCCCCTACGCCGACCCTCCTACTCGAACGCTGCACCCCACTGATGCGCACCCTTCACCAGTGCAGACGCGAAAATTGTTCAGTGCTCAAACAACGCCACTTACTCACACACTGGGGAGCTAGGCTGAGCAGCTACATACGGCGATGCCACAAACACTACGAGGCTGCCTGCAGCACCGCTGTACACGCAAGCGACACATACGCGCATACACGCATACGCGCCACACCTCTGTAAGAGACATGCCGGTTAGCCAAACTGACTTTACTGTTCCTTTTACACCAGATCTGACATAACCTTTTCACTACAACTGTGACATCTAGTTCTCGACTAAATAGACTCAACACAGGTCTGATGTATGTAGAAAAAAAAGGAATTCAATGCCTCTACTACGTGGTGTTGAATCCTGCCCGGACCTCTCACGCAGCCTCATGAGGTCATAGTGGACGACCTCCTCAGCCCCAGTGACAGCGACACTGCTTCCCCCCCCAGCAGCGGCCTTGGCCTCAGTTGGCGGAAGTCCAACCAGAGCTCGGGGTCGTTCCGCCCAGACACGCCGTAGCCATCGGACAGCGACGCGTGCGCGGAGGCGGGGTCGGGGCCGTGCTCAACGCCGTGCCTGGTCCCGTCGACGCCGGGCACACGCGACACTGCCAGCCACAGGCGCCTCCGGCATTTGATGTATTGACATGGGAGTGAGGCCCCTGCGTTGGCCGGCAGAGGGCTGTGCCATGAGGGACCCGTGTCATCAAATGGCAGTGCATACAAACACCCCCCCCCCCCTTAGAGGCAGGAGTTTGTCCCACGCGTAAGATGCACAAAGCGGAACACAAAGAACACAGGCAAATCAGACTGCCGAAAAATCGCCACTGATCGGTCACTTAGTGATGTGAGGTGCAGTGTAGTGTCTACTCTCAAGCTTAGTCACCTACACTACGCTTGATGCCCCGGATGATCCCCAATGCTTCAGTGCAACCCCCCCCCCCCCACACACCACCACTTAAGATACCCCCGCTGCTTATCGTACCCCACCTTGGGAAGCCAGGAAAATCAAGTACCTGAGGTACCTCCCTTTGGTGAAACACCTCATAAACAAAGCAGGACAATGTTCTATGTCCCCATCGGATAAACTGTCCAGATCAGAACCTTCAAAACCGTCACCTGAATAATCATCATTGACAACAAAGGAGTTCAATTTAATTTTTTCCCTGCCATGTCTAGAAATGCAGTACCAATATGGCAAGAACTGCAAACGGAAAATCTGCAGCGTGAAGGACACCCTCGCACTTATTGTATCCCCCCTGCTTATCGTACCCCCCCCCCCCCCTAGGAAGCCAAGATATTTCAGTTCAGGATCGTACCCGGGGGTACGATAAGTGGGGGTGAGGGGTTAATCAGAATCCAACCAACCCTTGGAATCCAAGGCAACAATGAGGAGCTGCTCCACCACACTGCGACCATTTAGCATTTCACAACAAGAATCACTCTGCCAACAAACAGTAGCAGTAGCCTTTCCACTCACACAATCATAGCCTCAACCCGCAGCAGACCCAGGCCTGACCCAAACCCTGACCCGGACCTCCCGGATTTGTTGCCAAATGCATCCACAACGGCTGTTCGGAAAATGCCCTGTTGGTGATTTGGCGAGTCTGCAGCGTCCAGTGCAGCTGCCACAATGGCATCGTCACTCATCACAAAGCTCCGGCATGTTTTTGTATGGCCCCTACATCATTCCAACAGCGCACCACCTGGTTCACAGCCCTTGCATTCACCCCCTGCTGCCTCCTCCACCCCTCTGCCTTGCCCTGTGCCTGACCCACCGATGTACACGGGAAACTTCTCAATGTCCTTGAAATTGCGGCTGCGCAGTCCAAGTCCGCCGGGGGGCTCAGCTCCATCTTTCTCTGGTGCTGCTGCTGCACGTGTGAAGGTGGAGGACCGACAGTATTCGTTGTTCTGATCGCCTGCCCTTCTTCTGAGGTGGACTGGTAGTAAAATCCCTCCCCCAAGAGGCAGTGGCTGCGCGGGTGCGCTCATTTCAGGAGGCACCTCACTTTTGTGCTGCATCGGTGGCTGAGCCCATAATTGTAATTGAATGCCTCTACTCTGTGGTCTTGTATCCTGCCCGGACCTCTCGTGCAGCCTCGTGCAGAGATGCTACCGCCCTCTACTGCACTGCCGAAAGGGTTCTTTCATAGGTGCTGCAGCCCTGGTCGCATCGGTCTGTTGCGCCAACACTGCGTTGTGGGGTGGATTGGTGAGTTGTGTGTTTTGGCTAGTCCTGCGGGGGTCCTGTGTGCGCTGCAGAGGGACCAAAAGCCCCAAGTGACGGGGCACAAAAAGCGCTGACGCCGCGGCTCTCTGACTGCTCAGTGCCCACATAACCCGCCACCAGCATGCCCTCATGGACCACCTGGAGGCACCATACCATGCCCCACCCGCCGCCGCCCCTACGCCGACCCTCCTACTCGAACGCTGCACCCCACTGATGCGCACCCTTCACCAGTGCAGACGCGAAAATTGTTCAGTGCTCAAACAACGCCACTTACTCACACACTGGGGAGCTAGGCTGAGCAGCTACATACGGCGATGCCACAAACACTACGAGGCTGCCTGCAGCACCGCTGTACACGCAAGCGACACATACGCGCATACACGCATACGCGCCACACCTCTGTAAGAGACATGCCGGTTAGCCAAACTGACTTTACTGTTCCTTTTACACCAGATCTGACATAACCTTTTCACTACAACTGTGACATCTAGTTCTCGACTAAATAGACTCAACACAGGTCTGATGTATGTAGAAAAAAAAGGAATTCAATGCCTCTACTACGTGGTGTTGAATCCTGCCCGGACCTCTCACGCAGCCTCATGAGGTCATAGTGGACGACCTCCTCAGCCCCAGTGACAGCGACACTGCTTCCCCCCCCAGCAGCGGCCTTGGCCTCAGTTGGCGGAAGTCCAACCAGAGCTCGGGGTCGTTCCGCCCAGACACGCCGTGGCCATCGGACAGCGACGCGTGCGCGGAGGCGGGGTCGGGGCCGTGCTCAACGCCGTGCCTGGTCCTGTCGACGCCGGGCACACGCGACACTGCCAGCCACAGGCGCCTCCGGCATTTGATGTATTGACATGGGAGTGAGGCCCCTGCGTTGGCCGGCAGAGGGCTGTGCCATGAGGGACCCGTGTCATCAAATGGCAGTGCATACAAACACCCCCCCCCCCCTTAGAGGCAGTAGTTTGTCCCACGCGTAAGATGCACAAAGCGGAACACAAAGAACACAGGCAAATCAGACTGCCGAAAAATCGCCACTGATCGGTCACTTAGTGATGTGAGGTGCAGTGTAGTGTCTACTCTCAAGCTTAGTCACCTACACTACGCTTGATGCCCCGGATGATCCCCAATGCTTCAGTGCAACCCCCCCCCCCCCCACACACCACCACTTAAGATACCCCCGCTGCTTATCGTACCCCACCTTGGGAAGCCAGGAAAATCAAGTACCTGAGGTACCTCCCTTTGGTGAAACACCTCATAAACAAAGCAGGACAATGTTCTATGTCCCCATCGGATAAACTGTCCAGATCAGAACCTTCAAAACCGTCACCTGAATAATCATCATTGACAACAAAGGAGTTCAATTTAATTTTTTCCCTGCCATGTCTAGAAATGCAGTACCAATATGGCAAGAACTGCAAACGGAAAATCTGCAGCGTGAAGGACACCCTCGCACTTATTGTATCCCCCCTGCTTATCGTACCCCCCCCCCCCCCCTAGGAAGCCAAGATATTTCAGTTCAGGATCGTACCCGGGGGTACGATAAGTGGGGGTGAGGGGTTAATCAGAATCCAACCAACCCTTGGAATCCAAGGCAACAATGAGGAGCTGCTCCACCACACTGCGACCATTTAGCATTTCACAACAAGAATCACTCTGCCAACAAACAGTAGCAGTAGCCTTTCCACTCACACAATCATAGCCTCAACCCGCAGCAGACCCAGGCCTGACCCAAACCCTGACCCGGACCTCCCGGATTTGTTGCCAAATGCATCCACAACGGCTGTTCGGAAAATGCCCTGTTGGTGATTTGGCGAGTCTGCAGCGTCCAGTGCAGCTGCCACAATGGCATCGTCACTCATCACAAAGCTCCGGCATGTTTTTGTATGGCCCCTACATCATTCCAACAGCGCACCACCTGGTTCACAGCCCTTGCATTCACCCCCTGCTGCCTCCTCCACCCCTCTGCCTTGCCCTGTGCCTGACCCACCGATGTACACGGGAAACTTCTCAATGTCCTTGAAATTGCGGCTGCGCAGTCCAAGTCCGCCGGGGGGCTCAGCTCCATCTTTCTCTGGTGCTGCTGCTGCACGTGTGAAGGTGGAGGACCGACAGTATTCGTTGTTCTGATCGCCTGCCCTTCTTCTGAGGTGGACTGGTAGTAAAATCCCTCCCCCAAGAGGCAGTGGCTGCGCGGGTGCGCTCATTTCAGGAGGCACCTCACTTTTGTGCTGCATCGGTGGCTGAGCCCATAATTGTAATTGAATGCCTCTACTCTGTGGTCTTGTATCCTGCCCGGACCTCTCGTGCAGCCTCGTGCAGAGATGCTACCGCCCTCTACTGCACTGCCGAAAGGGTTCTTTCATAGGTGCTGCAGCCCTGGTCGCATCGGTCTGTTGCGCCAACACTGCGTTGTGGGGTGGATTGGTGAGTTGTGTGTTTTGGCTAGTCCTGCAGGGGTCCTGTGTGCGCTGCAGAGGGACCAAAAGCCCCAAGTGACGGGGCACAAAAAGCGCAGACGCCGCGGCTCTCTGACTGCTCAGTGCCCACATAACCCGCCACCAGCATGCCCTCATGGACCACCTGGAGGCACCATACCATGCCCCACCCGCCGCCGCCCCTACGCCGACCCTCCTACTCGAACGCTGCACCCCACTGATGCGCACCCTTCACCAGTGCAGACGCGAAAATTGTTCAGTGCTCAAACAACGCCACTTACTCACACACTGGGGAGCTAGGCTGAGCAGCTACATACGGCGATGCCACAAACACTACGAGGCTGCCTGCAGCACCGCTGTACACGCAAGCGACACATACGCGCATACACGCATACGCGCCACACCTCTGTAAGAGACATGCCGGTTAGCCAAACTGACTTTACTGTTCCTTTTACACCAGATCTGACATAACCTTTTCACTACAACTGTGACATCTAGTTCTCGACTAAATAGACTCAACACAGGTCTGATGTATGTAGAAAAAAAAGGAATTCAATGCCTCTACTACGTGGTGTTGAATCCTGCCCGGACCTCTCACGCAGCCTCATGAGGTCATAGTGGACGACCTCCTCAGCCCCAGTGACAGCGACACTGCTTCCCCCCCCAGCAGCGGCCTTGGCCTCAGTTGGCGGAAGTCCAACCAGAGCTCGGGGTCGTTCCGCCCAGACACGCCGTGGCCATCGGACAGCGACGCGTGCGCGGAGGCGGGGTCGGGGCCGTGCTCAACGCCGTGCCTGGTCCCGTCGACGCCGGACACACGCGACACTGCCAGCCACAGGCGCCTCCGGCATTTGATGTATTGACATGGGAGTGAGGCCCCTGCGTTGGCCGGCAGAGGGCTGTGCCATGAGGGACCCGTGTCATCAAATGGCAGTGCATACAAACACCCCCCCCCCCCCTTAGAGGCAGGAGTTTGTCCCACGCGTAAGATGCACAAAGCGGAACACAAAGAACACAGGCAAATCAGACTGCCGAAAAATCGCCACTGATCGGTCACTTAGTGATGTGAGGTGCAGTGTAGTGTCTACTCTCAAGCTTAGTCACCTACACTACGCTTGATGCCCCGGATGATCCCCAATGCTTCATTGCAATCAGAATCCAACCAACCCTTGGAATCCAAGGCAACAATGAGGAGCTGCTCCACCACACTGCGACCATTTAGCATTTCACAACAAGAATCACTCTGCCAACAAACAGTAGCAGTAGCCTTTCCACTCACACAATCATAGCCTCAACCCGCAGCAGACCCAGGCCTGACCCAAACCCAGACACACACCCCAAAAGTTCCGTCACACGACCCGTGGGGGGCGTCCGCGTGCCGTCCCTCATGTGGCACGGTGCTGCGCCTGCATGTGTGCGTTTTCCCCACCGCCGCTGATGTGCCGGTGGTGAACCCAACCCTTCTCCCTTGGGAACATGCCATTTGCACGCGCGCATGCCGCATTGCAGACCATACTGTGGCCAAAGCTCGTGCGGCACCAAGCTTTCGTTATTGGTCACTTGTACATCAGCGCCGGCCTCAACTAATATTGTGGCGGCTTCAAGACGCCCTGCCATCATGCCCTGACGAGTGAGACGTGAGAGAACCAGCATGTGAAGCGGTGTCTCACCCTTTCTGGCATTCTTCGCATCGAGGTTGGCACCTGCTTTGACCAGAACGTCAACACACGGGCTGGTTCCCGAGACCAAAGCACGACCCACTCACCCGGGGTTGTAGCTCGCTGTGTGTGATGGATGCGGCTCTGGGTTGGTGTCAAGTCAGGGCTCCCACACCAGACAGCAACTGCTTGTCGGTTTGCTCTTGTCCAAGTACTGTTTGGTCCAAAACAACACCAGGTGTTGTTTCTGTGAATTGTTACGCCGAGGATGTTGCGGTTATAGGTGCAAGTGTATTGTAGGGTTTCGTGCAACCAGTAGTCTTGTCCCAATACCGGGTTCCATGACCTTGGTGCTTTCCATCGTGGTGACATGGGGTGTTGCTGCACCTCCAGCACCCACACACACAGTATTACGCTCATTCACATGCTCGGGTGCCCCTACAGTCAACCAGCTGGTCACCCGCCCACACACTCACCCAGCTCTTGACACATTTCATGCCGTTACCCAGTTCAAGTGCTCACATTTTCCTTCACGCATGCACATGGTAGGAGGGTTTTGCGATGATGGGCAAGAGAGCATGAAATGGAAGAAGCTGTGGAGAGATGTGGAGCCCAACCGCCACCTTGAAAAATCACCTCGAAGAGGGTTGTTAGATCAAGCGCAGGTGCGTACGCCATATACCCCCCCTTTTTTGGGGTCATTCGCGTACAATACCCCAAGGTATGGTACCGGATGTCCAACCCCTTGTAAAATCATCATTTTAGGAGAGAAAATGATCCCCCAATGAATTTTTCGTTTTTGACCCCTTTAGCCCCCCGTACCCGGGTACCCCTTTTTGGGGGGGTGGGGGAGTGGGGGGGTGTCGGGGGGTGGGGGGGGGGGTCAAAACTTCTTTGCGTATTCTGGGTGCTGTGTGTAGATTTGGACCCAGGTCCCAGGCAACTTTTTTCTTGTACATGGACCCCCTAACCCATGGCGGGGGTCCCGGGTCCGAACTCCAGGTACCCCCAGTCGCCCCCCCCTATGGGCCCTTGCTAGTGAGGACTTAGCCGTTTTCACGCCGGATAAGGCTGTTTAGTGACACTTGCAAGATTTCCAAAAATTCGACTTTTTCCGAAACCCGAAACCCTTCTGTCGCCCCTGGGATGGGTTTGGGTGATGATTTAGTGACAATACAGGTACTTGACCACCCATGGGGACCCACGTAGTGGCTGCCAAGCCCATATAGCCCGAGCCATGGCCCCTCCAAAAGCCCCGAAATTGCCGTTGTGTAGGCTGGTTAGTGACACCTGCAAGATTTCCGAAATCACCTCGCAGAGGTTGTTAGATCAAAGCCAGGCAGGCGTATATATGGGGAAAACGCCACATACCCCCCCATTTTGGCATTTTTGGGGCTATTCGCGTACCCTACCCCAAGGGGTTGAATTGTTAGTTTAACCCCTTGTAGAATCATTATTTTGTCCAATAAACGCATCCCCCAATGAGTTTTTGGTCCGGACCCCCCCAGACCCCCCCCCACTTGAAACCCACTTTTTTGAGGTTTTGAGGGAGGGGTGGGGGGTGGGGGGGTCGGGGGGGGGTCAAAAAATGACCCCCCCCTTTTTTTGGGTCGAAAATCATGAATCTTTTGGTTTTTTTTCGATTTTGAGCCGAAAAAGTGTTTCCGGGTCCCGACTCCATAGGGTTTGTATGGGGCGGAGTGGGACGAGCGCTAATGCAGTTTATGCACTTTTCAGCCATTTTTGCTATGTTGGCGGTTTTGGCGACCTCGGTGACCCCGTGGTACCCGGTCCGAGGGGTGTGAGTGGGGATATTGTGACAGTATATGCCTACTAGGATACGGAAGAACGTTTTTTGCAGTCTGTAGCTTTGCCGAGGGCCGGTCAATGCCGGTGCCAACGACGCGAAATGACTGTTTCCACCAATAATGGCCTAGTGAATGGGCCGTTACACCACCTGCTTATGCACTTTTTCGCCCTGGACAGCTCAAAAATCGAAGTTTTTGAAACTTGTTTTTTTGATATTGTCATCACCCAAAATGACCATCCAAGCTATGTAAAGCATGTTTTAGGCCGTATTTACGTGCTTTTCACCTTATTTGGGTATTGGGTGGGGGGGGGGGGGGGCTCCCAAGGGATTGGTACACAACCTGCTTATGCAGTTTTTCACTCTGGACAGCTCAAAAATCGAAGTTTTCGAAACTGATTTTTTTGATATTGTGACACTTAAAATGACCATCCAAGGTATGTAAAGCATGTTTTAGGCCGTATTTACGTGTTTTTCACCCTATTTGGGTATTAGGTCGGGGGGGGGGGGGGGGTCTCCCAAGGGATTGGTACACAACCTGCTTATGCAGTTTTTCAACCTGGGCAGCTCAAAAATCGAAGTTTTCAAAAATCGAAGTCACCACTTAAAATGACCATCCAAGGTATGTAAAGCATGTTTTAGGCCGTATTTACGTGTTTGTCACCTTATTTGGGTATTAGGTCCGGGGGGGGGGGGGGGGGGTGGCTCCCAAGGGATTGGTACACAACCTGCTTATGCAGTTTTCACCCCGGGCACCTCAAAAATCGAAGTTTTCAAAACTGGTTTTTATGATATTGTGATCACCTAAAATGACCATCCAAGGTATGTAAAGCATTTTTTAGGCCGTATTTATGTAGTTTTTACCCTAGTTAGGGTGTGTGTGGCTTGGGGTAGATTCTCTGCGAGGTGGATTTGCCGAAGGCAATAGAATAAGAATAACAAAATAAATAATAAAAAAGGGGAAAACGCCACATACCCCCCCATTTTGGCCTTTTTGGGGCTATTCGCGTACCCTACCCCAAGGGGTTGAATTGTTAGTTTAACCCCTTGTAAAATCATTAGGTGGGGGGGGGGGGGGAGTCCACCAGGGGATTGGTACACAACCTGCTTATGCAGTTTTTCACCCTAGGTAGCCCAAAAATGTTTTTGAA